>ML795430.1:255100-278602 GCA_009831015.1 Picea engelmannii
TAGGGGGTATATGGTCTAAATTCGGATGCAAAAGTCATAAAGCTATAAAGTTAATAGATTGCCCATGTGGATCAGGGAGATGCCCACCTCCTCATTAATTAATTAGGATAACAGGTTTCCCATATGGGTCAAAGAGATTCCCACCTCTTCATTATTGTATTGGGTTTTATTTTCCACTACTTAGTTAGATGGGTAGTTAGATCTATTATTATAATAATAGAGACTCATTTAATGAGATTTTTCCATTATTATATCAAGTTTTATTTTCCACTACTTAGTTAGTTGGTTAGTTAGATCTATTATACTAATAACAGAGACTCATTTCATGAGCTCTTTTTTAATTTTTTCAATGGACCATTTTGTGATGTTATATAAAGGCCTAACAAGCCTTCTCATAATATCAAGTTACTCATTTTGGATTCTCTCATATTTTCTATTGTTCATTGTGATATTAATTCGCTCTGAGTGATTTACTAGTAACTAGTTTTAGAGGTGAGGCTCCTATTTGAGCCTCACCTCTCAAGTACTTCATTTATATGTTTTTTCCCATGCTTCTTTTCATGCAATATTGACATGTCTAAGCTCCTCCTCTCTCGGCATTCAAGCCATCCAGATCTCAGCCCCCGATATTTGTATCAAGTTCAAAGACTATCTTGACATGCTTTATATAATATTCCCATATTCGACTAAAGATCAATATATCGTCTAGATATACAATAATAAATCATCTATGTAGGGTCAGATCACATCATTCATCACTCTCATAAATGTTTTTGGTGTGTTTCATAACCCAAATGGCATAACCAACCATTCGAACAAGCCTTGCTTGGTCTTGAAAGTAGTTGTCCATATGTCGCCTTCTGCAATTCTAATCTAGTGGTAACCACTCCTCAAGTCCAATTTAGTGAAATACACATCATTCTTTAACTAATCCAAAAGATCATCAATTATGGGAAGAGGATAATGATTCTTGACCGTAATCTTGTTCAAGGCTCGAAAATCAATACACATCCTCCACATGTCATCTTTCTTCCGAACTAGTACAATAGGAGAACCACATGGAGAGGATCTTGGTTTGATGATTCCTTTACTAGGAATCTCATGAACTTGCTTCTTTATTTATACATTCTCGATTATTGATGACCTATACATTCCAATGTTCAAAAGAGGAGAATATTGCTACAAATATATTTCATGTTTAACCTTTCTTTTTGGAAGCAACCCTGTAGGTTCCTAAAATAACTCATCATAATTAGATATGATGTTGATAAACTTGTGTTTATGATTTGGAACACAACCTGATAAAGAATCTTATGTCTTCTTTTTTTCTGTTTCACTATCATGAGAACAAAAGATTTACTTGTGCTCACGAGTCTCTTCATTTGCTCTGTGCTCACTAAAGAATCATTAGTTTTGATGCGATGAGCTCTGACAATATATTCAACCCCATCCTTGAAAATATGATATTTACCCTCTTCTCGGTAGAATACAACCTTCATGTCAAATAGATATGGATTGCCCAAGACAATGTTGAAAATGTCAATGTTGAAAATGTCAAGACACGCAACATCTAACTCAACCTCATCAAATAACTCAAGTGTAATTGCAAATCTGATCTTACACTATTTCGTCACTTGCAACTTAGCTTCGTTACACACCCAACCTAATGGATATGGATTTTTGTGAGGTGTCATATTCAAACCCAGCTTCTTAACAATCACTTCAAATGTTAGATTAACTTGATATCCATTGTCAAATAAAGTATCTACCTTGGTATGATTGACTATAATTCTGACATGAAAAAGGTCGTGTCTCTTATTTGGATGAATAACACTTTCCATTTTGGTGAATTGAACTGAAGAAATTGAATCGATAGTTGATATACCTTTTCTTCATATGGCCATGATCTTGGATTCATCTCTATAATCTTATCCTAGATCCTAATGAGCTGATGCAAAAATCTTCTTCTTCCCTTTTTCCTTGAATTTCCTTGGTTGTAATTCTCGATGCAACTTCCAACGTTGTGATTCCCCATGTCCCTTTTTCTTACAGTGGAAACATGTAGGTCTTCCCTCAACTTTCTTCACTGTGGTTGATTTCTTACTCTTCCAATTACCTTTATGTTTCTTCTCGAACTTGAACGGCTTCTTATCTTCACTCGCATGCTTACCCTTACTAGCCTCTAGATGTGTAGATTGTATTGACACCTTATCAATGTTAGTAGGGATAAACATTAGAATAGTGTGACGAAGATATGAGTGCATTCCACCAATATGCTTCAAAAGAGTTTCATGAGACAATAGAATTCCTAGAGATAATGCCTTCTTTTTGAATTCCTATGTATATGCCTTAATTTTATGGCCTTTACCCTGTCTTAGATGCAACGATTTGATCATCGTTGTTTACATGTGTGTCAGTGGATAAAATTGTTTCCTTATAGCCTTAGTAAACTTATCCCAAAAAGAGATTACCTTACCCTTTTGAACAAGATCAACTTGCATCTTACTCTCCCACCATGTTAATACATTGCCACTTAGTCAAAGAGAAGCTAACAATATCTTTGTAGCCTCGTCCATAATCTTTTGAACCCTGCAATATACCTCTATGTCCTTGATCCAATTGTCCAATTTCTCGGCATTCAATTCTCCATCATAGGTCGGAAATTCGAACTTGACATCCAATTTTAGTAATGGCATAGTATGCTCAGACTTCTTTGAGGAATTATTTCGATGAGAAGAATGTTTACTCACTTCAGAAGAGACTGAGGATGATGATGAGGATGGTGAAGGGGGTTCTGAAGGTCCAACACCTTCACCTCCTCCTTTTCCTTTTACCGAATATTCTTCGCTTATAGGCCTTTAAATTCTTCGTTCCAACTCATCTATTATGTCTTTTAATGATTGAAGCGTAGCTTTGATATCTTCATGACTCATGGGTTGATATTCTTATTCTCCTTTTTCAAAAGCCATCTTATGTCTTCAAAATCTTTTTCCAATTTTGGACTTATAACTTGCAAGTTTTCCTTTACCAAGTTTGAGTTGGTCTCTTGTAAGCATTCACTTGCAAACACTTGTCAAACCTACTATTATACCAACTTGATCCAAAAAATCCTTAGATGTTTATTAATCTTTTAATACATAAAAATCATATACTTGATCTTCAAAATAAAATGATCACTTGACTCTATGCAATTACATGTGAAGAACTTATCTAACCAAATCCACTTTAATGATAAAATAACTTGCAAAAGAATTGAGCTTGAAATAACTTATCTAACCAAATCCACTTTAATGATGAACGGAGTACACCCAATTTAGGCTACCTCTTTGGGTCCGCTTCCAATAGAGACCTTCTTTATTAATGCTCAAATACTTACATTTTACAATGACCTTTTTACATGTTGCTCATATGCAGAAACTGAGTGCATTGTTGGATTTGTGGGGGAAAATCGTGCAAAATGAGTATAAAATTCTCAAAATTCAGTCAAGCTACCTCTTGGCATGCTTTATGATGTAGCCTCATAACTTTGGTACCCTCGGGCATGAGTTACAAGACTAAACTTTGCATTAATTTCGTGTTTACAACCTTGATCCATGTGCCCATTAAATAGAGTGTAGTCCCCTAGCCGTCCTCCGAAAATAATGACAGGAATTTAAATATAACTTGGTGGGTTCTATAACCAAACCCGCACCTTTAGGTGGATTGGTTAAATCTTGGTATTATATATAGTAAGTTGGGGGTTCGAGCCCCACCAACCATACTATATAACATGTTTTTGTTACAATCGTTTAACATATGGTGGATATATGACATATAGTTTGAAACTATATGTTATAAATAACATATAACTTTACCAACCTCTGCGTGAATATAGCTACGGTTATATTGTATTGCAACAAACTATGGACTAGGGTCGGGGCTTAGGCCCTCGACTCTTTTTCCACCCAATTAAAATTTGACATAAATTTAAATACAATATGTGCCATATGTATGTTAAGTCGCATCATATGGCGTGTTAGTAGTGGAGGTTATGTTAATTTTTTGGGAGGTTATGGAGGTCGTGGGTTCGACCCCCGTCGACTACATATATTTTACATAAATCTAACCATTATAGGCCAATGTGAGGTCACCACGTGGTGGCCTCTTTTTGGCTTATCCTTTCCACATGTCATTATAGGAGTGAATCACTTGTGCGCCACTTGTCAACCTATAATTGAACCACTTGGATTTTACCTTGCCTAGTCACCTACAAACAATCATGTGCCACATGTCACCCTTGTAGTGGTGACACATGTCACTCTACTGAAGTCATCACATGTCATACTGACATCATATTCAACTTTGACCTTTGACTTTCTACCAGGTTTGACTTGATCGTTGACCACTCATAACTTTTGCATTCGAACTCCATTTGAGGTAAAATTTGCATTGTTGGAAAGTTATCGCCAAGCTCTACGCATTGATGAAATTTTCAAGAGAATTTGGGATAGTATAATTTTTAGAATTGCTAAACCATTTTGGACCTATGTGGATGTTCCAAATCTTTCTGAACCTCTGTGAGCATTCTCGGATCCTCCTGGATCACTGACACCATCTAGTCTATTTTCTAATGCATAGTCATCCATCTCATGCACTGGTCACCATAGTTTCTGACATGGTTTAACTCCTCCTTGAGGGAACCCAAGTGGGTTATCTCTTGAATGAGATAGATTCCTCTGCAATGTACCTCTCCCAGTAACCTTCCCACCAATATTTAACATGGGGAAGGGATTTAATGATCTGAAATCGATGCTTAGTAATTTCGCACTATGACTTCAATTTTATCAAGATCTTTTATGACAATGCATGTGATTATATAAGTGACAAAACCTTAAATAATGAAGAGAAATAACAGATAGCACAAATAATCAAACCATCAACACATTGGACACCATAAGTTGATAACGGGGTTCGGAAAAATTCGCCTACGTCTCTGGGCCTTTGTCTTCAGTGACGAAGGCTTCTCTATTAAAAATTAAATGCTTAAAATATGCATCAAAATTACATCATATAGGTATGTGACTGACTCAGTTGTATTATTCTTTGTCTCAGGAACCCAAAACTATAGACGACACTGAAAAAGGTGGAGTAGAGCTCCCAGAAACTGCCTCAAAAGCTCAGCTACTCTTCACTACTCAAGACAACTTGACCTTTGCAAGTTCTTCCTCGACTTGCTTCAAGCTACTTGTTGCCTCTTGTTGCATTTTCAAACTTCACAATGGCTTGTTTTATATATCCATGAGGTAGAGGGATAAAATCCCAACAACCCACCTCTTGTGGCACTCAAATTGGGCCAATATCCACCAAGATATGACCAAAATCTCCAAAAATGCCAAAAACATCATATAAAATCACTATACTATAGTGATAAAACCCACATATTCAAAAATATAAGGGCTCAGCCCCTTTTTTTTTCTGGTGCGTGCCCCCTAAACTAGGTCACATGGCACATATGTGGCCAAGAACCAGCCCAAAGGGCTACGAGCTAGCCCCTAGCCTGAAATATCTGGTCATATCGCGCATATTGATAAGACCGCACCCCCATATCTACACTTAGCATATGGTTAGAGCCCCCAAACATATGGCGGGCAGGTGCATATAATCTGCGCCCCTATCCGCACCAAACAAAAATGTATGGTGGAGCGCATCCTTTTAAGTCGTGGTTGCATGGTGTGGTAAATCTGTGGGTTGGGGCTAGGCCCCAGCCCCCCTTCTGTTGTGCCATTACACTATACACACTTTATATAATATAACACGGGATTGTATACACAAGTCCCATTGTGGCCCAATGGCATTCATACCTTTCCCAAGGCATGCGCTCGACCAACAGGTCATGGGTTTGAATCCCATGAGCTCCAAAATATTTTTCCTACCACGAACGAGCCAACCGATGGGTGCCACATGGAAGCCCATGTCTAGGCCACATGGCACCTCCCCATTTATCGATTCGGATGCCACTTGTCAACCGTTAGATGGTCCACATGTCAACATGATTGCCCAGTCAGCAACCGGCCACGTCAGATCATAACTTACATGTGTCATAGTATGAGCGTGCCACATGTCACCATTTCAATGGTGACATGTGTCACCTCCCAGTTGGTCCACCTACTCTTGCCACGTCAATAGTCAATTGTGCCCCTACCACATCAGTTGTATGGCCTGCTGCCATGTTAGTTGTACGTAATATGCTAACTATGTTTCCACGTCATTTGTATGGTCATACGGCCTATATAGTCTGCTGCCACGTGGCACTATATGGACTGTACAGTCAGCATTTTTTTGCTTGTTTGGGAAAACAAACAGATCTCCATAACTTGAGCATATGATGTTCGTTTGAGCTCGTTTAAGTTGTGTTGGGTTTGTATCGATGAGGCCTATGCACACGTCTGTTTTGAAGCCATTCTGAGAACTTTTATTTTTAGGCCCCATCAAGCTCTTGGATCCGAATCTAGATCATGCCTTCCCACTAAAGACCTTTTGGTCCCCAAAAGGTTATTAAATCAACTGACTATATCCTTACATCAATCTACTAACAAAAAAAATCCTAGAAAAACATTAACTAGACCCAATAAGTGATTTCATAAATCAAATCACTTTTATTACATCAATGAGACTAACACTGATTCGATTTACATATAGGGCATAAAATCTACCCAATTCCAGGCGGATGACCCATCTCCTACTAGTGGAGTTTCACAATCATTCCTCTACTTCTCTGCAGCATACTTCTTCTATCCTTCTGCAACGTCCTTCTGCTCTTCTACATCGTCCTTCTTCTACCCTGGCCCTTCAGGCTTTGTGGAGTGTTGCAACCCTGGATGCAGCTTCCAACAGCTATCTTCACAATGTCCATTATTTTGAAAATGTGAGCAAGTGTTTTGTGCTCGAAGGAATTTGATGAAGCCTTTCCCTGACTGAGTTGAATCCCCATTGGATTTCTCTGACTCTTGTCTTGGTTGCACTGAATTTGCACATAGATTCTTCTTGAGCTACAGTGTTGCATCATCTAGTCTTGGTGTACTCCTTATTGCCATGATCTTTTTTCCGTATACTTTTTGTTTCCAACATACTGCAACACAATGGTTATAACTACCACAAAATTTGCATGGAAATGTTCTTCTGATAAGTTCCATGACTCTAGCATGTTCGTTAGTAAAGGTGGGTGAAGGAGATTTATAGCTTTCAACCTTTGTACCTTTCTTCTGCAACTCACTGTTCGCGTCGTTGCTGGCGAGTTGCTTGTTTGCCTTCACAAGTTCGAAACCATTCTAGTATCAGCTCTAGATGTCACTCCCAACAATGGTCAACATCGTGTTTGAACTTCCGACAATGTGTGCAGCAAACCACTAGATTGTTGTCGTCAGTAGATTCTCCTGCGTAACCCAATCCTTCATGGAGTGGTCGTTCTCGCACCTCAATCTGCTCAGCTCTGCCTTGGACATACTTTCCAAGAACTTGTCCTATCATGTATCTGAACTTGGATAGAATTATCATACCAATTCATTTGGTATGTTTTTCAAATGCTGCAATATTTTGATGGTCATAATCCATTTCCTGATCAGCTATAGGAGAAGTTGGAGTGTAATGAGTACTTTTCGTTGGCGAGGAAAATGTGTCAATGGCCTCTCCTACTGACTGCTCCTCAACCAAAGTAGCAGGTGTATACAAATCCTCTTCATCAGATTTCCTATGTAATGGATGAATTCCATCCTCCCTGACAGGGCTCGGGCTTCTAACAGAAGGACTTTTTCCAACTGACCTTTCTTTTGTTGCTAACATCATTGTTCGCAATATTTCCCTGTCTTCCTCAAGGATTTGCACCAATCTTCACAGTTCATCATTTTCTCACTGAATCGTTTGGTTAATATCCTCGATCTCTTGGATTATGGCTCTCTTCAATATATTTCCCATGCTTATTCACAATTCCTACAATAGTCAGCCTGCTCTGATACCACTTGATCTGAAATCGGTGCTTAGCAATTTCGCACTATGACTTCAATTTTATCAAGACCTTTTATGACAATTCATGTGATTATATAAGCGACAAAAAATTAAATAATGAAGAGAAATAACAGACAACACAAAGAAGAAAACCATCAACATATTGGACACCAGAAGTTGATAACGGAGTTCGGCAAAATTCACCTACGTCTTCGAGCCTTTATCTTTAGTGAGGGAGGCTTCTCTATTCAAAATTCAATGCTTAAAAACTGCATCAAAATTACATCATATAGGTCTCTGACTGACTTAGATGTATTCTTCTCTGTCTCAGGAACCCGATGAAACAGACGACACTGAAAAAGGTGGAGTAGAGCAAAATACACACTTTATACAATAAAACATGGGATTTTATACACAAGTCCCACCATGGCCTAATGGCATTTGGACCTTTCCCAAGGTATGCACTTGACCAACAGGTCATGGGTTCAAATCCCATGAGCTCCAAAACATTTTGCCTACCATGAACGAGCCAACTGATGGGTGCCACGTGGCAGCCCATGTCTGGGCCATGTGGCACCTCCCCATTCGTTGATTCTGATGCCACTTGTCAATCACCAGATGGTCCATGTGTCAGCATGTTTTCCCAGTTAGAAATTGGCCACTTCATATCATACCTGCCACGTGTCATAGTACGAGCATGCCATGTGTCACCCTTTCAGTGGTGACACGTGTCACCTCCCGATTGGTCCACCTTCTCCTGCCACGTCAGCAGTACATTGTGCCCCTGCCACATCAGTTGTATGGCCTACTGACATGTTAGTTGTACAAAATCTATCAACTATTTTTCCACATCAATTGCATGGCATGTATAGTCAGCTGCCATGTGGCACTGTACGAACTGTACAATCAGCATTTTTTTGCCTGTTTGGGAAAATGAATAGATCACCATAAATTGAGAATATGATGTTCGTTTGATCCGATTCAAGTTGCGTTGGGTTCGTATCGACAAGGCCTATGCACACGTCCATTTTGAAGCCATTCTGAGAATTTTTATTTTTAGGCCTTTATGAGCCCCATGAAGCTCCTGGATCATTGAAGGAGAGTGAAGGTGATATTTTCATTATCATAAACCAATTAGCATGAAGGGAAATAGACTTAGAAACCAATTAGTACCTTGGAACCTTCATGCCTCAATGGTAGGCTTCCTCGCCTTCGATAGTAGGTTTACATTATTGACCTTTGATCGGATGATTCCATGAATGTTTGACCTCAACTCATTTATTCACATTCACTGGAATGTACCAAAGGTACCTTGGGAATCATTGTCATCATTGGTTTTTTCCCTCACACTTGTCAATGGTATACCTTAATGATCAGTAATCAAGTGGTTGCTACCATGTTTGACACCAAGACATTTATTCACATGGCTAGAATCATACCATCTCGAGATAGGGACGAAGACCCTGGGTTGAGCGCTCACTTTGTTCGAAGATTTACCTAGGTCACGATGGAGATAATTTGAGCATGTAAAATATTTCAGTACAATTACCATGTTAGTGATCTTACTGATAAATATATTGTCACATAGATCCACATTGTATTGATTTGTGGCTATATTTTGTATTCTCATAGCTCCACTGTGTATTTTTTGTGGTTGTGATCAGTTCATGTCATGGAGGTATGGATCCACATTGTATCTCTAGTGGCCATATCCTTACTCATTATTCTCATGGATCCACAATGTATTGGTAGGTGGCCATGCTTTGAGTCAACTCATATTCCGAGCATAGGTATGCCTACCTCGGGAACGAAAACATATATTTATATTGTTTGATGATTGTTTACGGCTTCTACCAGGTTCTCCTACTTCAACACCCTTGCATCGATATTTGTAAAGTGTTTTTGCCATCATTTTCTCTTCTGACCTCACACTTTAGGGGGAATCTATTACACATCAAAATTCCACACTTAAGTGTCTCACCCTAATTGTTACAAGTGTCACAAAGTTTTGTATGCACCTTACTAAGTGTTGCATGCACTTTGTCAAGTGTCGTATGCACCTTAATAAGTGGTGCATGCACTTTTCCAAGTGTTGCAACCCATTGACACCATGAAAAACATTTTCCATGATCTCTAAGTCATGTTGGAGGAAGAAACCCATCATTTTCAAGGTCAGAAACATGCCTTTTACTTGGAAAATTGACCATTTTTTTGGCATTTATGAAGGGTGGCGCCCCCTAGACATGCTAGGGGAGCACCATTTTTTGATCATTTATGAAGGGTGAAACCCCCCTAGCCATGCTGGGGGAGGACCAATTCATTAGGGTGGAACCCCCTTTTCCTTGTTTAGGGAGCATTGATGGTGCTATGTGTTTAACTCAAGGGGAGCGCTAGTTTGGTTAAGGGAAAATATGGTGAATCCCACCTTTTCCTAAGGGACAAATCTGAAGAGATGAGGTTAGTTTTGGGTCAAATCCTATCCTATGTAATTATATTAGGATCAAATCCCAACTCATGGATCCATATCCTCAACCACTTCCCTAATTATTCCATGGTGGTTGAGCCTCCCAATCCTATAAATTGAAGGAATTTCCAAGGTGAATGGGGGGAAGATTTTAGGTGTCAAACCTTTGATACTAGGAGAAAGAATCTATTGAAGCATAAACATTTTTATCTCAAGACTTTCATGCAAGGGTTGGATGAGGAGAACTTTGAGAATATTTTCGTGACATCAACCTGATTTGTAAGTGCTTTCTTTTGGCTTTCCATTAATATTAACTTGGCCTATTCCTTTCATTATGTTGTTCAGCGTAATGTCTATGCTTAAGTCAAATCAAGTATAGATAGATGTGGTTTTTATATAAATAAATCTAGTATAAGTAAGAAGGTTTACCATTTTTTTTCAGGTCTCTTTTATCGTTGAAGGAATTGGAGCAGCGAGGAAAAAGGACGGAGCAACGAGGACAAACTTGGGGAAATAGGTAAGTCCCCATCCTTATATATATAGGTTAATGAACTAGATATATAAGGAAAGTAGCATCCATTTGTTTACTTCTATATGTGTACCAAAAAAGGGGTCTTGGTCCAAAGGGGAGCTTAAACTATCTGCAGGGTAAGATTTCTCATAACAAAAAAATGGCGACTCCACTGGGGATCGACTTTCACTTGTCTTTCCTTTGGTTCATCTAAAAACCTTGTTTATTATTAGATCTTGTTTTTTTATGCTTTATTCTGATTTATTTCCCCTTCCCTCTTCTTTATTGAATATTTTTAATAGTCATTGACTAAGTCTCTTCTGAGTTTTAGCTTTTGGAAGCCATTTTAAAGCATTTCCAGAACCAACACTCCCCTGCAGTATTTACCAGAGTGCCACTGACCTAACTGGAACTCCCCCTTTACCTTCTAGGGTGCACCACAGTGCCATGTTTCTTTGATACCATTGGTATCAGTCTCTTCTTTTGAGTGAGTCCCAGGGTTTCTACTTTGTTTTGCTTAGTCTGTTGTTAAGAGACCTTTAGACCAGAGTCTTTTAGTTTTTCTTTGACTTTGTTTTGAGGAAGAAATTGGCAGTCATCACTCATTTCATTTCCTTCTTTGAGTTTGTGAACTTATTCTAGTTTTTAAATCGTATGGTCCCCTTGGGTTAACAAGATCCCTTGGTTCATCCTACCTTTCAGTTGTATGATCTTCGTCTCGCAAAGTTTTCAGATTGTTTAGAAGTTTTCATCAACTAGAATTTGCAAAGGTTGTTTGGTAATGAACCTTTTTTGTCTTTGTTGAAACATCTTTCTTTTTGAATGATTAGGACTCTCTTGTTTACTACAACCCAGCCTTGAATACTAATTCTTGCTGCTCATTTTTTAGTATTTTCAAGAGTGTTTGTCTTCTTTCTCTTTTATATCTTTGAGTTCCTGAATTAACAAGTTGTGAAGTCCATTCTTATACTTGATTTCTTTCAATTTTTATCATTTTTTTAGTGTACTTTGTTTGGTTTATTTTTTCCCTCATATTTATTTGTGTCAAACATTGATCTCTTTCATTCCACTTGAAATTTAAGAAGTAGAAAATTTTCCATATATCATTGCATATATAATCGAACATATAAATTTTTTCATTCTTAGGAAATTAGTTTTGGTACATGTTTGGAAAAGAGCTAGTTTTGCATTTGGATTTTGAAAACATTTGCTTGGTAGTTTGGCATCATATTGGTCCCATAAATTGAAAGTTGAATAAAATTTGAGTACTTTCTTGTGTTAAGAAGAATAGAACTCTTCTCCTTCCTATACATAGAATTCATCGAAAAGAAAGAATTGCATCTCATTCTTTTTGCATTCTATTGGAGTCGAGTCTCACACATCATCAATTTCATCTCTGTGAACCTTATTACTAAAAAGTCATTAAAATCAACCACGTCCTAATAAAATAAACTATATTTTTTTTGTTTTTAGCACACTAACAGTAGCACATGATTAGGGTCTTTGGACTAGGAAAAGTGAGTAAACCATCCAAGAATACTAAATAGACTGTAGAAAACTAAAGACTGAAAAAATCCAATTTTCATATAAGCATAGCTGGGAACCCCCTCAAACACAGGGGCTAAACACAAGGTCACATGCGGAAGAGTAACGAAGATTACCCCTCCAAAGCTTGACCAATCATAGAGAAAAGAGCGTATATTGGGAGTTTTTCTTGAGAAAACATTGGTTTCATTTGGTCTCGGTGCTTCGTGAATCCAAAATCCATTTGGGGTCCTTAGGAGTCTTACCATCCATTTGTCTTCAGTTCTCTTGAAGAGATTTGGACTTTGATATCTTGCCCATACGTTCGGTCCCAACTATCGAATGTACCCGCTTGGAGGCTAACTATGAGTTGGTAACCTTAGTGGCCTTTCCTAGGTATCTACAAAGGTGATTGTGGGAGGATTCCCATGGTACTTGGGGCAGACATTATATCACACTTCCAGTACCCTTGGAGGGTGCTCCCACGAAAGAAAGGGTTTCTTGCACCGAGAAGGGTTCTTACATGGAGGTTGGAATAACTACTTCTCCTTTCTTCACTGGAAGATTGACATCTCATGCTCAATAGATCCTTGAACCTATTGTTGCTTGGTTGATTGCTTTTAGTTTTCTTAGGAGTGTGTTTGTTTGATTTTTGTAGTTGACCGTAGGGATAGTTAGATTTTTCTGATTCACAGTATACAAGGTATGGATCCTAAATTTCAGGAACCTCAACACAATGCTTCTTACGAAGGAATGATCAAAGATCAAACTTATAATACTGGGAGTGTAGCTCTTGGAAGTGGCCAACACATAGAAGAACTGGTCACAACCTTCATAGAAAGCCTTGCATCTGACCCAAATCCTCTTTTTACCGATCCACTCAGCCTACCACTCATTGATCCACCATGCACGAGATATATTGATGCCTATTATTCTTACAATTTACCATATGTTTCAGCCATTAGGAGATATTTTGGCATGAACCCATCGTATTTTGGTTTTCTTGAAGGAATTGGGAATTTATCTTTATCCACAAATCATGTAGTTTATATTGTTGGTGCTTCTTCTTTACTAGGAACATTGATTACCCAAGTAAACCTGACACAACCACCTGTGAATACATCTCCCTTCACACATGGGTCAACTAATATTCCTGCTTCATTATTTCCACACATGCACACACCAAGTACTTTACTTGGTCGTCCCATCGGTCAGATGGCTAGAATTCAAATCAGTCGCACAACCACTGTTACACAAGATACTCACCCTCCCTCTCAAAATTTATAGATGAGTACACCCTACATTGGAGGTCAATATTCAATGGGAGGCCAACCTTTAGCTAGGGTGAAACCTTTAGCTGGAGGGAAAATTTTTACTAGGAGGGGACCTTCAGCCATGGGGAACACCCTTATGTGGGTGAAACATCAACAAACCTAGGGACAAGTCACTCTTGCAAGTACTTCTATCCTTACTTCCATTGGCCTGTATCTTGGACAACCATATCCAAGAGTTTTTAATCCTTTGTGGGGTCAACCCAATCCGGTGTGAATTCCTCAATAAGGAATGTTTTCCTTTCAATCTGTAAACCCCATGATTCCAGCACAACAACCCCCTCAAAAAAAAATATTGTAGGTCCATCATACCAACTGCAATATATGGGGGGGGCATCAGGTCAATCTTAGTATGTAGGAGGACAATTTGTTCAATCACGGTACATGGGTGGACAACTAGGACAACCACCATACATGGGTGGACAATCATGACAACCACCTTACATGGGTGGATAACTCGGGTAGTCATCGTGCATAGGGGGACCTTCAGGTCAACCACCATACATGGGAGGACCATCTAGCTTTTCCATTTTGCTGCAACCTGGATATTGTCCTACTGGTGTTCCCATGCCACATGGTTACCACCAGTATCCACACAATAACCGAAAGCTTCCATTTTTTTCTACATTAGATCTTCCATATATGTTGCATTTGACGAATGATCCCATTCAACATGCCCCATTTTGTCCCTCCATCCCTTCCAAATTACCATCCAACATCTCAAAATTTGACGAAAAACCTAGGGAAGATCCTAACAATCATGTTATGACTTTCCATTTATGGTGTTCTTCAAACTCTTTGATGGATGACTCCATTCATCTGAGGATTTTTCAGAGAACTCTTACAGGTGCAGCAGCCAAATGGTATATTGAGTTGTCACGTAACTCCTTTGTCAAATTTAACTCTCTTTCCATGACTTTTTTGACGCATTTCTAGTTGCATATATGGTAGGAAACTGGTATAGATATTTTGACCTCACTCTGACAATCCTCTTCCACCCACATATCTGATCATATTCATGAGTGGAGACAGCAAAGATGGTTGATTAAAGCTCCAATTTCAGACCAAATCCTCACAGATTGGTTTACAAAGTCACTTTACCACCCATCACCAAATATGTTCCTATGTGAGGTGTTGTTACTAAGGAGAAAGATATCAATCATGCTCAATATTTGGACTTGGTATATTCCCAATCTTACACACTTTACAATCTGATCCCCCATGCTCCTCATCCATTGAATGATCCGACAAGACCTGCTCCAGAACCAGGTTCTATTTCGAACACTAAAACTACTTCTGCTCCTGCTCAAACCTTTGAGGTGAATGTGGTTCAATCCACTTCATCTCAGCAACCCAGAGGTAAGAAGAAGAACAAGGGTAAATCTAAGAAATATTCTAACTAGTAGGATACTACAAAGACTGTTGATACTCAACCGAATAGAAAAGCTAAGTTTCCTTGCATGATTTGTACAGAGGACCACTACATGAAGGATTTCCCTCATCTAGAAGAAGTCAATAACTTTATGAAAGGTACCTCCCTACATGCAGTGTTAATTGAACCTTTTCTAGTTTAGCAGCAACATCCAGTTGCATAAAATCATGCCCCTCCGCAAGGAGGAAACACAAGTGATTCCCACCATGGGGATGCTTCCTCAAGCACCTCTCAAGTCTATATGTGTAAGGAGGAAGTTAATTTAATTACCCGAGCAAAGAGTTATGACACTCTTCCAAGTAATCATGCCAATGAAAATGTTATCGATCAGCCCTCAACATCCACTCCTCCTCCATCTTCCACACCTCTTTAGATTGAGAAGCCAATTTCTGACACAGTGGTGTGCCCACCCAAGGGCACAATTTGAAAAGCGATCTTTAATCTAAGTGCCTGCACCACCCAAAACTACAATATTGTTGAAGATTTGGCTCAAGAACCTTATGTTATGTCAGCCCTCTAAGTTCTATAGAGCTGTCCAAGTGAATGTAGAAACTTGTTTTCAATCATTAGAGCTATGGATCCAGAGGAATCAAATCTGATTACGTTTAATCTAGACTATTTTAAGGAGAGGCTCCCACACCACCTAGCATTCCAAATTCAAATGTTGGTTGGTGGAAAGAACACCCATCACATTGTTTTGGATGAAGGATCCTCCACCTGTTTCATGTCTTTGTCTTGTCGTAGATCCATTGGTTCTCCTAAACTTAACCGATATCCTACCACCCTTTAAGTGTTTGATGGATGTGGTTTCCAACCTCACAGACTCGTGTAGTCTTTCGCTATGACATTGAAGGGTAAAATTGTTTCAGTCGATATCGAAGTGGTTGACGTGCCCCTAGATTACAATTTGTTACTTGGTCATAGTTGGTTCTATGCAATGCTTGTTATTGCATCTTCAGTGTTTCGTGTTTTACAATTTCCCCATCAAGGGAAAATTGTCATTGTTTACCAACTTGACTATTGCACTCCATATCTCCACGATTTTGCAATGAATAATATCCCTTTTCTAGGTTCCAGTCTTAGGTATGAGAGTGTAGGAGTAGGTCTCCTTAAGGATTCCTCTCTCATGGGGATTTTTCCTTTTCCTCCTCCTAACGCCCCACAGGTTGCCATGTTAAATATGATTTCAACACAGGTGCAACAATCCCTATAATCACTTGATCCTTTGGTAGTACATGGTCTTAATGAGCATAGTTCTTTTCTTGTGTTAATCTCATTAAAAAATGAAACATACACTTACAATCATAGTTCATTGTCTCTGTCAAGATCGTTAAAAAATGAAACAAACCCCCCTCCATTCGAATCAATTCTCCCCCCTAAATATAATATTTGAGCCTTTTTTTCCTCCACCTAGTAAAAATATTCCTATTAGTATCCAAACGCCTAAACAAGGAAAGATGAAGAGTCAACGGAGAAAACGACGCTTGGGGGGCAAGTCTCCAGCCTCTAGACATCATTTTGGAGTGAGGCCACTAGCTTCTACCATGTAAATTGGGGGAAAATACCTTTAGAGAGACACACTGCTAGGAGGGATCCTCGCATGGGGGTCATTCCCATCGTAACATAGTAATCTTTTATAGAATGAGCTTAGTCTTTGTTCTTTCTGATGCTCGTAAATACATGAGAATAGGTCACCGATCTTAGTATTTTTTATTTCTTGTGCTCATTAATACATGAGAATAGGTTACCGAATATACTTTTATCTCTTTTTCAGACTCATAAAAGCTATACGAAAAAGGAACTCTTTGGAGTTTCCTTTAAGATATTTTTAGACTCCATAAACATGAAAACATTATCGAGTGAGCTTTCTTCCTTTCACACTCGTTAAAAGGTTTGAAAGGGCATCTTTTGAGTCGTATTTTATCTCTTTTTTGGCCTCGCAAGACTAATTAAAAAAAAGGAATACTCTAGTCAAGCATGACTAGAAGAGTTCTCCCTTGTATTGTTTTACACTTTTTTCGATCTTGGGAGACTAAATTTGCAAAAAAAGTCACCCATGGAGTCGTATTTAATTTCTTTTCAGAATCTCTAAATGTGAAAAAACATCGAGTTTACCTTCTTTGGGCTCGTAAAATTATGCATTGAAGGACCTATATGGGGCCAAACTCCAGGACCCATATGGAACCAAACCCCTCCTTATTCAGTTTCGTTAAAGATATGTTGAGGGACTCATCGAATATGAGTTATATCAAGCATCTATTATCCTCCTCAAGTTAGTTAAAAAACAAAGAGGTACTCACCAATCATGGTGGGGGGGAAATTGAAAGAAGTGGTTCAAGTTTTTTGGAATCCATTATGGAAGCTATTGTTGTCACCTTTGAACATGGCACATGTTTTCATCTCGTATTACAGTTGGGTTATATGTTTGTCTCTAATTCATACCAATTCCATGTGTCATTAAACATTTTTGTTCCAATCTAAGAGTGCTCTTATTTTTGCCACATTATGTTCTTGGTACTTGTTGCGCCTCTTTTGTTTATGTTTGAGATGGTTGATTGAGAACTGGATTATGTGGTTGCAGGTGATCATTTGGACGATGTTGGTTCACTGGAGAGAGAGAGAGAGATTGGTCACAGCTCATGGAGGCTGTGACCAATGAGGAGTCAGTGGTTCGCGATACTTTGGCAGCTTGTGGGTTGCTGAAGTTCTTTGAGTGCCCCTTGGTACGGGCCCAGGATTACCTCCTGCAGTTCTTGATTCGAATGTGGAGTCTGGATCTGCAGTGGAGGATGTATATTTTCTGACTGGGCTCCCTTTTCGGGGAACGCCCTTACCGGCAGAGCCCGTATTACCTGGGGATGGGAAGTTGGCTACCTTAGGCCGGAGGTACTGTACGAGGGAGGATTTTATGTCGGGCTCTGTGGTGAGTATCAAGGCTACGGCTATGGATGCCCTAGTTCATCGTTGTGTGGCAATGATGGTTGTGAGGGTATATGGGTCCCTCGCGACTCAGTGGATCAGTGGTGGTCAGTTGAGGATTATGGGGAGGGCACTAGCAGGAGAGCATTTTCCCTGGGGCTTGATGTTGCATGCCAAGATGGTAGGGCAGCTAGACAGGTGTCAGGCTGTGGACGCAGGGTCCTTCACTTTTGGGTCCATCTTGGTTGCATGGGCTTTGGAGAGGGTGTCGATGTTTCACCCTAGAGTGTTATTGGGCGCACCTGATGCGCGAGAGCCACGACTGAAGCGGTGGGCTAGGATCTTGATTTGTCACGGTGGTGGGGAGGGTGGCCATTTTTTCACAGCTGAGGTTGCACAGGTATGGCGGCAGATGCCACAGATCATACTGCAGTATCCGTACTGTGGGGTGGACTTCCAGGGTGATCCGGAGATGGTGTTACCTCCAGGAGAGGTGTTCGACCACCAAGGTATGATGTGATTTTTTGATGTTTTGATATTTAGATAGTATAGCATGTGTATTATGTATAGATGGATGTTGATGTTATCCTTTGTTTGTTTGTATGTGCAAATGTGGGACCTCGAGGGCGCGAGGTTGAGTTGGTTAGAGCGTCAGCGTGTCAGGGGTCGGTGAGACCTCCGCTGGGAGAGTCGTGAGCAGGAGAGAGACGACGACGGGAGGATGTTGAGGCGAGACCTGCTTGTGATGAGAGGGCGACTAGGAGACGTCAGTTTGACAACCCGGGTGCAGGGCCATCACATGCTCCTCTACTCGAGGTCGGGGGAGATTTTGAGGATATTCGTCGCCGCTTGGAGGCAGTGTTATAGGGAGTGCTTGAGGGAATGTGGTCACGTATCCAAGATGAGGGCATCCTAGAGCAGTGTGTGGGGGTTCCACTGATGTGGTGGACCATGGTTCGGAGAGCAGTAGTAGCAGGTGTTGCGATGACTGGGCGGCTACCTCCAGGTCCGGAGGGACCGATAGCGGGTGGGGCACCACCTCCTGAGGGAGGGCCAGGTGGTGGTGCTCTAGAGGAACCATGAGTGTCTCTGTATGTATTTTTATATGTTATATAGGTTGGTGAGCCCATTGGGTGTGGTGATACCAGTTTTGTACCAAGGTGTTTCACTAGCCTACAGATTTTGTACAGAATGTACTCTATTTTTTGTAAACATTTTGATGGCACAGTTGACCGATATATATATATATATATATATATACATTTTTGGATCTTTGTGATGTTCACATGTGTGTGAGGATCTTTTAATGTTGTTTATGATGTCTAATCTATATGCTGTGACAGACTTCTGATGGTTTATGTGTGTAAAGGTGTCTTGATGTGATATATGCCAATATAGTACAATGTTAGCCATGTTATCTGTGATTTGATTAAATTGTCTTGGAATATGTGTAAATGTAATGAAATCAAAATGTCGAGATAAAAGTCTAACTTGTAGGTATTTGCAAAAGAGGCAAGGATCGCGGACACGGTACACATTGTTGAGCTGGAGGATGACCAGTTGGGAGTCTAATAAGACGCTAAGGTGACGACTACGATGAGGGTTGGCATCGGCGAGGAGACCAATGACGATAGTGTACTCGGATTGGTTGTTGGTTGCGGAGCCCAAACATATGCCGCTAGAGTGGAGCAGTTCATGTGAGGGGGAATAGAGGGCCCAAGCAGCCGAAGCGAGATTCTATGTCCAATGGTTGGCATCGTCGGTGTAACCGATGTGGTAGGTTGATGGAGGAGGCATCTGTCAATAACACAAATGATAGTTTAGACATGAGGTATGGAAAAAATATTAAAAACACTACAAAAGAAATGACCTAGTGTAGAATGGCTATGCTCAGGCATAAAATTTCTTTAAGTACAACCCGTTGACGGGTTCTTTGAGAGAGAGCCCCTTGAGGGAAGCCAGGATGTATGCGCCTTTAGTGAGGCAATGTTGGATAATGTAAGGGCCATGCCATAGTGACTCGAATTTTCCATGGTTGAGGGTATCGTGAGCGATATTGTAAGAAAGGACGAGGTCGCCTTCATGAATAGAGTGAAGGTTGACATGATGATCAAAGGTGGCTTTAGACCATTTTTTGGCTACCTCCTTGTTTTATTATGAAGATCGACGATCTTCATCCTGAGACTCTAAGTTCAGTAAACGCTGCTCCATTGGAGCAGTGTTGGGTAATAGCTCAATTGCAGTGCGTAAGGTGGGAATTTTTCACTCAATAGGAAGAGTGGCCTCGACCCCGTGGACTAGATGAAATGGTGTAAAACCAGTGGTAGTTTTCATGGCCGTACGGTAATCCCATAGCACGAAAAATAACATATGATGCCAATTGGTCTTATGTTTGTTAATCGTGCACTGCAACATGGTCTTGAGGACCTTGTTAACTGCTTCGACATGTCCATTTGACTGAGGGTAGTATGGTGAGGCGAACTCATGGGAGAATCCTAACTGGGATGAGAGTTCGACGAAAATTTCATTCTCAAAATTTTTCTCGTGATCAGAGACTAGTTGGAGTGGTACTCCAAAGCGGGATATGACGTAATTAAAGAAAAAACGTGTTGCGGTGTCAGCGATGTTGTTGAAGATAGACATGGCTTCAACCCACTTTGTTAAGTAATCGACTACGACGACGATGTATTTGTGTCCATTGTTGGATGGAGGGTTGCACGTCATGAAGTCGATGTCCCATTTACAAAAGGGGCCTGCAGTAATGACTGGGTGTAGAAGAGTCAGTGGTGCTCATGCTTTGTTGGCATAAAGCTGGCATTTATCACATCACTTCACGGCATGAATGCAATTGTGAAATAATGTAGGCCAAAAGTGACCTACGCGGATGATTTTCTGAGCAATGGACATCCCCAAAAGGTGGCCCCCGCAAGCACCACTGTGGCAGTCGTTCAAGACTCGGTCGACCTCATCAATATTCAAGCATCGACAGAGTATGGTGTCGACCCCTCACCGATATAAGATATCTCCAATGAGAAGATAGTGGGGGGCCTGATGGCGAATACGTCGACAATCATCTCATGAGAGGTGGTTACCGAACTTTTGGGTTCGGAGGTAGACGAGGAGATCACCATACCAAGGATCATCCGAAATGATGTAAAATAGATGTTCATCGGGGAAGTCAGTATTGACGGGGGAACTGGTAGTATCGGAGGGGAAGGTTGTGATGAGTTCGGTGAGGATGAGAGCTTTCTTTCTTTTGGGTGTTGAAAATTCAAGATCATACTCCTGAAGGATAACGATCCATCGGGCAAATTTACCGTTAATTTGCCGACAACTGAGCAAGTATTGCATGGGGTTGGAATCTCCTATGACTTTGGTTGTGCGAAGCAGAATGTAATGGCGTAGTTTTTGGACTGCGAGGATGACTGCAAGGGCTAGTTTCTCTTTGTGATTGTATTTCAAGGGTGGCCCTGAAAGGTTTTTACTAATGTAGTAAATGACATGCTCACGATCATCATCTCCTATTTGAACGAGAACACTTGCTACTGAGACGGTTGAGGCTGATATGTAGAGGATATAGTCGCGATTATAGTCAGGTGAACTAATTAAAGGGGCGTTGGAGAGTGCCATTTTAAGATTGTCGAAAGCGTTTTGGGCATGTTCATCCCAGTGGAATGGGATGTCGTGGCGTAGTAAGCGGAGGAAACCATGTGCTCAAGTGGCATAGTCTGGGACAAATCGTCTTAAAAATTTAGTTTTTCCTTGTAGGCTCTGGAGTTGGCATAAATTCCGAGGAGATGGAATTTTTGTGATGGCTTGGACTTTGAGGGGATCCACGGTAATACCGCTTTGGGAAACGATGAACTTGAGGAGGCGCCCGACAGTGATGCAGAATATGCACTTGAGGGGGTTCAAGTGGATGTTGTACTGACAACACCTTTGGAAGATGATTCATAAATCATAAAGATGTTGAGTACATTTTTTGGATCAAGCTGTGAGGTCATCTAAGTATGCGAGGATGATATGATCCAGATCATGAAAAATGTATGTCATAGCCCGTTGGAAAGCTGCGCCAACGTTTTTTAGGCCAAAAGGCATGACAGGATATGCAAAAGTACCCCAAGGGGTGGTAAATGTGGTCTTTTATTGATCGGCTGGATGGATTTGGATTTGGTTATAGCCAGAGAAACCATCCATGAAGGATAAAGCCTCGTGGCATGTGCATTCATCGATAATTTGATCAATGAAAGGTGTTGGAAAGTTGTCTTTGGGACAGGCATGATTGAGATCACGAAAGTTCGTGCATACTTGGATGGTGCCCTGTTTTCTGTTAACAGGGACAGGGTTGGAGACCCATGAGGTATAGGCGATGGGGTAGATGAACCTAGCAGTGCGTAAGTTTTCAATTTCGGCTTTGATGAGCGTTGCTTTGGATGGGTGTAGCGGTCACTGTTTTTGGCGAACCAATGTGATATCAGGCCAGGTGTCTATGCGATGTTCGACAATAGAGAGATCAAGGCCAGGCATCTCTGTGTATGACCAGGAAAAAATATCCCAGTATTCTTGGAAGAGGGATTTGTAGGCGGTGATTTCTTCAGGAGTGCATGCGGTGCCCATGGTGATTTCCTCGACGACTCCATTTTTTATGGAAATATCGATTTTGATGTTACGGGAAATGTTGGCCATATTGCCTTCTTCAAAAGAATCAGTGATCCAGGTGGATATTGGTGGCCACCCACCTTTTCCAACTAGCTCAAAACAGCTTTATGGCAATTTTGGCAATTTACTATTTTTAGCAGTTTTTCGGGTCCTGGACTTCTGGAGCCGTTTTGAGGCCCTAAACGATGTTTTTTGGGGTATGATGCGATAGCAAAATTTTATCATGAAATTTTGTTCAAATGTTGTATTCCTCGGATAGATCTTTCCAATGAGCTATTATATGCCTAAAACGGAGATCGTATGCAAAAGTTACGACCCCGGGAAGTTGATGTACTCACTTACCCAAACGGGGCCCACATGACTTTTGGCGCTTCATCTCCTAGGGTTAGGTTTTTGGATGTCTAGGACTTTTGTCATTCTTGTTTATTGTAAAAGGGCCTTCAGAGCCTCATTGTAATCATCTTCTTGCGAATGCGAGTAGTCATCACATCTCTTCTCAGAGATAAGCTGCCACCATTCTAACGAGTCTTTCACTCTGGATTTTTACAGTCTCTGTACATTTCTTTGATTAATAGAAATCGTGTATTACTGTATATCTGTGTTTATGGTTGCATCTCTGATACATTTCTGTTATATTATTGAATATCTGCAATATCTCTGTGCATTTCTTTATTATATCTCC
>ML795430.1:278652-374307 GCA_009831015.1 Picea engelmannii
TCTGTATTTTTACAGTCTCTGTACATTTCTCTGATTAATAGAAATCGTGTATTACTGTATATCTATGTTTATGGTTGCATCTCTGATACATTTCTGTTATATTATTGAATATCTGCAATATCTCTGTGCATTTCTTTATTATAGCTCCGCTCTCATTTCGTGCCGAAAATAATCTGGATCAATCAGAGGCAGGGATAGGGTTGTTGAACCAGTCGATATGCCCTGATGGGATAAAATCCTTGGTTTCGACTGCGTATATGGGGTGTTGGTTAGGAGGCATGAAGGCTTCCTATGAAAGGAATAGCGCTCTGTGGTGTAGCGCATCCCATGGGTAGTCGGGGGTGGTTAATCCCTCGAGTATGTCCTCATCACAGTGGAATTGTCGAGAATACAAGGGATCTAAAAGAGTGATATCGGTGACTGTCACCGTGTGGTTATCCTCTGGTGATGAAGAAGCAGGGGGAATGATGCAATGAGATTGCGATGGTTTTCTCGACATAAACCAAATATCAAGATACTAAGGGTTATAAATGGTAGTTGGGTGTAAATTTTTCATGGGGAAATGAATGGGGGATTTGGGGGTAAATCCTCGTATAAGTCATCCAAGAACCATGGAGGAGTAGGGAGTGCTTTTGTCTTAGGAGAAATAATATGAAGAATCTATGGTGATGGGGTAGCGTTAATCATCGATTTTGTAGGGGGTGTAGGAGTTTTAATTAGGGTCACTTGGCGTTGCCTATATTCAATGATCATAGGACATTGATATGTGAAATGATCTAAGGATTCACAGAGAGAGCAAGGGTATCTCATACGTTCGTTGACTGAGGTTGTGACATAATGGATGTCGGTGACAGGAGTTGGGGTGGGTGTTTGTTGAAAGCTCTGGCATACAGTTGTTAGTGTCTGTCGGAGTTGAGGTAACGCTGGACAGTGGTGTGTGTAATGGCCATATTCTGAATAGATGGCACATGCGAATTTGGTTCCCAGTCCTTTGTTACTTGTGTTTTGTGAGATAGTGACAATACTGGAGGAAGCGATGAGCGGTGGTGGTGCTCGAGGGATTTGGATGAGATTACGTAACTCGGGGAGAGATGGACATTTGTTGGTGGGGTGTTCGTCTTTCTCGCATAGCACACAAGGAGGTTGGATGCGTGGGGGAAGTGGAGTTGTGGGATCCTTCTTCTTTCGCCTACCCCTAGTTGTAGCAGGGGGGTTAGTGAGTGGGGGTGTAGGGGGTATGGTGGGAGTGAGCATGGGAATATGCATCGGGATTCCTTATGTTTGGGGAGGGAGGGATGGTTGAGGAACCATCTCAGGTGGATGTAAATACCAAATTGGGATTGCCAGCACCATATTAGGAAGGGTAAGCATTGTGGCAACCTAGAAAGCGTGTACACCTGGTGGGGGGTAAAAGAAAGGGATTTGGGTAATTGCTTGGGGTACTATTTCCCAAACCGGGATCTGGCCCTGGGGAGGTCAGGAATGGGTCGAGATGAATTAGTTCCAGGGGATTCCTGAGGGAGAAGTTTTGTGGCTAGTGGGACGTCAAATATAAGAGAAGCCTCACTAGGAGGAAGGGTATCATTAATGTTAGTTCCTTTGGACGAGACAACACATACCTGATTGGAAGGATGAATGAGCGGTGGTGCACCATGGTAAGTTCCTAACAAGGATGGGTCCTTGAAAATTCTGGGGGCCATTTCAATGAGTGGGTACATCTCAGGATTAGTATGGACGAAAGGGAGAATGTTATCGATGTTGGCAGAAGGGTTAGGATCATAATGTGAGACTTGATCAATGGTAATGATATTCCCGTTATGGGGGGACATCATGGTTCGAAAGATGGAAGAGGCAACTGCCTTCATAGCGTACATGTAGCTACGACCGAACAAGATATTCTAATCGAGTGGGGCATCGATAACTTCAATGTCAATGAGAATGGTCTTGCCCCTGAGTTCTACAGGGACATTTTGGAAGAGCCCTTTGGGAGAAGATGGTCGTCTGTCATAAGCTCTTAAGGTAATGGCAGATGGTATAAGTTTGGGGGAACCAGGTTTTTGCCATACAGACTTGGACATGATGCATGTGGATGCATCTTCATCGATGATGCACTGATGAACTGTAATGTTCTAAATTTTAACGGGGATTTGAAAAGTGATGAGAGCGGGGAGGCGAGGTTCTCCGTTGTCGAGATCAAATGTGATGAGTTGAGTATCCGTAGGGTCGACTTCCCCCAAGGCGAAAAGTAATGACTTCCGTTGAGTGGGACAAGTTTGAAGTACTTCTAAGACTGACGTGGCAGTCGGGGATTGTGCCAAGTCATCGAACAAACTGTAATTATGAGCTGCCCTAGCCTGAGGGTTGTGGGCATTCCTGCGTAATGGGATGTGAGGGATGCGAAGAGGGGTTTCCATGTTAGGGTGAGGGATCATCAAAGGGGGTCCCATTGGTGCTGGGATTGTTTATGGGGGAATGGGAGGAGACTCAGAGGGTGCACGGTATTGACGACTATGTGTTTGTAGAAGGACTTCTTCCTCACTAATGAGGAGGATAGTACGATCTGCGGGATTGCTTGGATTGAGATATTGTCCCAACTGTGGTGGGATAGGTTGCATGTCTTGTTGGGTGTTCATCACTCCTTGGTGTGGAATGGGGTTATGCAGCACAGCTAGGGGTGGTTGTTGCACATATTGTTGTGGGGCCTACTGAGGGGCAGGCGGTGCTAGAGGATGTGGTCCATTCACTGAGTCTTTCATCCATTTAAAATCAGGGATTTGGGGGAAATGATGAGTATAGTGACTGAACTCACCGCAAAGGGCACAGGGGAAGTTGGTTCGAAGGTTATTGTTATTTTTCCCTTGACGTCTGTTGTTGTTTCCCCCCTGGGGGTTCTGAGTCCCTTGATTTTGGTTGCCCCCAGTAGGTTGTTTCTGTTGGGGGTGATTTCCGCCTTGACCTGGGTTGTTATTGTTCCGATTTTTACCTTTCTTTTTGGCATTATTCGGCTGATGGGTTGGATTTTCCGTATTCAGTTGTTCAAAATTTTGATATTGTTGAATGGGAGAGGGTTGAACAAAATTAACCCCAGTGTGAGGGTGTCCTTGTGGTGGATCCATGGGCTATGGAGGGCTAGGAAATGGAAAGTATGGATTATGTTGTGGTAATGATCTGTAAGGTACATAGGAAGGCATGGCGTTTTCGCTAGTAATTAGAGTATAAGCTGAGGTAGAGGGAGTACCAGAACTTGTTTGGATAGGTGGGCGTATTATGGGTGTCGGCGGTGGCCCACTGATGGGTGGAGGAAGGGTAACAGGGTATGGTTGTTGATAAGGGGGTGGAGGATAATAAGCGATTCCTCCATATGCCGGTGGATATTTAGGTGTGCCATACATTGGTGGTCATTGGGGTTGTGGATTGTGGTATGTGGTGGTACCAATCAATCCGTCTGCTGAGTGAGACATCCCAGGCTTGTCTTGGCCAAATGGCACAGGTCTTGGGAGATCAGGAAGTATTGTGTACAAGTATCCTGATTGTGAATAGATGAGGTCATATTGTTGAGCTTTACTGATGGCTTCTTCTTCTGATTGAGGGAAGGTGGAAGCCACATCTTTGCCGAGGAGAGAGACAAGTGATCTGAGAAACCAATCAAGACATTGTTGTTTGGTGGTTTCTGCTTTGCACAAACTACGTCGTCGACACCACTCATGAATGTGATCAGCGATATGTGTAGCTGAGGTTTGCATAAAATTAGAGAGTAGTTCAAGACCATTGTCATGACGGATTGGTAATTGGAAGAAGGTCAAAAATGCTTTGGCGAAGGACTCGAAAGTCACATGGGACCCTTATTTTTCATCTACATACCACTTGGTTGATGGGCCAGTGAGTGTGCATTGAAATAATCGTAGTCTGATGGAATCATCCATGATGTTGTTGGAAAAGCACCATAAGTGGAAAGTCATGACATGGTTGGCAGGGTCATCTCCTGCCTTTCCTTCAAACTTGGGGGTATCTGAAGGTAGTTTGGTAGGCATTGCAGGCCATGTGGGGTCATGCAATATAGGATCATTTGTGAGTTTTCTTAGATCTAGTATGTTGAGAGAGGCCAAATATGGCATCTGGAGTGGTGGTGGAGGATTAGTTCCAGCCATGGTGTGAGTGTTTTGTGAACCTGACCCTTGAGGGGGACTAGGTGGGTTTGTACTTCCCCCTTGAGAAGAATTTGGCCCCCTGCTTCCATGTAAAGGAGATCGATTGGACGGTGGACCTTGGGAATAGGACACAAGTAAGGTGGAATCAAGCAAAGTAGATCCCAAGATAGTGGCACTCACAGGAGTGTGAGAAGGTGGGGCTGATGAGTTGGCAAGACTAGGAACTCCCCCTAGAATAGGAGGGAGATTTAGCAAGCGTCTGGAATGACAGGGGTTCTGTGGGTCCCCTATGATGTTCGACTAGCTGAGTGAATGTGTGCGAATGGTGGTGAGAGAAATAAATAAACAAGATCCTTTGCTACAATTTTTGAACTTTACACGATATATATCCAAATCAAATGTAATCAAAAGTGTATCATACATAAAGTGTTTTGATAAAGAAGCATATATGTGTATAGATGGATTTTGTCTGCATGGGGGATCAAAGAAATCAAATTCTCATGTCTTAAAAGATGTCGTCCTTCCTCTCAAATAGCACTAGACCTTCCAATAGTACTCAACAGTGGGGTCTGAAGCCACTAAAAGAGGGACTAGTGAAGGATGAAGTAATCAGTTATAATGAGGGGTAGAGGGTGCATATCCCGAAAGAGCTGGCGATATTTCCCAATAGCTACACAAAATCCAATCAAGGTGCAATTGCAGCCCACAATTGCCACCTAGGTAGATGTCCTAAAATTTGGTCACTAGGTACCTCGGTCAAAGTGCGGCATTTGGATTTTCGGCCTAAGAAATGGGTCACGGGTTGGATCCCGTCCAAGAGGTGGGTGCCTCAAGGGGGGACGCATAGAACAACTGGACCTCAACCTTCAACCCTTCATGGGTATCTCCTTGCCTTATGGTGTTAGGAACACTTGACTTGGAGGATTTAAAGTTCTCTATTTGACAACTTCTATTGTTTTGACAATGTGAGAACCATATAACGGGGAGTTATTTGGATGCCTATCCCCAAAATCCTACCTAGACTAAAAGATTTCTTTTGGCACCTCCTGTGGAGGAAAACTTAGTGAGTTTTTAGAAAAAAAAAATTAGATGTGGTTTGTTTGAGAGATTGGGGGTGTGAACCAACCTCGTTGAAATTAAGTGGGAGTGGATAGTTTCATCAAGAAAAGGGTGGGGTGTTTTGGAATCCCTTTGGAGGAAACTTAATTCAACCTCCACGTTTCGAGATGAAAACTATGTGAGTGAGAAGTGACTTTGTGTGTGAACAAGTGAAAGTGTGCCAATTTTTAATAATTTAGGTGTCACCTTCCTACATGTGGACTTCACTTGGTCCTTACAAGTGTTGATTACCTAAGTTACAATGTGTCATTGGTACAGCCTTGCGGAATTTTAAAGTCCCTAGGAAACTAGCATGTGGACATGTGGGTCCTTACTATTCCTTTAACTCCCTATTGTGATTTAATCTAAGAAAGCTTTGAAACTATCCTAGATTGTGATCCTATGGGCATGTATGGGCCTGTTACAAAACCTTTAAACTTCCCTAATGATTTAATCTAAGAAAGTAAATTTCAACACTATCTTATCTTTGTAGCATGTGAGCATGTGTGGGCCCGTTACAATTTTAAGGTGTGTTTTGAAAAATAAACTAAGAGGAGTCCCGAGGGGGTGTTGTCCTCTCCTAAAGATTTTGTCTTTTTAAGGGAGATGAAATTGTCCTACAACCCCTTTCTAATTCTCAAGATCGCTTTGAAGCACGAGAGAAGAGCATACTCAATGATTGATATCCAATTTATGGTCCCAATGCAAGTTTTATATGTGATTACAAATGATTCCAACTTATACTCTTAGTCAAAGCAGGCCATCCATGTGGAAAAATGAAAGCAAAAGAGGAAATAATGATTTTAAACCCCCTAAGTGCCTATGTGTTTTGACTAATCCCTTTATATGGAAAGTGAACTAAGTGTGGTGCAGATTACAACATGCATGGAATCATCTTTAAGAAGGCTAGGGGCCTTCCACAAATCACAAAAAGGCTTATAATGTGTATTTTTCTGCATAGGTGTGAGGGTCTCAGAGTAGATAGAGGCGCACTGAGCGCCAATGCGCGAACTGAAAAAGACTTTTGAGCCCAAGTGCGCAGAAGGCGCTGAGTAATACAGTGATTTTGGCGCACGTGCGCACAATGCGCGACTATGGGCCAATAAACCCATGCACAACTATCACACGGTCGTGAAGAAAATTTCGGATGAAATTATCTCAACTCAGCTTTGAATTTGATGTTTTGTAGGTCGGCTTGGGCCGGTTATGGCACCTGCGAGTTAAATAAACAGAAAAAAGAGCTAAAATGACCCAAATGGGGTAGGAAATTGATACCTTTCCCTAGCGAAGTCGCCAATCTGTTGTGCCTCTTTTGTCACCTAAATGAGCAAAACAAAGGTGCTTACAAGCTTAGTTGGGTTAGCTAAGCAAGAAAACAGTAAAGGAAAGGGTTAGAAAAATAAACATAAAAGACTAAGCTAAGAATTAAACTAGGAAAGGAAAGAACAACTAAACTATTGTGCATAAGGACATAAGAACAAGAAACAAACAAGACTCATGTCACCAATGGAAAGGATTGTATTAGTGAAAAGAAAACACCGAAAAGAAAGGGGACTTTGGGTCCCTTCTTCCTCCAAGGGAGGGCTCTTGGACCCCCAAGATTGATCTCTTCTTACAACTTGAAAACTTGAAAGAAATGGTGAAAGAATCCCAAGCTAACCCACTCAAAAGGTGATGTGGATTGCCCAAATGGAATGGTGCTAGTATGCTCTTGATGAGAAAAGAGGATTCCCCAAGAGAATAGCAGCAGCATAACCTTACAAATGAATTCCTTGAAAATGTAGTGCACCCATGGCTTTGTTTTATAGCACCACTTTGAGGTATTGTGCAACCAGCTTTTAGTGTGAAAAGGGGCTATTTAGGGCACCTTTAGGTCTTTGACCAGCCACCCAGCCAGATCCAGCCGAAATTTGGATGTCAAATCGACTTGGAAGTTGAACCAAAAGTGGGTGGGAGGCCGACCAACATCATAAATGCATCGTTCTCAGGTGTGCGCAACTTTCAACGTCCACAATCGTGCATCATGTGCATGTTCGCTTTTCCTGTGTTTCTTGATGGTGCATGTGCGTGCACACCCTGTGTAGTCATAGCGCATCTTAATTTTATAACTGGTTGTATAGTTTTAGACCTTTTGGAAATGTTTTTTTGGTAATTTTGGTCCATGGGTGAACTCATATCTGTTTGAAGATGCTGGATTCCTGTAACCATTTGTGGATGAAATTTCAGTGATAACAATACTCATCGAGTCAATGCTACCAAGTCAATTGTCATGCCTCACAATGTTCAAGGTAAGTTTCATTCCAAACCAACCATCTACAGTATTACAATTTTCCATTCCTATGTCAGTCCATACTCATTTAATCCACCATCTCACATCACTTTCATGTGTCAATTTTGTGTCGATGATGGGGGATACATCAAGGCCCACCCTCGATGATCCTTTTCCTATTGACTTCAGCACATCATCCAGGAATTATACTTAGAAACCAATTAGTACCTTGGAACCTGCATGCCTCAATAGAAGGATTCCTCATCTTTGACAGTAGGTTTACACTATTGACCTCTGATCAGATGATTCCATGAATGTTTGACCTCAGCTCATTTATTCACATTTGTTGGAATGTACCAAAGGTACCTTGAGAAGCATTGTCATCATTGGTGATTTCCCTCGCACTTGTTAAGGATATACCTTAATGACTGTTAATCAAGTGGTTTATACCATGTTCAACATCAAGACATCTATTCGCATGGCTAGAATCTCACCATCTCGAGATAGGGATGAAGACGCTAGGTTGATCATTCGCTTTGTTCGATGCTTTTCCCAGGTTGCGATGGAGATCATTTGAACAAGTAAAATATTTCAGCACAATCACCATGCTAGAAATCTTACTAATCAATATATTGTCACATAGATCCACATTGTGTTGATCTGCGGCTATGTTTTGTCTTCTCATAGCTCCAATGTGTAATTTTTGTGTCTGCGATCAGTTCATGTCATGGAGGTATGGATCCACATTGTATCTCTGGTGGCCATATCCTTAGTCAATATTCTCATGGATCCATAGTGTATTGGTCAGCGGCCATGCTTTGAGTCAACTCGTATTTCTAGCATAGGTATGCATGCCTTGGGAATGAAAACATATATTTATATTGTTTGATGGTTGTTTGCATCTTCTACTAGGTTCTCCTACTCCATCACCCTTGCATCGATATTTATAAAGTGCTTCGACCATCAGTTTCTCTTCTAACCTCACACTTTAGGGGGCATTTGTTACACATCAAAATGACACACTTAAGTGTCGCACCCTAAGTGTCGCAAGTGTTGCAAAGTGTCATATGCACCTTACTAAGTGTCGCATGCACTTTGTCAAGTGTCATATGCACCTTAATAAGTGTTGCATGCACTTTTCCAAGTGTCGCAACTCGTTGACATCATGAAAAACATTTTCCATGATCCCTAAGTCATGTTGGAGGAAGAAACCCATCATTTTAAGGTCAGAAACATGCCTTTTACTTGGAAAATCAATCCTTTTTGGGGCATTTATGAAGGATTGTGACCCTGGACATGTTGGGGGAGCACCATATTTTGAGCATTTATGAAGGGTGGTGCCCCCTTTCCATGTTGGGGTAGTGCCACTGCATTAGGGTGGTGCCCCCTGTCCATGTTGGGGGAGTTCCAATGCATTAGGGTGGTTCCCCCTTTGCCTTGTTTAGGAATCCCACTGGCGCTCTGTCTCTAACTCAAGGGAAGCGCTAGTTTGGCTAGAGGAAATTATGGCGAATCCCACATTTTCCTAAGGGACAAATATGAAGTGATGAGGTTAGTTTTGGGTCGAATCCTATCCTATGGCACTATCTTAGGATCAAATCCCAACTCATGGATCCATATCCTCAACCACTTCCCTAATTATCCCATGATGGTTGAGCCTCCCAATCCTATAAATTGAAGACATTTCCAAGGTGAAGGGGGGGATATTTTAGACGTCAAATCTTTGATCCTAGGACTCGAAAGAATCCATTTAAGCAGCAACATTTTGATCTCAATACTTTCATGCAAGGGTTATATAAGGAGAGCTTGGAGAAGATTGTCATGACATCAACTTGATTTGTAATTCCTTCTTTTAGCTTTCCATTAATATTAACTTGGCCTATTCCTTTCATTATGTTGTTCATTGTAATGTCTATGTGTTTATGCTTAATTCAAATCAGGTATAGATAGATCTGATTTTTATATAACAAAATATAGTATAAGTAGGAAGGTTTTCCATTGTTTTGCAGGTCTCTTTGATCATTGAAGGAATTGGAGTAGCAAGGAAAAAGGACGAAGCAACGAGGACAAACTTCAAGAAGCAATTAATTATCCCTCCTTCTATCTATAGGTTAATGAACTAGATCTATAAGGAAAGTAGAAACCATTTGTTTACTTCTATCTTTGGATCAAAGAAGGGGTCTTGGTCCAAAGGGGAGATTAACCTGTCCGCAGGGTAAGATTTCTCATAATAATTAGAATGACCTTTGGTCCGCTCACAACCAACTTCAGAACTAGTTTCATGCACAAGTGGCACTACTCACAAAATCCCAAAATGCAAGCAGGAGTCCCTATAGACATGACCACGCCCGTGCTCATCTCGAGTCAAATTTGGCAAGAGGAATTGGGCTATGCATTATTTTTACGTGACTCTACTTGTATTGTTAGGGGTTCCTAAAATAGGGGCCCTAATTCAAGTACAATTACCAATATGACTATTTTGAATTCTTTGAAAGTAGTGTCTACATATTTCCATTATTCCACCAAGGTTGTAGTTGTAACTTGCATGCCTTCAAGTTGATCTTGTTTTTTTCACTTAGACAATTGAAGCTACAACACTACCTCGGTATTTTACTATGGATTCAAGAGGTTCTATTGGAACTGTTGTGATACTTATATGTGTAATATAATGCACTCATTAATTATAAATCTGGGATTCGTAATCAACAAATTTACAAGACACCGGTAAGGAAGGTAATTCTAATGTCATGAATATAGAACTATTCTAGATTATGCATGTTGGAAACAAAAAAAACTAGCAAATCAAAACACACTTTGGTTGTCTTTCACAGAGGGGCTATCTACTCCATTATGGCACATGAAAATATGAGATGGAGTTCTTTGACAGATCAACTCTGCTATCTAACCCAGAAAACTAACTATGCAATCACACTTCTGAAAGGGAAATCACACATCAATCATCAAGACATAGCATGGGTAGTTCAATAGTCAATATACTGAGTATGATGTGGTTCACAATGTGTTGTTGTAAACTTCACTAGTTCTCCTTCAAATATGTCTGACTATTGCTATCAACATTTATGTCCATGAAACAAAATCAAATTCATAAAAACAGAAACAGAACATATGCAAAACAGAGTAAGTAAAGATCTCCAAACAATCGTATAATCTAAATCCTATTCTAAACTATACTACTATCATTTGAAAGAATTAATATTCAGCTAATCTAACATCTATACTATTGAAATCAACTACTAACACTAATCTATAAGGATGCTGACCTTTGTTGGGCGGTGGGCCCTTATTGCTTCAATAGGTCAGCGACTGGAGTCCACAGTAAATGATCAAAACCTGGAAATAAATGACATCCTTCTATTAAACTTCAACTCAGAATGTGTTCTACAATATGTAGCATTGCTTCACATTATGGATTATACTAACTCTCTACTACCTCCACCATCCTTGCCATGACTATTTAAACAGTCTTAGTCGTGAAACACAAGGAGGTGAAATCTTTAGCAAATCAGTCAATTGTCAAATTTATATATTCGATTACATATTTTAAGCTTCATCCTCATGACACGAAGTGTATGAGGATGAAGTAATAAACAAACAAGCTTATCATAACCTTGCTAGAGCTTTAATGGTTCAGCAAACATCCAACGATTATCTTTGATATGATCTGGAGATAAACTTGGTATATTTTGCTTTTTATATTGGTACCGGATTGTGACAGGTGAGATTCGGTAAATGGTACCGGATCCGAACAGTATGCAAGTGGTTGGTACTGGACTAGAACAGTCTATGGCCGTTGGTACCGGATCACGATAGTGGATGGTTCGGTACCGGATCTGAATGGAAGGTGTGCTTGGTACCGGATTCAGACAGTGGAAATCTAGCGCATAAGTATTGGATGGATGAGATGGTACAGAAAGGTTGAACTCATCTAGAGGTCAAATGTTACACATCGAAAATTAAAACATTAGTACATGAAACATTTAGTCTCCTAGCTCAATAAACCACAAAAATGCATGAATTAATTATACTTTACCTTATGACCTCATCAATGGCTAATGGTAGTGTTCTTTGTCATTTATCCAAGCTTAGGTAAGCCAAAAAGGTATATATGAGGTGTATAATAGGGTAGTGGGGATGTCAATTTAGAGGCTCAACATTCCCCCATGCCAAAACCATTGCATGTCCTGATGCAACTGAAACAAACCCAAAAATTTTCAAAATTTGAGACTCCATTCTTTACTTCTGTGGATCAATGATGTTGATGGTTGAGGCTTCTGCTTTCAGCTCCCTTTTTATGACCATAATGTATTGTAAGAGTCTCAGTACCTTCTTGAGATTATTAGAAGTCTCTTCATGGTCATATTGAAGTTGTTGGCTGGTTGCCTTTAGTTGCTCGTTTTCCTTTTTGATATACTTGTCCAATAGTTGGTACTCCTTCACTTCTTGTTTGAGTTCCTGGTTTTGTTTTTGCAGCTCCCCAATCTTTTTCTTCATCTATGCTTTTGTTAAGGTCCTTATATACTCCATTATTTCTAGTTGGATGTATTCTCTTTCCTCCACTTCCTCCCTCATCCCACATAAAGTAATAGTGACTTGTTCCTCGGTCAAACTAGGGATGTCATTCTGAACTGATAGGTCTTCAGAAGGGGAGGTAAGATCTATTGGATCTTCATGTGTATGAGGACTGACAACTGCTTTTCCTTTCTTTGCCATGCTCCTTGCGATTCTTTCACAAGGGGGTACTGGATCAGGGGTGCTCACAGACTTCCTTTTATTCTTTTCTATTTGTGGAATGGTTACAGGGGATTGTTCTATAGACTGTTCACTTTTATTTTTTGAGCTATTCTTCTCTTTCCTCACAGTTTTTGTCTTATGACCCTTCTCCTCAAGTGCTACTGTTGAAGTCTCCTCTACTAATTTGGTTTTACCTTTTGATTCTTGACTTTTAAAAATCTTATTGACTGTGGAAGAGGGCCCTGCTTGTTTACTAGCTTTATCATTTTGGCTCACTATTATGGATGATGATGGAGTTACCTTATCTTTCTTGCCCTTTTTCTTTTGAGATTCCTTATCTTTCTCTGGAGCAAGTCGGGCTTCCTCTATGGGTTTATTTTCTGTGGGAAGGTGTTGAGTGATGAGGATTTTCCAGCTAATCCTTTGCTTCCTGAGTTCATGTAAAACTAACATCTTAATAAGACCTTGATGGTAAATGCTAGTCTTCTCAGTTTTGGATATGGATTTGACACCTCTTACCATCTTGTTCAGACTCATCCATAAAAAATATGGGAAATCAATTTCAAGGCCTCCTTCAAAGTGTAATAGAAGCCTAAGATGATATATGAAGGTTACAGCATACCTGCCCTCACAAGTAAGGAATCGTTGAAGACTAGCAAGCATTGGATGATATTCTTCCTTGATATAGTTCCTAGGAATCCCCTTTTTCCAATCAGGGTGTTGATGGTCTTCTTTCAGAAATCATTGACACATTTCCTTGTTGGTTCCTACTCTTTGAAATACTTGGCTCCTCTGTTACGTAATCCTGTGGCTTCTCTTAAATTTGTTTCATTGATTGTTAGCTACAGATTGCCTATGTGCGCAATCTCTCCATCGTAACCCTGAATAAATGCATGAGATATCTTCTCATGACAGCGTGTGAATTTCTCCAAAAATGGTATCCATCCCGCTCTAGCATACTTCTCTCTACACAGTTAGAACTCCACGATCTCTCTATAAATCTGGAAGACCGGTTCATGTCTACTTACAACCATCTTTATAAATTGTGAGAAAAAATCAGGCTGTAGCGCAAGGATTTAGTCAGCTGATGAGGGTAAGGTTTTGGTACCGGAGATCGCAGGGAGGAGTAAGCTCGAAACTGGAGAAAAGTTGGTAAAAACAAAACAAATATGGTGACGACATTTCTAATTCGAACGGTAAGTTCAAGTAAAGATGTCGCAAAGGAAAATTAAGACAAGATGAGACTCATCTGGATGGCTTTGCCACCCAGATAAGCCATTTCATTTATGCACGTTAGTGTAATGATGGGGATGGAACGTTGGGTGTCGAAGCATCATTGTTGTTTGGGATAGGTGATTGGACCTCTGAGTGGTGAATTTGATGTTGAATCATGGCTCATGACACAAGATAATTTCGTGATTTGCTTAAGGATGAAGCACGTTCGTGGCTCATCATTACTAGACATGCTTCGTATTCACACTTTTGATGTGATTTTTCCCTCAATCATTTTCAAGTGCTTATGTCATGAGAGGATTGATTAAGGTTAGGCATATGGGTATGAGGGAGTGAAAGTTAGGTGCATGGTTTTAACACTAAGATCATAAGATCTAGTATACATTTTCATACCTATTGTAGTTTCATAAGCAAAGGAAAATAAATAATACCATGTTACCTTCGCTTTTACCATTGTATGATCAATACCCATAGCATATGTGACTGCCTTTGTATTTGAATCTTGTAGATTGTCAGAGTTCATCTTTTTAGGCTGGAGTTTTCTGGAAGCTTGGTACTGGAATTTCTTGTACTTCATGAAACTTCTTTATTCTATGCTTATATTCTTTTGTGTCTGGTTCTGCAGGGTTGTAGGGTGAACATGTTGGTTTTTGAAGATGAGATGTGAGTCTGAAAAAGAGTTCTGAAGGAGCATTTTGACCCTCCCCCATGCCAAGGATGTTGCATATCCTTATGCAATAAGATTCAACACTCTGTATCATAATGGAGAAAAGATGATAAGAGAAAGGAAACCAAATCCAATTCCAAAAGTACATTTATCACCTAGCATATCACATGCCTAAAAAATTGAAATTGCCTTTCTTTTGATGACTTATTAACAAGGGTAGCATTCAGCAATGAAAACAGGGACGTTTTTATATTTTTACTAGAAGAACAGACCCAACCTAACTTGCTTCAGAGATTTACTATCATTAGATGTTATGGATAAATTTCACAGTATAAGTAGATTAGACTCCCTAGTTAGGGCTCCACTCTTAAGAAGTTTCCTTCTTAGGTAATGTAGGCTTTAGATGTCAGACCGGTAAGGTTGACTTAGGGTAATTCTCAAATGGACATTTTCTTGTAACAATTATCTTTGTTTATTAATCTGGAGTTGTATCTCATAAATGTTAACAATGAGCTTTGCTTGTAGTGTTCATCTTTTAGATGAAAAAAGTGGATTTTTCAATCAGACAAGTATAGATGAGACATTTCTCAACCAGAACCCACTGCCAGCAAGCATGTTCAGTACTCCGGTGGGGTAGTTGTCATAATTAATGAGAGACATCCCTTCCCCAGGCAGAATGCCCCATCGCCAACAAGCCTCTTCAGTACCCTGATGGGTTTGCCTAGTCATACCACAGATCGGTACCCGCTGCCAGCAGACTTGTTCAGTATCTCGATGGGTTAGTCTCTTAAACCCTTTTTCCATCAGAGGCTTCTCGTCCATAGTCACCTATTTCGATTTTTATTAAGGAGTGCTTTTGCATGGTGACAGGAGAGGCTCGTCTGAAAACCTTTTTACAGGCTGGGATGGTATTGGGTTGGAAGGTATATTCTCTTATTTGGATGTCTTTAAAGATTTGTCTGAAGAAAAAATAAACTTTTGTATTGCACATTGGATCCAGATGTATAACTTTGTCTAAGTTTTTCCATAAGAGAATAACCTAAAGTTACCTTAGGGTACTGATACATCCTCTTCCATAAAAAAATTCCTAGTGTGCCCTTGATAGAGAGTGTTCATATACTCATATGTTACTCTTTAGAAAAGATAATCCAATGAATAGTATTGAAGTCTAGTTAGGGTGAGATAGCTAATTGTAGGCTAATATAGTTTTTATCCCTTTAATCATGCTGAAATACTGGATAAAGGCAACCTCTAGACTTTGAAGCAGATTAGGAATGGTTCTTTTAACAATCATAGGTAAAGATTATGTCTTCTCTGTCAAGCAACAGAACCGAAAGAAATTAAAATTCTTCCTTTTAGCAACAAAACCAAAAGAAATTAAAGATACTTCCCTTTAGTCAGCAATAGAACCAAAAGAAATTATTGCTTCATAAGGGCTACCATTTGATGTTGCATTTAGCTTCTTGGTTCTAGATTAAGTGGTTGATGCATGGATTCATACTTCATATTAATTGACATACGATTTTGAAATATGCGTAGAATTCCTTGTCAATTAGGTGATGTGTCCTGGTAGTACCATATAAGGACAGACTTCTGGTACCGGACCAGCACAGGACTGCTGGTGCCGGACCAGAATAGGATTTCTGATACCGGAGCATAACAGAGTATTGTTGATGCCTACAAACTGATGTTTAGCAAGTTCTTGAAGGATCAAATAAATTATAGAAATCTACTTTCAAAGATAAAATGTGAAAGTAAAACAAAAGGAGGTAAGAATCCCTTGTTACCTTCAGCTTATTAACAAAACACAATCCACACCTATGTACAAAAGTTTAAAAATAAACCAATCAATCAATGTGGATCGGTAGGAAGGTCTCCTTCCTTACTGATCACCTGCATATCTGAATTCTATAGTATACGAGTCAAAAATTCCTCTTTTGATAGGGGTTTGTTATAAATTCTCAACCGATGACCATTCACAAGTAGTGGTGTCTGTTGTTCATCAATTGTCTTTATCCTGATTGAACCATTATCATAGACAGTGTCAATTTTGTAAGGTCCCATCCAACAAGTAGTTAACTTACCTTTGAAGTTCTTGAATCTGATGTCATACAACAGGGCCCAATCTCCTTATTGAAAATTTTTCTTTCTGAGATACTTGTCATACCATTTTGTTCTCTGCTCTGAATGAGGGTGGTTCTTTGAAGTGCTTCATGCCTGATTTTGTCCAACTCATTAAGCTGCAAGAGTATTTGTTGCTAGGATTCATCCAAGTTCATGCCAACTTGTACTGCAGTCCTAAAGGTTTTGATCTGGAATTCTATGGGGAGAAGTACATGCTTCCCATACACCAACTCGTAGGGTGTATGTCCTGGTGTATTCCTTCAGGGGATTCTATAAGCCCATAAGGCTTCTAGTAATCTGCCAACCTAGTCCTTGTGGTGTAGTTGTATTTTTTTGGTAAGGATGGACTCAATAACTTTGTTGGTAGATTCTACTTGTCCATTTGCATGTGGATGGTAGGGTGTATGTTTAATTTGGTATTGTTCTGTAACATCTTTGACTAGATTAGAGGTAAATTGAGTTCCCTGATCAGTCACAATTTCTCGAGGTACACAAAATCTAGTAAAGATGTCATTAAAAAGGAAATCTACCACTGATTGTTCACTTGCAGTCGGTAAAGCTTTTTCTTCAACCCACTTAGTCACATAGTAAGTACATACAAGTATGTACTTTTTCTTTTTAGATGCAGGGTTAATGGGCCCTACAAAATCTAATGCCCATTTCTCGAAAGGCTCAATGACTACTTGGGATTGAAGTGGCATTTGGTCTCGTGCAGTAGGCTTACCCATTCGTTGGCATTCATCACAATTGGATACATAGGTTTTAGCATCTTTAAAAATATAAGGCCAATAATAACCAGATTGCAGAACTTTATAAGCGGTCCTCTTGTCTGCGAAGTGTCCTCCACAAGGACCATCATGGCAGGCTTGCAAAATATCATGAATTTCATCTTCCCTTACACATCTCCTGATTACCAAATCTGGTCCTATTTTGTAGAGACAATCATCGTGCCACATGTAGTTTTCACTTAGCTTAATTACTTTATGTTTTTATCTAGGAGAGAATTTATGAGGCATCTTCCCTATCACAAGATAGTTAGCTACATCTGCATACCAAGGAGTGAATGTAGAAATAGCAAACAAATTTTCATAAGGAAATTTATCTTCTACTGGTGCGTTATCTCCCAGATGAATCATTCTAGATAAGAAATCAGCCACAAGATTATCCTTACCAGGTCTATCAATAATGTTGATATTGAACTCTTGTAATAATAATAGCCATCTTGTAACTCTAAGATTTGTTACAGGTTTTTTCATTAAGAATTTGATGGCTGAATGATCAGTGTGTACAAAATCTTGATATCTTGTAATATAGTGTCTAAATTTATTGATAGCATGGACCACAGCTAGAAACTATTTTTCTATGACCATATAATTAATTTCAGCTGGAGACAAATTTTTACTGACAAAGTAAATAGCATAAGGCATTTGATTTTCCCTTTGTCCAAGAACTACCCCAAGAGCTATGTCTGAGGCATCGGTACAGATATGAAAAGGAAGGGACCAATTTGGTCCTCTTAATATAGGGGTAGTTGACAATTTTTGTTTTATAATCTCAAAAGATATTTGGCATTCATCATCCCACTTAAATTCGGCTTCTTTAGATAATAACTTGAATAAAGGGGTAGCTAGGCTTGTAAAATTTGGAATGAATCTTCTATAGTAGTCAGCATGCCCTAAAAAGCTACGAACTTCCTTTTGTGAGGAAGGTATTCTGATTTGTGTGATAATATGAATCTTTTCCAGATCAACTCCCATTCCAGAACCAGAGATGTGATGTCCCCAAACAATACCTTCAGTGAGCATCATCTTTGACTTTTCATTACTTAGGGAAAGATTAGTTTCCTTACACCTAATCAAGAATTTTTCTAGACTAGTCAAAGCTTCCTGGAAGTCTTTTCGATGGACTGTAAAGTCATCCATGTAGACTTCCACGCAATCATTGGTCAAATCAGAGAAAATGACTAGGACAGCCCTTTGAAAAGTGGTTGGGGCATTGCAAAGTCCAAAAGGAAGAACCCTATAAGCATAGGTTCCCCATGGGCAGGTGAAAGTGGTCTTCTCCTGGTCTTCGGGTGCTATTTGTATTTGGTTATAACCACTAAACCCATCTAGGAACGAAAAAAACTTCTTTCCGAACAAGGTATCCAACACCTAATTAATAAATGGTAAGGGAAAATAATCCCTATGGGTGGCTTTGTTCAACTCCCTAAAGTCTACACATATTCTCCACTTACCATTTTTCTTGGGAACTATGACAAGTGGAGACACCCATTGACTATCTTAAATGGGGTATATGAGATTGGCTTGAAGAAGTTTTTGCAATTCCTCTTTTACAATATCTTTAAAGGTTGGATTCATCCTTCGTTAAGGCTGTCTAACTGGTTTGATTTGGTCATTAGTGTAGATATGATGTGTGCATGTGTCAGGGTGAATGCCTTTCATGTCTACATAATCCCATGCAAAGGCATCAAATTGTCTTTGGAGCATTTCAATTACTTGTGTCTTTTGTTCTGGTTCCAAACTAGAGTTGATATACAAAGGTTTTCCTGGGCTAATCTCAACAAGTTCAGTACTTTCTTCCTTCTCTGAGGGAGTTGGTGATAAGTATATAATTGAGTGATATCAGGGTGCCAAGTTTGATGAAATTCGGAACTAAAAATGTGTGACAAATCTGCAAAAGACCTTGGATATTCAATACAATTTGTATCAGCCAAAAATAAACTTAAGACTTGTTCATCTGATTGTTCTTGCATTCCTTTTACCTGTTCAAGTGTTAACAGGGGTCTAATGCAATATTCTTCTCCATAAGGGTTTTCTAACCAGACAGGTATCTCCTGTGTCGGTTGGGCAAGAGGAAAGAGGACAAGCTTTTGGCTATGTGTGCCATTGGATATAGTCATCTCACCAGACCGACAACTAATAAAGACATCTGTTGTGACCAGCCAAGGATGACCAAGAACCAGAGGGTGTCTTGGTTTCGATGATGATTGAGAATAGATGACTAAAAATTCTACTGGATATTCCCAAGAAGCTAGAGTGACTGTGACATCATCTAGACTTCTGGCAGGGCTAATGACTGACTTATCTGCCAACTCTATCATGGTTTGGGTTGGTCTTAACTGGTTAATTTGGAGCTTTTGCATAGTGTCAAAAGGCATTACATTAATTGTTGCACCCAAATCAATGAGTGTGTTTGGTAAAGAAATACTTTTAATTTCAACAGTGACTACTGGGTTCCCAGGGTCATTATATTTGTATGGCATTTCAGAAATAAATTCAGATAATTGCCCCACCACCTGAACAAGGGGAGGTTCCTTCTTCTTCCTTCCCAGTTTCTTAAGGAAAAGATCCCTTATTATTTTGGCATATATGGGGATATCCTTAATGGCTTGCAGCAGAGGTATTTTTATACATACATTTTGTAATTCATCCTCTATACCTGTGTGCAAGGGTGGGTCAGGTTTCTTCACTAATAGTCTTTCGGGGTAGGGTGTAAGATTAACTTGTTGAGGTACTCGTACAGACTGAGAAGTGATTGGAATAGGAGGGGAAGTCTCTTCTTCTGTAGGGGTGGTTTGAGTGTTTTCTTCCTGAATTATTACTGCAGGATTTGATTGATTTACAGCTTTCCCTGATTGTAGTTGAATTTCATAGGTGGGAAAGGTTTGAACATCTGTATTCTGCACAGGATGGGTGGGTCAATTATTGGGGTTAGGGATTGGTTGGGAAGGGATTGTTGTTGGTCTCGGAGGGTTGTGGGTAGCTTGGTTTTGTGGTTGTTATTTGGCATTTATAGGTACTTGCTACTGCTGGTTAGGGTTCAAGGGGGTTGTAAAATGTTGTTGTATAGGAGGTGGGAGTAAAGCTTGCATCTGTGGTGGGTTAAATCCAGGTAGTAATTGGGAAATGTTTGTAGGATACTGTGGATATGTAGGGTAAGAGGGATTCCCATAAACAGGCCCCCTCCAACCTTGTTGCCAAGGTTGAGTTTGAGCTTGCTAAGGTGTCCATTATGGATAGGTCATTGGGGGAGGACCCCATTGTTGTTGTTGATACTGTGCATTAGGGTCATAAAATGCATTGGCATTTTGTACTCTCCAAGGTCTTCTGGAAGGGTATGATTGTTCTTGTGAGACTCCTCCTCCCCTATACATGGCTTGTATTTCAAGCAAAGTTGGACACTCAGATGTGGGGTGCTCTAGTGTACACAGGCCACAGATTTCTATGACATTTAATGGACATTCTTTCTCACCATGCTTCTTTCGGCATCTAGGACAAAAGATTGCCAAAACAGTCTCTTCTTCTTGTTTCTTTTTTAGTTTTAGGGTATCTAACTAGTTACTGATTGTGCTCAAGAATTTTTTTTTAAAGTTCTCTAATAAGTTTCCTAACTCAATTCTGGTGACAGTTCCTGAGCTTTGTCTTGTGTTTCTGCTAAAAGAATCTCTTGGTGCTTTGTCTGTTTTAGCTTGTCCTCTTGAGTATCTTCTACAGTAATCTGCAATCTCTGCAAAAGGCTTTTGGTGCACATCTGTTCAACTTAACAAATTTAAAACTTCTATGTAGTCATCTCTAATACCCTTCAAAAATATAGTTCTTACTATAGTTGGGTCTGTGGTGAATAATTTTGATTTCTGGTAGTTGTTTAAGAACCTTCCTAAGTAGTCTTCAGGGCTTTCATCTTTTGTTTGCTGCATTTTAAAAATGTCATTTTTAGCATTATCCTTACAATAGTCTTGGTATTTACGTAAAAATGAGTCTTTCATCTGATCCCAAGAGAGGATTGTATTTTCTCCTAAGCTCATGAACCATCTTAAGGTTGAATCTTTCATTGTAGAAAGAAAGAGCTTAAGTTTTTGGGCATAGTCTGAGTAGTTATAGCTTCTACATAATATGTCAAAATTGAATAAAAATAAATCTGGATCTTCAGTTGACATACCTCTGAAAGTGGGTAACGATGATAGTGGGATATTCTTCGTGCTGATTTTTCTGGAAATATCCAATCATGGAAACCCAAAGGTCTCAGTCTCAGTGGCTCCATTTCCTTCTTCTTCTGCCATTCCACTGATAGATGGTTCAGAAACTGGATTTTGTGTGTCTCCTGAACGTTCAGCAGATTCACGTTCTGCCCACCCCAATGTTGATTCTTCCATTTTAGGTTCTTCTTCTGGAGCCTCGCTAGCTCCCCTTGAACTTTCTCTTGGTGAAATTTTTCCTGCACCAGTGTTAGTTGGATTAGTTGGGGGGGGGTTGTTTTTGAATCTTTAGAGCTTACAAATCTACCCTTATTATCTCTATATCTATGCATAAAATGGAAATTTGATTCTTAACTGAATTGAAATCCTAATTCTATCTAGAAGGTAAGAAGGCAACCTGGCTTCATAGAACCCCACTCTAGTGGCCACGTGGCTCTTCACTCACGTCGTAAACGTTTTATCCTCCTCCCTCAAGCAGCATTTAAAATCATTCAAACACTATGCAAACAATCTAAGCTAAAAAATCACTTCCTACCGTTTGCAACTCCCCGACAATGGTGCCAAAATGTTGTGCTACTTATATGTGTAATATAATGCACTCATTAATTATCAATCCGAGATTCGTAATCAACAAAGTTACAAGACACCAGTAAGGAAGGTAATTATAATGTCATGAGTATAGAACTATTCTAGATTATGCATGCTGGAAACAAAACAAACTAGCAAATCAAAACACACTTTGGTTGTCTTTCACAGAGGGGCTATCTACTCCATTATGGCACATGAAAATATGAGATGGAGTTCTTTGACAGATCAACTTTGCTATCTGACCCAGAAAACTAACTATGCAATCACACTTCTGAAAGGGAAATCACACATCAATCATCAAGACATAGCATGGGTAGTTCAATATATTGAGTATGTTGTGGTTCACAATGTGTTGTTGTAAACTTCACTAGTTCTCCTTAAAATATGTTTGACTACTATTGCCAACATTTATGTCCATGAAACGAAATCAAATTTATAAAAATAGAAACATAACATATGCAAAACAGAGTAAGTAAAGATCTCCAAACAATCGTATAATCTAAATCCTAGTCTAAACTATACTGCTATCATCTGAAAGAATTAAGATTCAAGTAATCTAACATTTATACTATTGAAATCAACTACTAACACTAATCTATAAGGATTTTGACCTTTGTTGGGCAGTGGGCCCTTGTCACTTCAACGGGTCAACGACTAGAGTCTACAGTAAGCTTTCTTTCAATCCACGCATTCCTCTTACTCAAATTTCAAAACATAGAATTAAACTATGCTAACAACTCAACTCACATTCATTCATAAATGATCAAGACCTGGAAATAAATGACATCCTTCTATGAAACTTCAACTCAGAATGTGTTCTACAATATGTAACATTGCTTCACATGATGGATTATACTAACTCTCTACTACCTCCACCATCCTTGCCATGACTATTTAAACAGTCTTAGTCGTGAAACACAAGGAGGTGAAATCTTTAGCAAATCAGTCAATTGTCAAATTTATATATTCGGTTACATATTTTAAGCTTCATCCTCATGACATGAAGTGTATGAGGATGAAGCAATAAACAAACAAGATTATCATAACCTTGCTATAGCTTTAATGGTTCAGCAAACATCCAACAATTATCTTTGATACGATCTGGAGCTAAATTTGGTATATTATGATTCCTATATTGGTACCGGATCATGACAGTTGAGATTCGGTAAATGGTACCGGATCCGAACAGTATGCAAGTGGTTGGTATCGGACTAGAACAGTCTGCGGCCGTTGGTACCAGATCGCGACAGTGGATGGTTCGGTACCGGATCTGAATGGAAGGTGTGCTTGGTACCGGATTCGAACAGTGGCAACCTAGTGCATAAGTACCGGATGGTTGAGCTAGTGCAGAAAGGATAGACTCATCTAGAGGTCAAAGTTTACACATGGAAAATTAAAACATTGGTACATGAAACATTTAGTCTCCTAGCTCAATAAACCACAAAAATGCATGAATTAATTATACTTTACCTTATGACCTCATCAATGGCTAATGGTAGTGTTCGTTGTCATTTATCCAAGCTTAGGTAAGCCAAAAAGGTATAGATGAGGAGTATAATAGGGTAGTGGGGATGTCAATTTAGAGGCTCAAAAAAAACTCTGCCACGTAAGGTTGAAACCCCCAAATTGCTTTCTAGGCTCACATGTTTTCATCATAAATCCCAATCACTTATGTGTCCACCTCCTCCAACTGCGTCAATCGTGCCTTCACTTCCCTATCTATGGTGGAAAAAAATTGATCTTAAAGTTATATAAGCTTCTACTATAGCACCTCCATTGGTTTCTCATGAGCACTCGTAATCTCAATCAAATTGTTGAGGGTTAGTAAAGTAGTATGAGACCATTATGCAACATCCCCTAATATATGTCTTTTTATATCCACTTGCTCACTAAATTGGGTCTCTTATGCTTGAAAATGCCTGAGTTTATCATGTCCCTAAGTCTTAAGAATGATACCTTCAATACCTTATTAAGGTGAGCCTATCCCTCTTGAGTCAATGTTAATGATTCTTGGGCTATCTCGTGGCACCTCCATCATCTGGTGCCACTCCAAGTATTCAAGTATTACATTTTATTTTTGTGACTCTACAACTATTTCTTTGGGTGGTTCAAGTGGGGTTGGAGTCAAAGGCTTTGCCCCTTTCTTTTCTTCTACAATAGGATTCTATGGCTCCCGATGGTTCTCATCTTTTATATGAATGAGGAGAGTACCCTTTGGTATCATGGTCGAGGAGGTAGTGTTGACTACTCCATTCCTTGATCTCTTGCAAATTAGGAGTGTTAATATTCATACCTCACAAAATTTCTCTTATATCTCTATTGTTGTAAATGTATTAGTTGTTGGAATAGTGGGTCATTTTGTTTTCTCCTCCTCATCATTATCGCCATCATACAATGATGATCAAGTCACATGTTTCTCCAACTTCAGAGAATAATATAGAGTCAAGGCTGATGTTGTTTGAACTGGCATCATCCCATATATCACCGATATAAGTATGAATGATGCGACGACATCAGGAGGTGTTGGTGTGACTAGAAATGTGAATATTTACTCTTCTAGTGTTTCCTCAAGAGTGACACCATGCCACTAGTTTATTTGTGAAATTATATTAGGCTCCTCAATGGTGTAGGGTAGTGGTGTGACCTCTACCTATCCCCATGCCACCATGGTTGGTTTAATGTTAGTAAATTCCATGTCTTCATTGAAGCAAATCATGTACCCCCATTTGTTGATGTGGTATGTATGGATTTTCATGTACAAACTTCCATTCTCAAGCTTATACCACTAGACTAGAATTTTTCTACTGTTATACCTAGCATCCACTTGACTCCTTGTCACAGGCCAAGGTTTATATTGGGTTGCCGTGATCTTGTGGTTGGGTACTGGCAATTCCCACCCCTTCTATGGGTCAATTATGTACATTGATAAGGAAATCAAGAAATAAAAATATGTGAACTCAATCCCATGCTTGTGTGCATCCATAATGGCTTTCAAATAGTTGTTTAAAAAGAATCTCGACCAAATCAAGATTTGGCCTTATGCACATGCTACAATGGCATAGAGTGTGTCCAAGGTGCATATATCTTTGTGTCATTGTGCATAACCCATATGTTTCGTACATTGCATGGAAATTCAACTTAGGGATCATTAATTTCTTTTATCATGGCACCTTTTCCCCCACACTTACGCCATACCTCTCATATAGGTTTTCTTGACCTTTTTCTTGTTTCATAGGTTGCTTTAAAAAGTAGAGATGATGACATCCCCTGCCATGGATAAGTTGGATAGGTCATGAATGATCTCCTTTATGATTTCAATGTTTATCTTCAATCATATATTTCCTTCGTGTACTCTACTCAACAATAACTTTGTGCATCTAACTACGTATCTAGAGCCTCCAAATGTTGACATCTCTAGTAGATTCATGAGTGTGTTGTCAGCTAACTTCTAAAATGAGTCTTCCAACCCATGGTGAACTATTTTGGCCCCCAACTTGGTGTAGTATGTATATTGATCATCTTAGAGGTCCAAAAATATGATTGCATTGGTGAATTCATGGTCAACTAGTTTGATATTCTCAATCTAGGGTTGTGTCTCTCTTATCAGTGTGCCACTATGGTCTCGCAACGAAGAAATTAAGGATGACATGAATTTCTTGGTATTTTTTTGTGGCTTTCTTAGCACATCATCTATTTGGCGTTCTCTACAATGGTAAATAAAGGTTACCCAATATTCTTCTAATATCAATGTGACCATAGCCATGCTCTTAGCAGGAGTCAATTCTCTATCACTAATTGATAAAATCTACCAATTACAATATCTCCATGTCTTGAAAATATATAGGCCCAGTTCCATAAGTATGGTTGGTGAGCTCCTTCAATGGTCCAATCTCTTGTATAAATTCAAAATCCTCAAATTAAACACTAGCATTGAGTTTTCTCCTTTGGAATGTGTAAAAATGCATCAAGGAATATGTGTCACATCAATCACCCATTAGTCACTTATTCTCCTAATATGTTGTTGCCATTACCTTTTTGTTATCAACCTAGTAAGATGCAAACTCTATTATTTCCAATTGTCTATGACTCACCCATTGTTGCCAGCATATGCCTTGGTGCAACTTATCCTCGATGTCACCTCCACACCCTTCTTAGCACTTCCTCCACCACTCCATTTTATATTATGCCTTCCTAATAGATTTGCTTCCACTTTCATCTTCATTCCATAATTTATGAGTAGTGATGTCACCATGCCCTACATTTTTGGTGCAGTTGAACAAGTATACCCTATGACTTGGCTAGACATGAATAGGATTTTTCCTCCTCTCCTTGACCACAAGGGTGGGATATATATTCGGTCGTAAAATGTGATGTCTCATTTATCATAATCCCCATAACCATAAGGGTGGGAAGTTTTTTGAAAATAAAATCACTCAACCACACAAGATAGAATTATGCAACCTACTTAGTATTTTTTTTTACTTAGACAGTTAGAACAGAGTAGGGTTTCTGGTGGGAACCATTCACTCATCCTATGATAAAGGCATCATTCAATTAAGCTAGCTTGAAAACCCTTGCTATTTAACATTCACAACCATAAACAATATAATACAATGCATTCACAACTTCCTCAGATGTTTCAAAAACTTATTATCATACAGTAAAACCATGTCTCCTTGATCAAATGTCTTATGCTTGATGTGTTTATCATGCCAAGCCTTATGTCACATTTTTTCCACTATATGGTGATAGGCTACCCAAAACCTATCTTTGTCTATTAACATCAATTCAACAAGTCTTTCAAGTTGTGATTCATCAAGCAACATCTATGTAACCTATCCAATGTGTAAAATTGGTAATAAGAAATCTGTAGGTACCACTACTTCACAACCTTACATTGGTTTGAACATTTTTTTGTTGTGTTAAATATTGTACTATTATTATATGGACCCAAGGTACCATTGGTAGATGTTCATCCCAATCATCCTAGTTTTAATCGCACACCTTTGTCAAACCATTCTCCATTTTTTTTTATCATTTCCATTATACCATTCGCCTAAGGGTGATCTAGGTACTAGTGTTGTGGTGTTGTATCATGAAGACTTGCATTAGTGTAATGACTTTATATTTGATGAAATGGTTGTGATAATCACTTTTTAAACTTCATGGGGAAACTAAGCCTTATGATAATTTTCTTGAAGATTAACTTTGTTGTGGTGTAAGATGTGTAGTTTGGAACAAAAGTTGTTTTTTCCCATCTGGTCAGGTATTCTATTGCAATAATAATGTACCTAACCTATAAGTATGGTATTGAGGGGATAATGGGTCTAATTAAATCCATGATCCCTTTGGAAAAATGTTGTGGAGTGATTACTGGGTGTAATGAAATTGCATCCCTAAGTGGCAGTCACTCGATCCTTTGGTAGACATCGCAACTCTTTGCCTACTCCTTCATGTCTTGGAACACCATGGACCACCATAACCCTACATGCAAGATCTTACACATTGTCCATTTTACATTTTTATAGCCACTTACAACCCCATTGTGGAACTCCCATATAATATCCATGTGCTCATGATCAAGGACACAACACCGAATAATTCCATCTACTCCCAATTTGTTTAGTTGTCTTGTGATTAATGTGTAGTATGTTGCCTTTGTAACAAGATGTATTTTAGAGGTTATGGTGTACCCCTTAGGTACTTTTATGTATGTCAATAATATAATAAACTCTTCAAGTTATTCAATAACAACATTGATATGGAATATATTGGTATTTGGAAATTAGTTATCTACTAATGAGCCTATTTCTCCCAACTCTTTGTGTGATAAATGGTTTGGCCCTACATTGTGCTTCCCATGATTTACAATGAATTTGAAATCAAACTCTTGGAACAAGAGTTTCCATATACATATAAGGCCTTATTGTACCATCTTTTCTACTAGATACTTCAAGGTTGGGTGGTTTATGAAGAACTCGAAGTGTCCCCCTAACAAGTAGTGCCAACATTTATGGAGTAAATAGATCATTGTTGGACATTCTCTTTTATTTATTGTGTAATTCCATTCATCCTTCAACAAATTTATGGTTACAAAATGGATGGAATGGTCTATTTCACTGGCCCATCATTGCACTAGAATGGCTCCAAGTGCAACGCTAAAGGCATCGATGTAGACATGGACTCTATAGATCAATGCACTACTCACCTTCTCCTTCAAAAGCTTGAAGGACTCCTCACATTCGTGTGTCCACATAAAGTTATGTATATTCTTCATTAGTTTTTCCAATGGCATACCATTTAATAAACCTATGTTAGTACCTAACATGACCTAGAGTAGAATACAAGGCGTGTACATTTGTTGGGGCCGACAGATTGGCAATCACATATATTTTTGTTGGATCTCCAAGTACCCCATTGTGATAGACCACATGTCCTAGAACCAATACCACTAGTGTACATAAGATACATTTATTTAAATTCAGTAACAATTGTAGCTATCGACAATGCTCAAGCATTAAACATAACATTGCAACACGATCTTTCAACAAGTTGTACACATCCAATCATCTAGTTACACTTCTAGGAATTTATGGATGAATTCCTTAAATGAAACACTCACAATCATGTCAAACATAGCAAGGGAATTCTCCAAGCCAAAAGGCATCACATTGTAGGTGTATGACCCCCACACTGTAGCAAATGTTGTATTTTTCTTGTGTTCTTATGTGATTCATAATTGGTGATAACTTGAGATTCCATCGATGAATGAATATGCTTCATGCCCAATCACATGATCTAATGCTTGATGACTAAAATGGGTGGGTAATGGGTTGTGTACACATTCCATGTTTAAGTGGAAAAACTCCACACAAACTCTAATCTCCCACAAACTAGTTTTCTTGTCCTGAATCATAATAGTGTTTATCCAATTTGAGTCCTCCATAGAGAAAATGAGCCTTGCATCCAAAAACATTTCTTAGTCATGGGTTTAGGTGATATAGTTGAAATTTCATAGTTTTTACATGTGTCTTTAGCACAATATTTATTTCCCCGAGCTCCCCTAAGATCCCCTTCACTTTGGTAAAAAACATTGGGAATAAGTTTGGGTACTCGTATGACAAATTTATGGCCTTTGAAACAATTTGATCATCCTAGTGATCCTTGACTGAGGCTAGTGAAGGATCCTCTTTTGTCTCCATATCGACCTTATCAAACTTTAGAGGCTCCCTATAAATTTGTTTAGTTTGTGCATTTGTGACACTTTCCAAGGACCTCTCTCCTTCAAATTCTTGGAGGACTAGGTGGCATAAGTCATCCAATAGGTCATATTCTTCTATTTAATATCTTCAAGACCTTATTGCAATATGGTAATAGTTCAAGTGCAATATCCCTTACCTTGGTCACAACCAAGTATCCATTCTTTAGGTAGACTAGGGATTTTTGTCTGTTTTTCTCATATGCAAACAAAATTTTCTTGATGTGATGTAGAGAAGTAGTCACAACTAAATGTTTATCTATGTAATAAAATGTTGTGTGGAACCCTTATCGTATACTATCCAAGTTGTGTGTTTGCATTGACATTCACTGCGAATGTACCATGCACGCGGGATTAGTGTCAGGGTATGTGAGAAAAAATGTGTTGATATATTCTTAGTATACCCAAACTACATCTATCTTTTTATACATTGTTTTATCTAGAATTATGGATTTTATTGTCCATCATATAGTGCAAAAACAACACCTATTCATTCATTTGTATTTCCTTCCCATTTTGGATAAAAATGAGAGAATAGGGAAGGTTTGATTTTTTCACGAGTCTTAAAGGACTCTTTATGGGTGGCCCGAAATCTTGTCGGGGTTTGCCTCATTACAATTTCCATAGCTAATACTCACAAATTGGGGCACAATATCCTCCACTTGATCTAGGAAATACTCAAGGTAGCCAATCCCATTAAATATTGACAGGTTTCACGCCTAATTACTAATCCAACATCCTTAATTATGGTTGTGCAACATCAAGTACACTACTCATGATTCCCATCATGTCAATATTGCCACAAAACTTTAGAATCCAAGTCAAATTAATATATGCTAAACTAGCTCATGGCACCATCTATTGTGGGGTTCACATCGTCATTGTGCATACAAGTTGTCTTGTCATGGATCTCCTAAATCACTAAACCATTAATATCCTCTCACACGACTATGAAAAAGAAATCATTCATTGGCCCCTCCATTTCATTCACTGATTGAGTGTACCTAGGTCCTTGGTATGAATCAATAGGTTGTACAACCTTGAGACCATTACTCTTAAACAACATCTGCCTATGCTTCATGTTAATGATCACATCATTATCATACTCCCATTCTATACCTAAGAGAGCTATGCAAGGGTCCTTCTCATCCAATATTATGATTACTTCAAAGTTTTCCACAATATTCACACCTTAAAGGTCTACCATGTTCTTTAATTGTCCTAATGAGAATAAGAAATATTAATTCACCAGTCACAATTGAATTGGTGATTGGACTAACTACTAGCCACCCATTAGCTACCATGATCACATTGACAAGGTGTTCACATTAAAACATGGGTCTAGCATAATGTATTTTACCTCATATTTATTGATTTCAACATTTAATTTGAACTTGACACATTCATATCCTACTCTTATTAATCTAGTAGGAAGTGTATTTTGGTAATGAAACACATATCTATTCATCCCCCTCAATGAGTTTCTTCATGTAAGTTTATAACCTTTTGGACGTATTTTCATCATCCAAGACCTTGAAAAACACTTGTAGGAACTCATATAGGGTTTCCATATTCCATCTCCCCTACATAATTTGAGGAAGATGTATCTACTATCAATGATATGTTGTGATCGGGGAGGATGTCATAAGACGTTTCTCTTGATATTAGTTGCACGGACACATGATCAATGCATCATTACCCATATTTCTTTTTAGAACTACTTATGCTTTATGACATGGATCTTTGGTTACTTTCATGCAACCTTCTTGATATATTAAGGATCCTCATTATGTTGGTTGTTTCCTATCTTCATGCTACTACAAGTTACCATGTGTATCATGGACATCCCTGGGTCATTACATGGTCAGGGTTTATAAACAACAAAGTTAGTGTTTCTTTTATTTTGAGCCTCCTACATTGCAATTAGATATGGGTAACCTTCAGTATTATGACCCACCACATGGTAGTGACTAGATCATGGTTGATGATGGCTACACTAGTTTCTCAAGATGTGTTCAAATTTTTCACAATTGTAACATCTAATCAAACCATTTATATTTCCACCATGACCTCCTCCACCACAACCACCGCTAAACCCTTTGTAGTTTTCACAAGCCACTCCAAGTTGTTCCTCTTCCACTTGAAATGATGTTTAATCAAACCTATACACTAGGGCTTGTAGAGCCTAATAATTGTTGTGTTGTGGGTGGTTTCCCTACAAAAATCATATTATAAGTTAATCAAGGTGGAAATATACTTCTATAGAATTGGGAATCCTTATAGGGGATGATTCATATATGCCTTGCATATTTCACACCATTCTCCAACTAGTTGTGGGTAAAATTTTGTTGGTGGAACCATTGACCTAGCCACCACTCGACCAATTACGTTGCTCAACATACATAAATTGATTTCTATATGACCCTTTATTTTGTAAAATATACACAATACTTGTTCTCAAGCTACTTTAGAATGGGTCAACTCCTAGAGTTGTTCTACAAGGATGGAGATTTGGATTTATACTCATTCCATCCTTATGATTTCAATAGAGAATTGTGTGGTAATTGTAGCTATAGTATGATACCTTCATAAGAAAGGTATCCCATTATTGTTTCTAGCCTTACCTCTTTCTCTAGTGCCTCTCACAGGATATTTATTTTCTATTGCATCGAGGGAATGTGTGTCATTGAGAAGCGACCTCAAATGAACTACTCTCTATGTTGCTTTGGAGATATCTTAATGGATAGTTGGCTCATTACCTCATAGAATTTTTGGGCATATTCCCAAGTGCTTTCCTCTTCTCATTGCTTAATTTCATTCATCTCCTAACAACTCTATTGTTTTGATTTCAACTTCTAGTATTCTGTAGGACAACTAATCTAATCTCATTGAAACTATGAGTTGCCCTAGTTGGAGTGTTTTATGTATATTTCGTGTACCATTGAATTTCACAACCCCACAAGGTCGATTATATGTGCATCATTTGTCAGAGTCCCGAGTGCATCCCACACACCTTCACACAAGAACAATTGCTAGTTTTCATCTTCCTCCCTTTGTCTAGTGAAATCTAAGAGGTGCAAGCTCATACAAGCCATTGTTGCACCTATTATAAACCCTTGTGGACCTAGATATTGAAATTTGAGGTTCTAGATACTTTTCATTTAGTGAAATTTATCATTATTTACTATTGCACTATTTCCTACTACCAACTGCTACCCTACATTATTAATCACAACTAAACTACTAATCATTATAATACAAAAAGTACTTTTTTAGGACTATAACATGTAGAGGGTGGCTACTATTATAAGATGGCTCTTGGTATGATTGATGGTGTCACTTTTGGATCTTTTGTATATATGTCTCTAAAAAACTAGAATACATAATGGAGAGAGTCATTAGATTGCATCCCCATAGTCAAACTCTCAGCTTCAGGATTCTCATGTACTAATTTGGATTCAGGGAATCTTTTGGTTGTATTTCAACAACAACTTGTGTTTATATGCAAGAGTTGATAACCTAGATGTCTCATTTAGAGGATGTGTCTTTGTTGCATTTTCCTTGAGGAGGGTTTCCTATCACTATAACCTCAATTTCTTCTAGCCTTCTATGAGTTATCTCCCACTCACCCTTAGGTTCTCTAATCATGGTTGGCTCTCAAAACTCTCTCAAGTATGTCTATATATGATTTATTTCCTTCCCTTAACTTGACCACCAAGTGTTAGTGTGTATGACACTTATTGATTCCCTATTTTATCTTTTTGTTTCTTATTCACTCGTTATGACTCTCACTCACCAGTCAGTTTTCCTTGCTCAACCTAGTCCATCCATGTCCAGCCCTAATCACAAGGGGAATTACCCATCCATATCAAGAGAATTGAATTCCATCATGCTCTCCTCCAATAGTAATATCTTGATCCAAATGGGGATCTCCTTCAACAACCCTCCATGAAGACTCCTTTTAAACATGTCTTCTACCCACAATTGAGAAGTGTGGGTCTCAACTAAAACTTGAATGATGTACCATTCATAGTGTGCTTCACCAAGTAATCAACAAAATTAGATGTCTGGTCATCTCACCTCTACAATGCAAACAAATTCTGGGTGGTCTAATGAAAATCCATTTAGCTCCACCTATTATGTCTCATATGTTATTCCAGCCTATGCTACCAATCAAAGAGCATCACCAAAAATCCGATTGAAAATATCTCATGGAACACTCAAACAAGAATTTGTCTTTAAACTCTTCTACTAAAATGTTGAACCATAAATCTTCCTATCTCACGAAGAGGTCAATGTGGTGATCAAAATTACACACCCTTACTCCTATATTTATCCCTCATTTTATGAAACCGATGAACGAATATATCCCAACAATGAAAAAAAATGTTAGCATAATTTTAAAGACCGGTGTTTGCAAGTATTGACCAACATAGAACCATCATAGTCTAGTGTCATCTTGACTAGTTATACAAATAGAGCTATTCAATGATTCCTTGAAAAGGATTGTCTCACCTAATATGCATGTTAGAACATACCCATTAAGAGATAAATACATATGATAACCATTATGTCTAAAAGGAAACATATCACACACCAAATAGATCATACAAAGCAAAGGAAAATTGTTTATAATCATGGCATTCATCATTATAAAACAAAATTTGTAATAGGGCATAAATATTATTATGATATTGAGCATTACATATCTAGTCACCACAACTATTGTGACTCAAAATAGAGCATGTACTCAAGTCCAAGTATAATTCAAGAATATCTTTTATTTTCTAAACTAGCCCAGAGCCTTACATATACATTTCGTTACATGACATAGGTGGAACCAACTACCTTATATTGAACTTAGGTTCACTCGCCACTATCTCCAAACTAGTGTTGTACACAAGTGGTGCAACCCCCAAAATCACAAAATGCAAGCAGGGGGGCCAACAATGAGTACACCAACATAATATCCCATAAAGCATGAATTCAATGGCATAGAAAAATCATACATTCTTATCACACTATATAAAAGTTGTAATTCATTTATCAAGGTGCCAAATATGTATCTATTTTCTTCACTTGACACTTTTTAGCTACTAGTAAAACAAACAATTGGTTCTCTTATCCGGATTTATGAGAAGAACGAAATGAATAGCATATTAAATATAATAATGCAGAGATACGGAGAACAACAATAGATATCCAGTGAACAATAACTTCTATTGAATAAATAAAATAGATTGAAACTGTAAAACTGCAGAACTGAAAATAACTTGCTTGAATGGTGGTAGCTATCTCTGAGAAGAGATGTGGCTGCTACGTGCATCCGTCTGAGCAGAATGATTATAATGAGGATCCAGAGGCATTTTTCACATTACTCATGAATTCCAAAACCCTATACATCCAAAAACCTAACCCTAGGAGATGAAACGCCAAAAATTATGTGGGCCTCGATGGGTAAGTTGGTACCTCAACTTCTCGGGGTCATAAATTTTGCATACGACCTTCGTTTTAGGCGTGTGATAGCCCGTTGGAAAGGTCTTTTAGAGAAATAGACATTATTCCATCAAACTCTAACTTCATCTGTTCTTTGACTGTGGCAAGCCAAAAAAAAAAAACATTGTTTAGGGCCCCAAAACGGCCCTGGAAGTACAGAAAGATGTACTGACATGAAAAATTCCAAAATAATCCAGTTGGAATAGGTGGGTGGCCACCAATATCCACATGGATGTCATGTAGGGATTCAAGATATCCCCAAAAGTGCAGAACCCACAATTACAAAGAAATTTCATCATTACAGAGAAATGAACTAAAAGTTGTCAAGAGGAGCCAGTTGGAATAGGTGGGTGGCCACTAATATCCACATGGATCTTTCCTCCCCCCTCAGGAAGAAATGGTCTCCATTGCGTTGAGTGCCCCCATCATGTGAGGAAATTTCTATTGAATTTGGCCCTGGGTGAGCCACTTGCCTTGGTGCAGGAGTTGCCCTGCCTTGACAACCCGATAAATTTGGATCCTCTATTGGCAAGTTCCCTTGACTTGTGTGTCCACTATCTTATCAGTGGATGCATGTTCCATGTAGTCAAGGTTGATCTCTATTGGTTTCAATTGTTCTGTGATCTCTGAGGTGTCCAATAATGGTGGAAAATATGGTCGAAGGAGGTCCACATTGAACACTGGGTGCAATCCAAGGAATGGGGGAGTGTTGAGCTCAAAAGCATTGTCACCCACATCCTCGGTGATAGTGTAAGGCCCATAGAAAAGTGGAAGGAGATTTTGATGGGGCTTTGTAAGGAGTTCTTTCTACAAATGTAACCAGACCTTGTCTCCCACCTGAAACTTGTGCGGTACCCGGTGTTGATCATGGCACTATTTGTACTTAGCATTGGATTTCTGCAAAATCTCATGGACCTGTTGGCAGATGTGCTAAATTTGCTCAATGAATCTGGTGGCTTTGTCAGCCTCAGACTAAACATGGGAATATTATGTATGTGTGGTTGCAAGAGATAGTGCAACATCAATGGGACCCAAAGGTTGGAATCCCAACCCCACCTGAAATGGGCTATGGTCGATGGATCTATGGAGATCCTTGTTGTAGCTATACTTAACATAGGGAAGACGCTCATCCCATGTACACATATGCTTAGATTTATACATGTGTAGGATGTGCACAATCATCTGATTGATGACCTTTGTTTGGCCATCAATTTGAGGGTGGAAGGAAGTGGATTTAGTGAACTTGGTGTCCAACAGTGACCAGAGACTTGACCAAAATGTGATAAGGAACCTATTGTCCCAATCAGAGATGATGGTTTGTGGTATCCCAAAATGGACCCACACTAGTTTGAAGAAGAGCTTGGTAGTATGTGTCGTTGTGATGCTCTTCTTGCAAGTTGTGATAATGACCATCTTTGAAAACCGATCAACACCACAAATGCGCAATCATTTCCTTGCTTGGTGGATGAAAGGACAGACATGTAATCCATTGAGATGGATTCTCGAGGCCTCTCGAGAGTAGGAAGATGGGTGTATAATCCTTGCTTCTTGATGGTTGGCTTGGAAATGGCACAAGCAGTGCAAGATCTGATATACTTGTTGACGCCCTGTCGAAGTTTTGGCCAATAAAAATGTTTCTGTAGAATGGCCACAGTTTTCTCCATGCCAAAATGTCTTGCCATCCGACTGTAGTGAGCCTCCCAAATCATCTTTGCACACTCGCTTGCAGGAACATAGAGGTGTCCCATATGGAATAACAGTCCATCCTGAGTGTGAAAATTGGTGACATTTGCACTTGTACTCAAGAGATAATAGGTGGTGGTGAAGTCGGGATCTCGTTGATAAAGTTGGGGCCACTCAGATGTCGCATGCCCAAGGAATGGAGCACGGTGGTGAGTGTAGCCATGGGAGGTCGATTGAGGTAGTCAGCGACATGATTTGTGCCACATGTCTTATACTTGATGTTGATATGGAACTGCTGCATTTATGTGGACCACTTTTGATGGTGGTTGTTCTACAACTTCCCATGTGTCTGTATGAACTGTAGAGGCTTGTGATCAGTGTGGATGATTTTCTCCTTTCCCAAAATATAATGTTTCCATTAATGGCAAGCTTTCACAATGGAATACATTTCCTTAACATACGTGGGGTATTTATGGACGTTATCTGAGAGTGTCTCACTATGGTATGCTACTAAATGACTATGCTGAGTGAGAAATGTTCCTACATCATAGTTGGATGCATCAGTCTCAATCTCCAATGGTTGTTGCAGATCGGATAAGGAGAGTACTGGAGCTGAGCATAAGCAATGATTCAAATCATCAAATGCTCATTGTTGTGCCTTCCCCCATGTGAACTTTTCTCTTCCACCACCCTTGGTCACTTGGCTGAGGACCCATGCAATATGGGACAATCCCAATACGAACCATCGGTAGAAGTTGGTAAGTCCCAAGAAGCTTCGAAGCTAGGTTAGTGTAGTCGGGGCTGGCTAGTCACAGATGACTTCGATATTAGTTGGATCCACATGTACCTCATTCTCATCAACAATGTATCCCAAGTATTGGACCTTGTTCATGCCAAAGGAGCATTTTTCCAAGTTGGCATATATCTTGTGTTTCTGTGGAGTCCTCAAAACGTATTGAATATGTTGCATGTGCCCCTCCCAAGTTTTGTTGAAGATGAGGATGTCATCTAGATATACCACCACAAAAGAGTTGGTGAAGGGTCTCAATACATCAACCATCAACCTCGTGAAAGTTTTTGGTGCATTTGTTAAGCCAAAGGGCATGACCAGTCATTCTAAGAGACCTTCTTTAGATTTGAAAGTTGTCTTCCATACATAATTATGTTCAATCGGAACCTGGTGGTAGCCAGACTTTAGTTCAATATTGTTGGATAACTTTTTCCCCTTGAGTTGGTCAAGAAGGTCATCAATTCATGGAATTGGGTATCGGTTCCTGACTTTGATTTTGTTTAATGCTCTTTAATCAATGCAAAGTTGCTAGGTCCCATATTTCTTTTGCACCAGTACAATTGGGCTTCCGCAAGGGGAGGAGTTGGGTATGATGTGCCCCTTTTGAAACAACTCTTGGATATGACTCTTGATTTCGTCATTTTCCATTAGAAAGTGACGATAGACTAGTCCATTAGGCATAGGTGCATCGGGGGTTATATCAATTGGATTCTTGACTTGGTACTGAGTTAGTACCCCAGTGGGTGATGAGAATATTTCTTTGTACTCTTCCACGATCTCGTCCACTTACTTCTGCTACAAAAAGAGGCTCTATGTAGAGGTCATGGATGTGGTGGAGACCTTTATCTTACTGTGAGCACAGATCACAAAGAATATGAACTTCCCGGTCTGTGAAATGACCTTACTGCATTTCTTAGTAGAGACTAAAGAAATAGCGGTAGGCGGCGCTACCTCTGGTATCTTGTACAATTTACCCAAAGTAATAATAACACTTCGGGTTCTAGACTCATACACAGCATGTCGCTTCCACAAATATTGTTGTCCTAAAATAGCATCACAAAATTCAAGGGGATAAATATCCCACAATACCTCTTCCTTGAAGGGCTTGATGTCGTAGGGAAAATGACATTGTTGGTTGATGTGGAGATCTCTTCCTTGATGAAGTCAACTAATGGTGTAGGGTTGCGGGTGTGGTGTCATCGACAGGTCCAACCACTTGATGACCTCTGTTGAGATCAGTTTCTTCTGACTGCCTCTATTGACAATGAAATGAAGTGGATCCCCCTTTACCCACATCTGTGAGTGAAAGAGGTGTTTCGCTTCCTTTGTTTCTTTTGGTTCGCTTGGCTGGAATTTGGTGGTAGCGATAGTGGCACAAGGTTCAGCATCGATAATATGTTTCCCTCCTTCTGGATTTGATTCAAAGTTAGAATCTTCCTCTGACTCGGAAACTTTCAACTTGACCACTAGTGACTACTTGGAGCGACATTCTTCGGTGTTGTGCCAAGGGAATTTATGGTATTCACACCACTTTCCCATGTCCTTCTTCAACTTCTCATTAACCTTATAGGGTTGCGGCTTGTACTAGTTGTCCTAAGAGTGGCCATATTTGCTCTGTCCCTTGTTTTGTGGGTTGGGGCTACCTTTTCCCTGCTTCGACTGTGAGGAGTTTGCATATCCAAACTCTCGCCTCTTCTGCCTAAATTTTTGCTCGATCTTCACAACATATCTATAAGTTGCACCTAATGATGTGATGTCTAGAAAATCCATTTCTGTTTGAATGTATCTATGTAGAAAATTGTGGTATTTGAGCACCATATGTCATTTAGAGTATTTGATTCCCAATTTGGTGCGCAGGGTATGGAAAATATTGGTGACATTTGGTATTGTATGGTCCCTTTTTTGACATAGCGTGGTCCATCTTGTGTACTGGTCCTCGTAGCTTCCAATAGGGTAGTATTATTTTTATTAGCATCCCTCGAGGAATCCCATGTGGGGGAAACCACAAATATTGCATATTCCTCTATGGACCTTTTATCAGAGTAAGTATCCCACTAGTCCTTAGCATGGCAGAGGACCTTGAGGAGTGCAAAAGTTATATTTTCCCTATCAGAAAAATTCTGGACCAAAAAATACCCTTCAAGCAGATTCAACCATTTATCTACAGCATTCACATATATCGTTCCTTCAAATAATGGAATATAAAAATTTACTTGTACCTTGAAGGGGGTTGTGTGGCCGTTTGATGAAGATGTGTCTCATGTGGGCAGTCGCCAAAGGATTTGTGAAAATTTGTCCATTATTTCGTTCCTTTATCATGCAAGAGATTCCTCGAGCAATAGTTTAAAAGGATCTCTTGCTCCATCATATTTCTTCTCATCCCCCATGAGTTTTTTTCAGGCTCGGCATGGCATATCTTGAAAAGGCTCGACTGGTTCGAGTCCCAACTTCTTGTACCTAGATCTTATCGGGGACATGCACGAATAAAAATAAATGAAGAGTAGACCACTCTGATACCAATGATATGGATTTATGAGTGGAACAAAATGAATAACGGATTGAATATAATAACACATAGATACGGAGAACAACAACAAATATCCAGTGAACAATAACTTCTATTGAATAAATAAAATAGGTTGAAACTATAAAACTGCAAAACTGAAAACAACTTGCTCGAATGGTGGTAGTTATCTTTGAGAAGAGATGTGGCTGCTATGCGCATCCGTCTGAGCAGAATGATTAAAATGAGGCTCTAGAGGCCTTTTTAACATTACTCATGAATGCCAAAACCCTAGACATCCAAAAACCTAACCCTAGGAGATGAAACGCCAAAAGTTATGTGGGCCCCGATGGGTAAGTTGGTACCTCAACTTCTTGGGGTCGTAACTTTTGCATGCAACCTCCATTTTAGGCACATGATAACCAATTGGAAAGGACTTTTCGAGAAATACACATTATGATGTCAAACTTAAACTTTGTGTACAATTTGACTGTGTCAAGCCAAAAAAACATTATTTAGGGCCCCAAAACAACCCTGGAAGTACAGAAATATGTATTGACATGAAAACTTCCAAAATAAGCTAGTTGAAATAGGTGGGCGGCCACCAATATCCACCCGTATGTTGTGTAGGGATTCGGGATAGCCTCGAAATTGTAGAACCCACAATTACAAAGAAATGTCATCATTATAGAGAAACGTGTTGAACTAAAAATTGTCAAGTGGAGCCACTTGGAATAGGTGGGTGGCCACCAATATCCACCTAATCATTCTCGTTCCCAACTAACATCCAAGTTGTAATATATTTTATTTGATCAAAACCATGGGCCATGGGCTCCATGTGTTAGATAGATGGGAGTAGGGATTAACCTCATCCATTGCAAGACTAAATCTTATGTATTGCTTCTCATAAAAAAAAAATGGCCAACTAGATTCTACATGTTTCATTGCCATTGAATCTATTTGGATTCTCATCACTAATTTCATTGAACACGTGCCACTCTAGTAATTGGGATAATGACTTACATGTAACAAACACATGAACCTGAGTATTATCAGCATGTGGTGTAAATTTTTATTTAGCATTTTTTTTCAATGACATCATTGTGAAAATGGGATTCTTGACAGTGTGGGCAATTTTTCTCTCCATATTTATCTTTATATAGAATGCAACATTTAGGGTATGCATGAATGAAACCACAGTGTAACACCTTGTTTTCCCCCATAACTGTAATTATGCTAAAATTGCATGTAATGCAATTATGAAGCATGTAATTATGTTTATAATTAATAGAAAAATATCAAATAACTAATTGAGAAGGAAAATCCTTGAGTACTAGCCATGATATCACAAGTGGGAATTGGTGATGTGGAATGGAGAAGTTTCTATGAAGGAAATAGGAAGCTTCCTCAACATTCTAGCCTGCACCTGCAGAAATTGAATGCATCACCTTCCAATGTACTTAGAACTGCATAGACCCACGTGATCGGTTATGGAAATAAAGATTGGTGGTTGAAGTAGTTATAACTGTTGATAGATTTGGTGTTTGGAAGAAGCAAAGAGTCAATTGAAAACTAATAGAAGGATGTACCTGACTCACCCCTTCAAATTCGGGTCCTTAACTAGAGGGTTGTGTCTGAAAGAAGCCACAATAATCCAAAGGAATGGGTGGAAGAAGAGGCCAAAGGTGGAAAAAAATCAAGGGGATATGAGTGAATCAGAAAACAATAGCTAGAGTAGCAGATATGCAATGAGAAAGAGAGAGTTTTGTTCTGTGCAGGAAACAGGAGAATGCACGGAGAGATTTGAACCCAAATAAAGAGACCCGAGAGAACAAAACATCGGGGAAGACAAAGTGAGTTACAGACTCACAAAAAAATGGTGCAGTGAATAGAGGTATTCATGTGCATAGGTTTGAGTAATAGAGTAATCGAGAAGTTGTTTTTGAAAAAAATAGAAATCTTTCCCAAGAAATTAATTGTAACCATGGAACAGAGAAGACCCGGATCCATACTGGAGCAATAGTGGGTCGCAACTTGGTGTTTGTTGAAAATAAAATGACATTGGGAAGGGGAGGTCACCAAGGGACTGTGTAGAAAATAAGGGACTCTCTTGTGCAAAGGAAATCCAGTTGGGAAGGTGTTGGATAAACCCATGGAGGTCCTAAGCTCAGTGGGAAGAGGGAAGCTTTTGATGTTTCCAGTGGAGTGAAATAGAGTAACCTTCTTGGATCATTTAATTAAAATGGCAGTCATGTAAATCAATCCCCTTGTGGTATCATGGCTTGGAATAGGGGTGACATGTTGTAGAAGGGCATACTGCAGAAGGTACATAGTCCATTCATTTCAAATGGACAAGCTTCAATCATCTATATCACCTTCCTCTTGGTCCCTGTGGCTAGTTGAACTAACAATGATTTTGCATGCTTCCTTCTCTCTAAGACATGTGCTTCAACATATTGGGGTGAAATCTAGCTAAGTTTAGAACTGGGGTCAATTAAAATTGAAATGATTCATTTGGCGATTATACCTTCCAACTGCACCACTAAATCTTTGTGGTCTGCTTGATGATTTTCAACAGTTGCATAAATTTGTGGCACGTTCCTAGCTACATCATTGATAGTGGTAGCCTCCTGAACATTGTAGATTATCTTGCTATCATGCTACCTATTAGGGTAGTCTCTCAACATATGTGCTTCTCCAAAACCTCAAAATTATATAGGTCCTTTATTTTGTTCTTCCAATTTCTCCCTTGTGGGTTCTGCTAGCTTATTCCCACTTTGAGACAGATAATTTTGTTGGATCACACTTATAGTAGGCTGACTAGACTGAGTGCTTCTTTTTGGATTCTTGTATTAGGATGGTTTAAATCCTTTCGTTTGGAACCCAGGTTTATCCTTCTTTCTCCAGTCCTTAAGAGGCTTATGCCTATGCTTAGATTGATCATAACAATATTTGGCCTTTTTTATGGTGTCTTCTAGGTTCTTAGGCTCATCAAAATCAATTGTGTCCTTATAGGACTATGGTAATCCACTGAGGAAGCATCGTATTATTACTTTATCATCCTTGATATAAGGTACATATCTCAACAGATCTAAAAACCTATTTGCATAAGCATCCATGGTAAGTTGTCCTAGATTGTGTTCATGGAACTCCTTAACCTTGCCATCATAGTACTTCTCTAATAGGTAAGCCTTCTTGAAATACTTTTCAAATTGTTTATAGGTTAGATTAATCTCCTTCAATCCATTGATATCCTTGAGGTCTTCCCACCAAATAGAAGATCCTCCATTCAAATTGAAAATAGCTACCTTTGCCTTCATGTTTTCTAGGTAATTATGTACTCATAAGTACTTCTTCAATCCTAGTATCCAAGCCTTTGCTTCCTCTCCATTCTTGATTTTTCCATCAGAGGTGGGTGGTTTTTCTTTCTTGAATTCCTTTGTAAGGTAACTATGGGAATATCTCCTCTTCTTCTTCTTCTTCGGGACACTTGACCCAATGAGAACACTTGACCCAATCTCACTGCTAGACAAATCTTTTATAGTGGTTCTCCCACTGGATAATTTTGTAGAAGAATCTGCTTTGTTTTTCTTCCTCTTGGAACTCTTGTGCCTCTTCCTTGAAGAACTCTTTCCTGTGTTACTGTGTTTTGGCCCATGCTTTTGAATTTATGATGGGATCTACCATTTTCCATACTGTTGTCTTCTTTCATTTATGGTAGTTGGTCCTTGTTGCAGATGCTTTTGAATTTCAGATGCACCACATTTAACTATGTTTACTTCTCTTGTGCTTTGATGAGATTTTCATTGTCAGCCCTATAACTTCTCAATTATTTCATCACGCTTCTCACATTTTCTACCAAATCTGGAGGAGTCTCTATGATGCTCCTCTCATCTGATTCCTTGTCCCTAATTCATGAGGTTTCTTTTATTGTCTAGTTGTGCCAAACTCTTGTTGTCTTTCTTCTCTTATTAGTATCTTCTATGTGCTAAAACAATAGGCCACTATTAGTCAAATCATATTTCAAAACTATATACATTCTTTTTGGCCCTCATTGAGGCTTCAATTATCCCCAACAATTATTAAATTAGGAATATGTTTATGATGCCAATTATGCTCGAAAATTGTTGTTAGCACATATCATCGTAACTAAATTGTCAAACGGGAAAAAGACCTCAATTTTGTGTTATGCATGATATTATGTAGTTATATAAGAGATGAAGTGAATACATGACTTTCCAATCACATCGGAGTTCAACATGCTCATCATGACTTCTACAATTTAATCTTTATGGTAAGTTTATATCCCATTCAAGCCTAGAGTTTGAACTCTACTCTTGTATCACTTTGTAGCACACCCAACCCCATAACCCCTACTTAGGGAGGAGGGTTGTCATATTTCCCTTCTTCTTAAAATAAACAACTCTCTTCTCAAGTATGAACCCAAGGATGAAAATCTCACTCCTCAAGAGCTTCCCAACGACAGTAACCATGCTCAAAATTGAGCTATATTTAACAAGTTATGGCTTCCCAAAAAATCAAGAAATTCAACCCCAATGACATCACCTTAATCACCTGGCATCCACCTGTCTTGACATGATTCCCACGGAATCAGGTCTTCGGGATACACATCCCACAAGACTATCGGAACACTCATGTCGGACTACCCTTTCTTCACACATATTCCTTCTATGAAATTTCATTCGTGCAAACCTATCAAGAGCATGCCATCCCACAACACTATGGTTTCACTTTACATCATCGGATGCTCTGCATGTCACTCATCTCCTAGACCTTTCTAAATAACGTAGTCCATGATGAAGCACCTGTGAGATCCCATGGTTTGGATTCTAGCCTTGTTGATATGACGACTCTTATCTATTCAAACTCGTGCTCATTATTATTGACTTTGACCCACAATCCACCCTTTCGCAAGTTGCATCTTCTAGTAATGAGCACCCCACAAGATTGGATGGCTCTGACTTGGTTGAGATTGTTGGTCCAGATATTTTCTGGCTAAAAAGGTGTACAACCTTTAGTTGGTCAGGCGCAGTCACTTGGAAACACACCCCTACTCCAGTTAACCCTCTGAACGAATCCTTTTGATGAGAAGGTTTCCAACTAATCCAATGGTTGATGGTTCCCAAATATAATGGTCCAGATCTCAGCAAATCTTCAACGTGTGTGACAATTAACGGGTATAACAAAAAATCTGATCGGATGTCGATGGGTTGGGTCCAAGGCAACTCTATGAACCAAATATTCTCAGTCTGATTCTTTGGTGGATCATCATTTGTTGGCCCTTGGTTATGGAAGAAAGTGAATATTACAGAAGAAAAGGTGAAACGTGAACTACGCGAAAAGAAGGTTGATTGAGATTAGGTTGAAGTAGTTAAAGAAGCAGAAAGGATGGAGTGAAGTCTGAGAAAGCAAGTCATTGGATGAGGATATCGAGGAAGACAAATCAGCAAGGAAGATGGATCGTGGACAACTCAACAAGTGGAAAAATCCATCGGTAGATGCTTTGGAGAACCTCGCGGGAAGGAAGGAAAGACAGGCTGGCGAAGCCCTGAAAATGCGGGTCAAGTTGACCTAGGGTTTTAGAAACCTAAGGTTTTGGTATCTAGGTTTTTAGACACCTAGGCTTCTGCCTATGGTTGTCGTTGAGCTATTGTAATGTATAAATGAAGGTCAAGAGGACCTAGGATGGGGTCTTCGTTAGTTGGGATATGGGATAATGAGTGATTATTGTTATTACTGAGAGAGAAGTATTGTGTGGTGAGAGAAGTTTGTGTTGTAAGATCTTCAGTTGGGTGCGAAGATCAATCCTGCAGTTGGGTGCGCAAGGAAGGGAGATAGAGAGAAGAGAGAAAGAGAGAGATATGCGAGCTAAGAGTGCAGATAGAACTGTAATCTTTCACATAATATATTATAAAGCACAGTTCTATGGACGTAGCCCTAGGGAGAGGGTGAACCACATATATCATGTTGTTGTGTCGAGGTGGTTTCCATCGAAGACAGAGATTCAAAAGTGGATAGAAGAACAAGAGAAGGACTTCATTGAAGCTCAAAATAAGAACCCTAATATTAGCATAGAAGATTGGTTGGGAAGGTATATCTTTACTGATATACACGAGATTTTCTTTGGAGGAATCCATAAGGAGCTATACGAGTGGCTGGCTAGATTAGTAGACACCGAGTTTGAGATCAGATCTAGACCGCTTGTGGTTTGGACGTCGGCACAGATCAAGAAGGTAAAAAGAGTTGATAATGTTGTACCAAGAGCAGTAGATCACTGGTTTGATATTATGCTTGGAGGGTATATCACAGAGTTTGTTATTGATAGGGTAGAATCATATAGCCAAGCAGAGAGATATTTCTTTAAGGGGTCGAGAGGAAAAATTTTACACTTCTTGAAGTTGAAGATCAATATGATATTGCATGAGAAGAACATCTTGAAGATACAGTAGTGGGTCAGACTGAAAAAGATAATGTTCAAGAATCCAGACAGCGACAACGACACAGAGATCAGACACAGGCGCAATGGGAGAACGTTGAGAGAAGTTCCTCTGGTGAACTTGTTTGAGCAGAGTCACGAACCAGCACAAGAAGAAGGGTTCTACAATGGATAACAAGAAGAGTTTATGAATGAGGAACATTTAGAGTCCGTTAGGACAGAAGAAGAGAAGACTGAACAACCTCGTCTAGAAGATTCAGAAACATCAAGGACTGCGCAGATTGTTGAAGTAAGTGTTCTTACACCCCCTGTTGTTTTAACAACATTAAGTAACCAAAGTAACCTAAGTTATCAGAACACTCAGAGCACTAGTACAAGTGGTTCAGTGCATACTCATTCAGTAACCTTAGGAATATCTATGGCAGATGAGATGAGGTTACCCATCTTTAGAGGAGATGGATCTGAAGATCCTGACCAGCACTGGTTTCTATGTGAAGTTGTATGGAGTATTAAAAATGTCACCGATGAAGTTGTTAAACGAGATTAGTTTAGTACTACCTTGAGAGATTGCACACTGAGTTGGTATATGAAGTTCATCCAAGGAGTTGTCCAGTCAAAACTATTGAACGAGATTGAGACTGCTTTGATTGTTGAATTCAAGAAACCCAAGTCGGAATCGTAGTGCATCACAGAGTTGAAAGAAATCAAGCAGAAAGTAGTTGAACATATTTGAGAGTTTGATCAGAGGTTTAAGACCTTGACAGGCCATTTGAGTTTTCATATCCCAGACAAGCAAAACAAGGAATGGTTCATTGATGCCCTCCTACCACACATCAGAGTCCCTCTGATGCAGCAGAAGATTGCTTCGCAGGCTGAGGCATTGGAGATCGCCATGAAACTTGAATCGACTCCTATGGAAAAATCCATCTCGGGTATGATTCAAATATTGAGTCAACTAACTAGCTTAACACTGCAGGTCGAAGATATGAAAAAAGATACGGGAAAATATAAGAGAGAAGACATATGGTGCATTAGATGAAAATTAGAAGGCCATGACAAGGAGCAGTGTCCCTTGTTTCATGAATATTTGGCTTTTGGAGCTTTGATCCCTTTGAAGCAAGTTACTCTACCTTGGTGCGAGGTATGTAGAAATAGACATTGCCCTGGAGAATGGTATTACATGCAAAAGTATGTTCAGACACCTACGAACCTCTACTACACATTCTGTAAATAAATGGGTCATGATGAGAAGGACTATAGAGCTTATGACCTCTTACATGAAAGATCAAGGGATATCTACAAAATTCAAGGTGAAGTACAGCAAGAAGGGAACACTACGCAGTATGATTCCCCTGGAAGAGGAAATTTCAACCCTCGTGGTGGATTCAGAGGAAGAGGACAAGGAGGAGGCATGGGTCGAGGTAGAGATCATATCATTTATTATAACTGCGCATGGCCAGGTCATTTAGCAAGGGACTGCCAAAACCCTTGTACCACTTGCAGTTAATGTAACTCATTTGAACATGTCATAGAAGATTGTCCTGCCTTGTTAGCCAAACTTCAGGAAAGACGAGGGGGAAACCAATAGGTACAGCTAATCACAGCAAAACCTCACGGAGCAGATCCCAGAGTCGGTGTTATCACGAGAGGAGGCGCTGCTATAGGATAAGACAGGGTGACTCCAGGGAAGACTACAAAACAATCAGGAGTCAGAAAAGATGTAGAGAAGACACAAGAGTTTGATCCAAAGAGAGAGAAGCAGACATTCAAAGAGGCAATAAAAGAGTTTAGAAGCGATCGGGCTTCTTCATCAAAGGCACAACTAGAAGTGAAAGAATGTGGAAATCCCCTTGCCTTTGATCAGTTCGCTTCGCCTGGAGAAGGAAAAGAGGTAAGCAGACTCATGGAATTCTTATGCACTGGCATCAATTTGATAAAGGATGTGACTGTTGTTTAGGAACTATAAAATTTGATCAGACAATATGAGCTAGGAAAGGTATATCCTCTATTGAATAAAGAAGCACATCAACTATCCAAAAAGAGAAGGAAAAATAAGGAGCTACATCTGAATGCTCAGATAGGAGATTATGATATAGATTATGTGGTTCTCGACTTAGGGTCGGAGGTCAATGTTATGACGAAGCAGACTTGGGCACTGATGGGAAAACCTAACTTGATATATTCCCCCATTAAGCTTAGGATGGCCAATCAACAAGCTATGATCCCCTTCGAAAGACTGGAATATGTCCATGTGGACATCGATGGGGTCCGAACATTTGTGGACTTCGAGGTGATTGAGATAGTTGATGATAGTTGTCCTTACCCCGCACTGTTAGGAATTGATTGGGCTTTCACCAATTCTACTGTTGTTGACTTGAAAAAGAGAATAATGAAGTTTGAAGGTGATGGCCTTAGGGTCATCGCACCTTTGGATCCTGATGAAGGTCCTAGATACACAGAGCCCATCAGAGAAGAAGACTACGATATGTTGGAGAATATATACAAAATGACAGCAAGACAGGAGGATTACATTAATCCTATAGCAGATGGGAATTTAAGCTGGCGAAGTGACAGTGCATGTTGATCAAACTCAAAAGAAGCACTGGAGAACTGGTAGAATCAAATGTATGAAGTATCTACACGGAGATGTGCTAGACTAACCAGAGAAGTTCGTTGGATCAGCACAACAGTAAGTAATTTACCCACATTTGATGGTTTGAATCACTTAGAAACTTTCTTACTAGAATTTGAAGAAACTGTACCAGTACAACAGAGATTGTTGGCACTGGACGAATATTTGAAAGTTGCTCCAATGAGATGGTGGGGAACACATAAAAGGAACATCGTGAATTGGATACAATGTCACACTTTGATGACAACGCGATTTTCAAAACAAGTCGAAGAATGCAAAGTTAGGTACATAGGTCAAAGTTGTCTAAAAGACCATGTGCGAGGTTTTGAGGAGGCCTGGAGCTGCATTCCTCAAGAGCAATGGGTGCATAAATTCATCAATACTCTAGACACAACGCCTATCAATTGGTACCTTGAAGCGGAACTGTGCCTAACCACTGCATACTGGCAAGGTATGACCCTGAATTTTGTAGCTACATTTTTATTTTAAAGTCAACACCCTCTAGTAGATCAAACTTTACAGGTTGTAAGACAGAAATTATTTGAGGAAGCACCTAGCCTCCCTATGGAGCAAGAAGAGGATGAATGGACTGCACCTCTTCAGAAATTGCAAGGATGTTACAATATCAATTTTGATGAAGACGATGGTCCTAGGAATGTGAACATCGCAGAAATGGAAGGATAGAGAGACACAGAAGGACCAGGAGTCGAGCTACCTTTCATTGGACATCCAATAAAAATCAAGAAATTTAATATTGGAACAGAGCAAGAACCTAAGCTTGCTAATGTTGGAAATTACTGGGATGATGCCACTATTGATAAGATCACAGAATTACTGCATGAATATCAAGACTTGTTTCCAACCAAATTCACTGATATGAAGGGCATTAAAGGGCCCATGGGAGAGATGAATATCCCCTTGAAACCAGATGCAAGACCAGTTAAACAAAGACCTTACAGATTGAAACCTAAATATAAGGAGAAAGTAAATATTAAACTAGACAGAATGTTGGAAGCAGGAATCATAGAACCTGTTGAAGAATCAGAGTGGATTATCCCTATGGTGGTTCAGGATAGGAAAACAGGAGAGATCAAAATCTGTGTAGATCTCAGGAAGTTGAATGATGCATGCCTACATGATCCATTCCCTACACCATTTACTGACGAAGTGTTAGATAACGTGGGAGGACAGGAAGTCTAGTTCTTCACCGATGGATTCTCAGGATACCATAAGATCAGGATTGCCAAGGAAGATCGCCATAAGACCATGTTTGCAATAGAGTGGGGATCCTACCAATACACAGTGATGCCTTTTGGAGTGAAGAATGCACCAACCATCTTTTCTAAGGTGGTGGTCGAAGCATTCAAGGAGTTTTTACATAAATCTCTGGAAGCATATTTTGATGATTGGATTGTTTTTAGCTTATTGAATAACCATATTGAATACTTAATACTAATGTTGGATAAGTGCAGGCAATGTCAAATTTCCCTTAACCTGAAGAAATGCATCTTCTTTTCGCCCTTTGGAGTGTTGTTGGGCCATATTGTGTGTAAGCAGGGGTTACTGGTAGATCCATCTAAGATTGTCATTATTGTCGATTTACCCCCTCCTACTTCAGTGAAACAACTACGCACTGTGCTGGGACATATTGGATACTACAGGAAGTTCATTAAGGGTTATGCACAGATTGCGGCACCTATGGAGAAGTTGCTAAATAAATATTGTCAGTTTCACTAGAAAGAAGAATTTCAGCAAAGCTTCGACACACTGAAACATAAAATGGTTACTGCACCTATTCTGGTTTTCCCATATTGGAGCAAGGAATTTCATGTGCATGTCGATGCATCTTCTATTGCATTAGGAGTCATGTTAGCACAACCAGGAGCAAGAGATATTGACAACCCGTTAGCCTTTTCTAGCAGGAAGCTCTCAACAATTGAGATAAATTACACCACCACCGAGAGAGAAGGTTTAGCCATGGTGTATGCACTGCAGAAGTTTCATCACTACTTGTTAGGATGACACTTTAAGATGTTCATCGATCACTCTGCACTAAAATACCTATTCAACAAGCCAGTGTTGGGGGGAAGGATATGCATATGGCTTTTGTTATTTCAGAAATATGATTTTGAAATTGTGGTAAAGCCAGGAAGGATGAACAAGGGACCTGACCACTTGTCTAGGTTGGAACATGGAGAGGAACCTACTAGTTTGGACGATACATTGTCGGATGCACAGTTACTAGCCATTAGAAAGGTTGATGATCACTTTGTTGAGATAGTTCAGTTCCTATCAACAGGAATAGCACCTCGTGAATATACAGTCATTCAGAAGAAACAACTGGTAGTGCGCACTGCATATTTTTCGCTTATAGCTGGACAACTATATAAGATGGGACCTATTGAGATCCTGAGAAGATGTGTTATGGAGATGGAACGACCACTGATTTTAGCAAAAGCTCATGAAGGCATCGTAGGAGGACACCACGCAGGAAAAGAAATAACACAGAAGGTTCTTAGAGCTGGCCTCTGGTGGCCCACTTTACACAGAGATGCTAAAGAATACTACAGAGCCTATGATGTATGTCAAAGAGTTGGGAAACCTTCCATAAGAGTTGAGATGCCTTTAGAACCCCAACTAACCTTACAAGCATTTGAGAAATGGGCCATTGACTTCGTGGGACCTATAAACCCACCAGGGAAGCGCACAGGAGCCAGATACATCATCACTGCGACAGAGTATTTGACCAAATGGGAAAAAGAAATAGTCGTTAAGGACTGTAGTGCAACTACAGCTACACATTTCATATTCGATGATATCATAACCAGGTTTGTATGCCCAAAGATCCTCATGAGTGATCAAGGTACACATTTTATTAATAAGACTATTGAAGCCTTGACTCGGGAATTTGAAGGTCACCATCAGAAGAGCACTCCTTACCACCCACAAGCAAACAAGACAGTGGAAGCCTTCAACAAGATCTTGGAGACAACACTGACAAAGATTTGCAGTGTAAACAAAGATGACTGAGATTTGAGAGTACCAGCAATATTATGGGCCTATAGAACCACTTGTAAGAAACTGACAATGCAGACTCCCTTTAAGTTGGTTTATGGCCTAGAAGCAGTTGTACCCATGGAATATTTAGTTCCTATCTTAAGAATTGCAGCATTTACAGATATAGATGACACTGGCATTGTTCAAGAGAGGCTCACGCAGTTGCTCGAACTAGAAGAAGACCGATTTGTTGCAGGATTTCACAAGCAAGTTCAGAAGGAATGAGAAAAGGCCTACCATGACAAGCATATTAAGAAGAAAGCATTTAAGCAAGGAGATGTGGTATTGGTATACGATAGCAAGTTCATGAAGCATCCAGGTAAGTTCAGAACATGTTGGTTGGGGCCATATGAGGTTGCCTATGTTACAGAAGGAGGAGTTGTGCAGCTGAAGACTTTGAATGGGGAGTGGAAGGAAGGATCGGTGGATGGGATCCTGTTGAAATTGTACTATGACAACCATCTACCTTGCAACTCTCAGTAAAAACAGAGGGAAAAGACTCTAGGTACTAGGTGCAGTTGAGACTGGGTACCAGACACAAGAAAGATAGTCTGCACACAGGGTGGAGGAACAGAGCAGGAAGCACAGGCTGCACCGCGCAGTCTGAAGTTGAGGTATAGCAGAAGATTCAGATCAAAGTGCCTCGGGACGAGTCACAAGTGAGCATTGGGGGCCTATTGGCCCTTGGTTATGGAAGAAAGTGAATATTTCATAAGAAAAGATGAAACACAAACTGCGCAAAAAGAAGGTTGACTGAGATCAGGTCGAAGTAGTTAAAGAAGCAGAAAGGATGGAGCGAAGTTCAAGAAAGCAAGTCGTCGAACGAGGAGATCAAGGAAGACAGCTCAGCAAGGAAGATGGATCATGGACAACTCAGCAAGCAGAAAAATCCACCGGTAGATGCTTTGGAGAACCTTGCGAGAAGAAAGGAAAGACATGCTGGCGAAGCCTTGAAAACATGGGTCAAGTTGACCTAGGGTTTTAGACACCTAGGGTTCTGGTATATAGGGTTTTAGACACCTAGGCTTCAACCTAAGGCTGTCAGTGAGCTATTGTAATGTATAAATAAAGGTCAATAGGACCTGGGATGTAGTCATCGTTAGTTGGGATATGGGATAATGAGTGATTGTTGTTATTACTGAAAGACAAGTATTGTGTGGTGAGAGAAGTATGTGTTGTAAGATCTTCAACTAGGTGCGAAGATCAATCCTACAGCTAGGTGCGCAGGGAAGGGAGATAGAGAGAAGAGAGAAAGAGAGAGATTTTTGAGCTAAGAGTGCAGACAAAACTGTAAGCTTTCACATAATATCACATAATATATTATAAAGCACAGTTATGTGGACGTAGCCCTAGGGAGAGGGTGAACCACGTATATCATGTTGTTGTGTATGGTTGATGTTGTGTTCTTTACTCTATTACTCTGATAATGCATTAGTATGTTAGATCTGATATATAAATGCACGAATTAGGTTTATGTTTGGAAAGAATAATCTGATCTCCTTGTGTGATTGCCTTGATTCCACTTGCATTTCCTCTGTTGTAGACACCTGTGTCTTACAACCCCCTATTGCTACTTCGGGTGAGACTGCATCTGCTCTGCAGATGTTGTCGAAAGGGCCAGTAGTTAGGGCTTGTTGGTGCATTGTTAGAGTTGAACCCTAGGTCTGCCCCTATGCCAACATCATTCCTCACCTCTTCAGGCTCGCATTTTTGGATTCTCCCTATCAGAGACTCCACCCATGCCAATCTTGTGGATCTTTTCAAAAAAGCCTTTTTTACCAGCTTTCAGATTTTCATGGTCGGGATATTCCTATCAGACTTGAGGTTATACCATTACCTTAAGCACTTCTAATTTTTTACTTCATGATAAATGGTCAAGATTCACTCTCGATATCCAATATATGGTCTATATCTCTTCAGATTGACACACAGGGTCCCTGGGAAAACTTCCACGCCAACATGCCCTCTACCATGACTCAAAAAAATGAAAACTTAAGGGAATAAATTCATTCCTCGAGCGAGTAAACTCCATTACTTTGAGGGATTCAAGCCAAAGGATTTCAGGTCATTGGGCTGAACTCTTAACGCAAAAGTGTTAATTCCTACCAACAACCTGTTAGGAAATTTATATGTATAAATATAAATACATTTTATTATCATTCTGGTGTATGTAAACTTATGAGATGCAAACACTATATGTGTCGGATCAGATTCTACTCTAATAAAAAAGACTCCAAAATGTAAAGTAAACTCAGAATTAAATGCAAATCAACTAACTATCTAGCAATATAAGAGTACATCGTTCACTTGAACCGAAATCTACATGAATTGCAAATTTATTAATCGTTACAATTTTTCACTCGTGATACTAAGAGTGTTCATGCAACAATCTGTTCAATTCATTAAATAATAATTTGAGTGGATGCTCTCATGTAGCTAAGAATCAACTTGAATAAAGGAAATACATTGTTCATGAAATCAAATTACAAAATTAAATGAAAACACATAAAATAAAGGACTACCATGATATATTTGGAGTGAGCTCAATTATCCCAAGAACAAGGTAGCAAACTACTCTACAACATTGTAAACTAAATCTAGACATATTATTAATAGAACTAAAGAATGACAAATTATGTGAAGACAAATACCAATAACTTTATTCTATTCCATCGTAATATGGACATATGCTCCAAGAGTACTCTTTTTAGGATGGAGAAGGCACTCCCATTTATACATAAACTTGCTTTGTAACTAAGATAAACACTAATTAATTCAAATTCACAAATCTCTCATGTGGTTACAACCTTTTCCTAAATATTAGCAAATCAAAGATATCTCAAAACTATTTAAGATATTTGATAACAAATATTATCCAAGTCTTCAAGATTCTTCTTTATCCAAGATGTTTGAATGATCATCCTAAATCCTTATCAAATATTTAATGGTTGAAGAAGAAATTCGAGTTTGGAGCTAAGTGGTAAAAACAAGCTCTTACAAACTCCAAGTGTACTTGTAATCATCACCAAACTAACCCAACTTTCAAACATAAGTGAAAACATGTTATTTTTATAAGATTTAATCATAAACTCACTTAAAATACTAAAATAAATGCATTGAAAAATATGGAACCTAATCCCACTTATAAACATTAAAATGGTCTTAATACAAGGTTACGAACAAAATGATTAAAAGTTTAAGGAAAAGGATGTGAAAAGATGGTGATTTGGTGACTCAACATCTCCCCCCAATTGAACATGTTGCATGTCCTCATGCAACCCCACATCTGAATAGTTTGAATTGTGTGATTAGTTATTGTTCCTTTGAAAGATTGGGTAACAAGTTAGAAGGACTTGAGTTGCAGTTGAGCTTCTTGTGATTGGTTCTTGTGTGGAAACCACAAGTTTTGTTAATATTGGTTATTTATTGGATTTTTGGGCTGACCCAGGTTCTACTTTAGGTTTCCAACAAAACCTTGCAAACCATCGGCCCTTCTGGAGACCAGAAGGAAACACTGCACACAGAGTTCACAATGAAGTCTCACCCGAGACCTTATGGGTGACTGCAGGACCCAGATCTCTACAATCAGGGAAGGGAGGTTGATGTGGGGATGCTAGACATTCTTTCTACCTCAAATATATTAGATCTATCAATTTAACACAACATCATAACCAGATCTACCATTCTGTAATAGTTGCATTCATTTAAAATTCATTCTGCAGTAGATATCTATTGCACACTGCATTTTACTACTAACAAATTTATGCATTCATGATAACTAAATAACTAGGAGAAATAAGAGAAACATTCCACACATAAACACAAGGTTTTACTCGAGTTCACCCTCCCTGGGCTACGTCCACAAAGATCTAGCATTCATTTATCTTTTATTATTCTTCATCAAATTCATTGTGTTGTGTGCATTACATCTGAGTATAGTCGAAGCTATTGCTAATGAGGCTGACAAGAGTGCACCAAGATCCACAGTTGTGACCTAACCCTCTGTTAAAATGCATATCTCTCTCTCAAAAATAGACTCATCTACAAAACTAGCTCCACAACTATATCACTCAATAACAATAGCTAGATCTCACCATCGCTTAACATACACTATCCGAACTAGATCTCCTCAAGTCTTACAATACATATTTATACTACAAAAATGGGCTAGGACACATTTTACAACAATGACCAAAACCCTAACCCACTAACTCTATATGATTTAGGTTTTTCCACTTTCTAACTCCTTGCGCACGGCTGATCCTCGTCCTTCTTCCTTCCTTTGACTTTTTTGCTTCCTCGCACTGCTTTTCCATGTTATCTGGTGTGTGATCCTTTTCTGGTCCATTTTCTAACAGTCTAAATTAATTGTTGAGATTTTCCCCAAAATGGCCTACGCCAACAGTCCCCCAACACTCACATGTGGCTCATCCCGAGCCACTCAGGTAGTGTGTCCCTCCTACACTGACTTCTCTAGCTCCTGGAATCTGTCTAAAATTCCTTCAAATTTAGATTTTACTTACGTGCTCTTCTCTGCTACAGTTTCCACAATATACGTTGTAATATGCTCCTTCATTAGTTCTTCATTCTCCAATCCAACCTGTTTAATCTAACCCTTAGTTGCATCAATCTCTCTCAGCATTTTCTCTGCGCCTTCTTGCAGTGGTTCCAACTGCAATTGCCTTGCCTCTTTTCTTCTTGTATGGTCTTCAACTCTGCCTGGAATTTATTTATTTCTTGCACACTCCTCAATCTATCTAAGATTGTCATAATTTTTTGCTTCTTCTTTAGTTATTTCATGGGAGTATTTACACCTTCCTCTTTCTGGTCTAATTCCTACAGTTTGCCATCCTCCTGCAGATCTGTCTATAACTATGCGCTTTTATTGTACAACTCTATGATTTCCTTAATGCTCCATGTAATACTCTCCATATGACTTGTAGCTTCCTACTCCCTTTGTGTTCTAACTTCTAGTGAGGTGTTGGGTGCTAGGAGTTCTGTTAAATCTGTAATGTGGCTCTTATAAGCCTCCATAGCATGTGTTATTTTCTCAATCTTCTCCTATGTACGTTTATTTCCTCCTTGCACGTCGTCAGCAATAGTTTTAAACACTTCCTCCACTTTCTTCTCTAATCTTTCAGTGCGTTGCTTCGCCTCTTTCCTCTCGAACTACACATGTTTAAGTGTCAGCTCCATTGTCTTCCTTAATTCGTTGGTCAATTGTAAGTTTGTCGCATCCGCTTGGTCCCTCGACTGAATCTCTTATGTGACACTGATTAGAAGTTTATACAACGCCTTCATTGGAACCTTGAGTAGTGCCAAGTCCAAATGATCTATGTATTTTAATGGCTTTTGTGTTGTGTCCTCATCCACCTACAACATCTCTAGGGTGATAAAAAAAAATTCATTCCCCGTTGCTATTATTTGTACTGTCTCTTATGATGGAACTGATATTTCTTGAGAAGTTTGGTGGTGTGCCTGTTCTTTCTGCTACGTTGTAGTAAGTTGTAATTGCTCTAGTGCATCCTTAACCTTTTTCAACTTCCTAACTATCTCTTCCCTTTTCTTCTATGCATCATACAATGCCTCTACGGCGTGGTCCTACACTTTCTCTACATCTAACTTTGCATCAGTCAATCTAAGTTGAGGAACTTCTTTGTGCGCCTTCACATTCTCGCACTATCCACATGTCTGCAAGATTGTCCTTTTTAAAGGCAGAGTCTCTGTATGTGCAGTTGACATTGGTATCTCTAAATCTGGGAGACTTCCCCCTCTTGTTTCCTTTAGCATAGAAGTATTTGTATCTTTTTGTGCTCCTCCATTTGGTTCGACTGCATGCTCCTTTTCCTTCGCTAGAGCCTTAGGGATAATAGCTTTCTACCTTGGCTTCTTAACGGTTGAACTACCCCCCATTTCTTTGGCGCACTCTATTTCTTTCCTTGTATTCGTTGTTGGACTAGTCGACTGCTTTGAAGTTCCAGCCTCTACTTTCTTCTTAGATATTAGTACCTTCTTTGGAATCACTCACACCTTCCATTCCTTAGGCCAATATTTCATGGCCCGCTGCACTTCCTCTCCTGTGACACAATATCTTAATTGTATCCATTCCTTCTTAAGATCTCTAATGGCTTAAATCCACATGTTATGTCTAGAAGCTTTAAAATTTGTTATTCCTTGGTTCTCCCTCACCAATTTTGGTGGTATTCTGCATGTACTATCCAACTTCCCCTACATCTCCTCCAACATCATGGAAAAAATGTTGGAATTTTCCTTCCTTTTCTTCAGATCTAAGGTGTGCCATAGTGTTGTATACTTTGTTGTGTGACACTTTCCTAGCCTTTGGAAAAATCCACTATATTCTGGTTCTTCGTACCGAACAAAGGCTATCAATATCATTAACCATGAGTAGTGAAACTATGTACCTAAATCATGTGCATCCTTACAGTCTTCCAAGAATAAATTCAGTAGATAAGGAGCCCAACTAAGTAGACTCCCCTTTGTGCACTACGCTGCTATTACTCCTGTAGGTGCTTCTTCCTTCCAACATTTCCTCAAAAGTCTACATGCCATCAATTTCATCACCAATCTCATTGCTAGTTCACTGATTCAGTTAATGATTATTCCCTAATACCCTCTCTAAGTGCCATATTTCTTCTTCATCTCCTTTGCTAAAGATTTTTCCTTTGTCTTGTCATCCAAATATTGCTCTGGTTTTTCTCCATTTGTCGGTAAATATATGATTTATGCAATTAAGTCTATGTCTATGGAGATAGGCCTCTCCATACATAAGATACCTCCATGTACTACTTCCAAAAGTTGTTTGACATGGGAATTTACATATTTCTCTCTCCCAAAGTGGGGAATTTATAGCAGGTTCATGATCCTTGTGTTATAAAGTCCTGCAATCCATTACTTCGACTCCAAAATTGGATCCCTTGATGGACCCTCCCATTTTCTCTCCATGTAAACTTGCAGTGCAAACTCAAGGAATATGTCTATGTCTATCACATCGTGATCAACATATCTTAGTTTGTTGATGGACCCTAACAGGTCACCAACTACTCTGACTCCATCAGGTATTTTTTGCAATGACAGTGTTAGATCCTTCTACTTGGTTGGTGTTCTTGGCACGATAGGTTTTTCCCTAGTCCTCTTCTATGTTGTTGATGGCCCTGCCAATTCTGCTGGATTTTCTTCCTCATCTTCTTCAGTCTTTGAATCTTGTTTTTTTGTGATGTCCTCCACCTGTACTTGTTCTTCTAGTTGTTGTGTTGACTCTGCAACAGGGTGTTGTACTTTGTCATACTATGTTATTTCATCATCTTCCTTGATTGGATCTACTTACAGTTATACTATGTCTGATCCAAGTTGTTGTGTGAGGTTCGACTCTCTCCTATGGTTTTTTGTTTCTCCCCGTGTGTCAACGTCCATTTGCTTTGTCTACGAAACCTGTTGTTCTTCTACAAGTGTAGGACTAACCGGCTCGATGATTGGTGAAGGAATGGAATCCACATCTACCACTCCCTCTGACTAATTGTTTACCCCGTTTGCTGATGTATCTTGTAGCAACCTTGTGGCACTGTGTTCTTTTCTTGCAATTCGGTTGGGAGCTCTGACCTTTGGTGGCGCCATTCTGCTAGATCTTGAAAACGTTGTTCTGAATCTTCACTGAATACTTCGAAAATACTTGCTTGCACTGATTTTTTTCTCCTGAGCTCTCATTTGCACAAAGTTACAATGAATCTTATTGTTCACATTTTCCCCTTTTATAAGTCGTGCAATAAAAGCTTTGTCGCGTTGTACTTTTTCGATCACCGCTTTTTCCTTTTCCGACTACTTTCTATATCGACGCGCAAATTTTTATGTCTAGTCAGCTTTCTCTGGTGCGCAATGTCTTCAAGTTATTTAATGTCAATTACCATCTTATGTGCACTATATCATCTAACTGTATGTCTAATATTTATCCAGCTACTGCATATTTTTGTATTTTTCTTCTTTTTCCAAATTTTGTTTCTTTCTTTTTCCGTTTTTACTATATACACTATGTACAATTCTAATTTTATTTTGTTGCAACTACTAAGGTTTGTTGGGTCGACTGTCCTTATAGAGTTTCAGTTGACTACCATTCACCATTTCTTGCATCTCTTTTCATGTTAAATCCTGCAGTTGCCTAACACCTCCATATGTGATAGACTTTATCTTATATGGCCCTAGCCAATGCATCTTGAATTTCCCTGGGTGTTGTAAGTATTTGTTGTCATAGAGGAGAACCATATGTCCTTCCTTAAAGTTTTTCTTCTTAATGTGTCTATAATGCCAAGCTTTGTCCTTAGCTTTATGTGCCTCATGATGGAAACCAACCATAATCTTGTCTTCTTCTAATTCCTTGAGTTGAGACAATCTTTCTTAAGATGCACCTCTTTCCATCATGTTAGTAATGGTTGCAATGCGCCTAATAGGTATCAAATATTCCAAAGGTACTACTACTTCCTGACCATACACCAATCTGAAAGGTGTTTTCTCTGTGAGTTTCTTACATGTAGTTTTGTAATCCCATAGTACTGTTGGTATATTCAAATCCCAATCATCCATGTTCACATTATGGATTTTGGTTAAGGAATTCTCCAATATCTTGGTAAATGCTTCCATTGTTCCATTAGCCTAAGGATGGTATGGAGTGTTCTTTTGATGGTGTATCTCAAATTCTTTAGTCATTGCCTGGATAGTACTACTGATAAAAAGAGTTCCCCGATCACTCGTTAGAATCCTAGGGCATCCAAATCTTGAAATTACTTGTTCAAACATGAAGTTCAATGTAGTTCTTGCATTGCAATATTTTATTATTGTTGCTTCAGCCCATCTGGTTAAATATTTTGTCATTGTAATGATATGCCTTGCTCCTGATCTTCTAGCTGGAAGATTAATTGGTCCTACAAAGTCTATTGCCCATTTTTCAAACACTTTGAGAGTTACCTGAGGTTTTAAGGGCATATCATCCCTCCTGGATGGATTTCCTACCCTATGATAGACATCACAAGCCTGGAAATACTCCTTTGCATCCTTAGAAATTGTTGGGCACCATAATCTTGAGCGTAGTATCTTCTACGTAGTGTATTTCCCTACATAATTTCCTCGAGATATTCCTTCATGTGCTTATGCTAAGATGATAGGACGTTCATGGTCCATGACACATCTCCTTAGATTATTATCTACACCTATTTTATACAAGTGTCCTGGAATAAGTTGGTAATCTGCAGCTCTAACCACCAAATTCTTCTTCTGTGCAGTGGTATATTCCTTTGGGGAAAATCCTATACTTAAAAATTCAATAATAACAATAAAGTATTCATCAACAATATGCACTGAAAAGAGTTTTGGATCAGGAAAATTGTCCTCCAAGCTGCTTGGTTCCTCTCCATTAGTTATCCTAGACAGATGATCTGGCCCTGCATTCAATATTCCAGGTTTCACAACTACTTCAAAATCAAATTCTTGAAATAAAAGCAACCATCTACATATCCTTCCCGCCAACACTGGCTTGTTGACCAGGTATCTAAGAGCAGAGTGATCTGTGAACATCTTAAAATGTTGGCCTAATAAATAATGTCTGAACTTTTGCAATGCATACACCATAGCCAAACCTTTTGTTTTTGTTTTATTCTTATTATGTTCTGACTCTGACAGTTTCCTACTTGCAAATGTTATTGGGTGATCTATATCACCTTCTCCTGGTTGTGTTGTTACCACTCCAAGTGTTATTGAAGAGGCATACACACAAACATGAAACTCTTTTGACCAATCAGGAAATACCGGAATTAGTGTTGTCACTATTTTCTCCTTCAAGATGTCCAAACTCTGTTGGCACTCATCATTCCATTGAAAGTTGATATCCTTCTTTAAAAATTTCTCCATGGGCGCAGTAATCTATGCATGGCTCCTTATGAACTTTCTATAATATCATGTATGACCAAGTGTAGCTCTTAATCGGCACACTGACTTAGGTGGTGGTAAATTAACAATGACAACAATCTTCGCAAGATCAACCAACAGACCATGTTTATACACCACATGTCCTAGCAGAATTCCAAATGGTGCATTGAATATGCATTTATTAATGTTCAACGATATTTGACAATATCTACACCTGTCTAGCATCAATCTTAAAATTTCAACATGATCTTTCAATAGGCTAAATATTGTCCAATCATCCAGATAAACCTCCAAAAACTTATGTATAAAATCTTTAAATGCAGCTACCACTACTCTTGAAAAATTAGCAGGGGAATTATTCAATCCAAGGGACATCATTGTATATTGATATGACCCCCATTCTATGGCAAATGTAGTCTTATGGCGATCCTCTAGTGTTATTCTGATCTGGTGATACCCTAAAAATCCATTAGTAAATGAGTATGCTTCTTGTCATCCTACATTCTCCAATACCTCATCTGTAAATGGAGTAGGGAAGGCATCAAGTAGACAAGCATCATTCAACTTCCTCAAATCTACACAGATCCTTATTCCCCCTTACGTCTTCTCATGAACTACCATAGGGAAAATCCACTCAGATTCTTCAACGGGTTCTATTATACTAGCCTCTAACATTTTATCAATCTTTGCCTTCACTTTTTCTTTATATATTGAATTCAACTTGTATGGTCTCTATATTATTGGTCTTGCATCTAGTCTCAATTGAATATTCATCTCTCCAAGTTCTCCTTCTACCCCTTTCATCTCTGAAAATGTCGCTAGAAATAGATCATTATATTTACGCAGTAACTTTTTTGTTCTTTCCACTGTCTGGTTATCCCAATAGTCACAAATACTTGCAATCTTTGGATTCTCTTATGTTCCAATATTTACCTTCTTTATCTTCAAAGGTGCAGCAAAATCGCCTGACTGTAACTGTGGACCTTTTACTTCTCTTCCCCCTTCAACTTTTGTTATATGAATATCGCGCGAGTTTTCTTCTATTGGGTCATCTTCTGTGACATGGTAACAATAGTCTAACTGTTTGTCTATTTTGATTCTGATAGGATGTTACAATTTCAACTTCAGGTTCTTCAAAAATATTTTCTTTTATCAACTTCAGTGTTGTATCTATCTCTGGATTCTCATCTTCAAATGCAAACATGATCACAAAATTATGTTGTAAATCTTCTCAATTTATAGTTCCTCTACGTAGTTCGAATTTTGTATACCAATTATTTGGGATTCCTTTTAATGTATGAATGAAGTGATATGGCCATTCCTCTGGTGGTACCAGTCTCCATTGAGTTATGCATCTGTCTATTGTTCTATGGGTTGTCCTATTCCATCATATTTCTCCATATATTTGTTCTCATGTTTCATGCCAAATATAATGCGCAATAATATTTTGCATTGATACCAATCATTAATATTCTCTTTGTGTGTACCCCACCAATGTGCAGGTGTTGCTTTCAAGGAAATATCCAAAACTAATAACCTTTGATTCTCCAACACTTCTAACTCAAACTTTGTTACAAATTCTTCCAAATCATTCTGACCATAAAAACTTGGAGGTTCTCTTACCTATGTGCCAACCCATCTTAGTGCGTGTGTCATTCTTGCACATCTTCTTGTAGATATCTCATGTAGGCATTGTGTCCAATTCTCCAGTCCTATGTCAGAATTTAAAGCACAATAAATAATTCTTCTCCAACTAATTATTCCATCTGTTGTTGGGTTAATGTAATCTTCCTCGCGTGTGATAGTTCTATATAATTGGTTTATCTCTTCTGTAATGAAATTCTTTGTCGTTGGTTCAACATATCTTTCACCTTCTGAAGGATGTAATGGTTCTATGACTCTATATTCTCCTAATTCAAAAATCATTTTCCTGGTCTTGAAGTCGATGATAGCCTGATTGTCAAATGCCCAATCCATTCCAACAATGTTGGATAAGGTGCAGTATTATCCACTATATCAATTACCTCAAATTCTGCCATAGTGCGCACACCATATAAATCCACTGGTATGCCTTTCAATCTACCAATTCGTATCACCCTATGTTGGTTTGCCAATTTCAGCTAAATAAGTGAATATACCAGTGTAGGTTCCCCCGTACATTCCCATGTTTTCTTAGGAAGAACATTTACTTCATATCCTAAATCTAATATGATGTCACCCATGTTAAAGTCTCCAATGTTTGCATTCGGTATGAATTCCCTATTTGTTCTTGTCTTCCTATGGACACGATTGACTTTCTTTTGTTCTAGTTGTATCTCTTCTCCAGAATTGCATTTTTCTAACAAACCTTATAACATTTGTATAGATGTTGGATCATTCAATAACTTCAAGCAAGATACCATACAGTTTCTTCGATTACTTACCTTTTTTGAAGGTTGATCTCTGCTAGTATGATCATATGGATGAGGCATGTAAAATACTGACACATCACATCCTGGTTGTGCATTTGAAGTAGAAGCAATATTCTCCTTCAAAAATTTCATGGCCTCCTTGAATGTCTCATTCTCCTTTCGTGCATTAAAATGTTATTGAGGTGTTGTATTCTTTCTGACCCACTGGTGTTGGTTCTGATCCTGCTTTGCTACATCTGCTCCTATCTTGGTTCCACCTCAAGTAATTATATTGATCTTCTTCCCATCATCTTTTCTAGTCTCAGTAGCAATCCATTGAACATTATGATTATTCTGATTAATTTTTTCCTGTATCCTTGTCAGAAGTGTAGCACAGTCTTTTGTATCATGATTTGTTGCATGAAAGTACATGCATGTCATTGGTGATAGTGGACAGTTCCTTTCATAATGTTCAGGTTGCTGACAATTGTGGCAGTTTATTGGGCCTCTGCCTCTTCCAAATCCTCCTCTTCCACATCCTCCTCTTTCAAATCCTCCTTTGTTGCCTTTATTATCCGCGCATTGTGTATTATAATGTGGTACTTGATTATATTGTGGTGGTGTTTTAAACTATTGTGCATTATTATATTGTTGCACATTTGGACCTATCATTAGTTCATCCTGCATCCTATAAGCATCTAAGGTCCTTTCCTTCATCATTTCCAAGGTTCTACAATCCTTGTCCTCATGTCCTACAGACTTGTAGAAATTTCAGAATGTACTCTTAAGCATTGTTTGGTACTTTTGCATCATGGGAAAATGATATGCATCATGTCCATGTGTTCTACATATTTCACACCATTGTCCTCCTGTGGGTAAGCGATTTGGAAATCCCTCTCCCAAGTACTACACAAATGTTGGGCACTAATTTTTATGATGTCCTTATGTTCTACATAAGGTATACCAGACAACTTCCCTCTTTTCCTTGCCTTTGTTCTGATTCAACTGAAATGTCAGATTCGTAAGATGTTCTCTCAAATATTCTATAGTTGTATCTATATCTTTATATTGATTCTCTTCTAATTGCAAGGATGCTTATAGAGCCCTAGCTTGAGTCCGGAACTTATGTTGCCTCAATGGATATTTAAGGTGTGGCAATAATGAATTAATGAATAGGTGCCTATGATGCATATCTTTGATGGGGTATTTCAACTTACCTTTCAATCGCTTGAACATGAATTAATGAATGGGTGCCTATGATGAATATTGATGCAGGAGCATCATCAACAAAGCGCACATGGAGAGACAACTCAGCGCCCTAGCGCGCGTTTTGAATTATTTTTTAATTTTAAAAGCTGGTGTATCCTGTAAATCATTTTGAATGGATTGAAAATCAAATAAGATCTTAATGTTTGGAGGTTGAACGATCGGATGAGATCGCCAAAGATCGGATTTCCTTTAATATAGTTAATTACAACACAGACCTAGAGCTTTCGCTCTTATCTGTTTGTCTCATAATTTTAATGTAACGGGGCTTAAGTAGATGTTAGATTTTATTTCAATAAGATAGGTAATCGGAGGGAACCCTATGGGCCCTCTAGTATAAGTAGAGGTGTTGTATGACCAAATGAGGTTGTTGGATATTATGATGTTGAATATGATGGTAGTTGCGACTTAGTTGAGTATTGTTGTTGTTGAAAAGTAGTTATAAGTTGTTGAATGTTGTTATAGCTCATGTAGATTTGAATGAATATAACATAGAAATATTGATCCAAAATGTGTGTGTCGCTATTACTTGTCTATCTGAGTGAATGGTAGGCTTTTTGTTTACATTTTGTTCTCTGTTATTTTGTGTTTTCATGTATGCATGAATTACACTAATGATTGCATGAGTTACCCTATTGAATGTATGAATCCATGAAACATTACATAAGTTTCAATTTTTTCTCTTCCACGAGCTTACGCAAGGAGTGCATATTGTCTGCAAGGAGTGCTTTGACAGAGTCTGGTTTGAGTCAGAGCTCAGGAGAGATAACATGGAATTTGTATGCAAAGTGTGCATATTGTTTGCAAGGTGTGCGTCGACAGAGTCTTTGAGTCAGAAGCTCAAGAGGAGTAGTTCGAGAAATTGCTCACAAAAGTGTTGGTGAAGACCTCTGGCAAGGTGTGCACGGATCCAAAATCTGACTAAGTGTCAAAGAAAACCCTCTGAACAGTTAAAGGTCCAGAGGAAAGACAAGTTCCAAAAAGTTAGCAGGGGAAATATTCAAAAGGGAAAATCCCTTTAAGGTTTTTCAAAGAAACGATCAAGATCCCTTTAGGAGGAAGCAAGATTGGTCCAGACCGTCAGATCTGGGATAATTGCATGGTGGTTAGCCATGAGTTCCTTTGGAAGTTCACAATTCGGAGGATTTGGAGTGTAGAAAGGTGAAAATCGTCGAAGTCTGAAGTCATGAAGAGATCCTAGTCGTTGGCTGGAAGGCAGATACGTGGTGAAGGATAAGTAAGGTTTGGACTGAATGCCGAAGTTACGAAGTGAATCACATCCGTCGACTGTTGGATAAGCGCGGGCTATAGATCCTATTGGATCAGTTCGTCGATTCGAGGTTCGGGTAAAAAGGGTGCGATTGTTGCTAAAAATGTCGAAGCCCGAAGTTATGATGAACTCAGTAGATTAAGACCTGGGTCATAGCCCGAGGTCGCAAGTGGAGAAGGGATAACAGAAAGGAGCTAGTGCCCAAAATTTAAAATTTTAAAAGTGGTAAGGAAAAGGGGTTTGTGGGTACCATACGACCTGTGCCTAAGGTGATAAAAGGGACTATGTTTAATTTAATTTGGGGCCAGCAAGGTCTCGAGGAGCTAATCCAGCTCAGGTAGTTAAATATCCTTGATCGGGAGGTCGCGCAGCCCCGAGGGGAGAAGGGTCTGTAGCAAGTGGTATCAGAGCCTAAAGAGATAAAATTGTACTATGTGTGAGTGGATAAAAGGTCAGCATAATGTCGCCTAGAAGACGTACAAAGCCACCTGTAGAAAATCGAGTTGTAGAAAGAGAAATGAGAGAACTTCGTGCAAGGTTGGATGTGATGGAGACAGCGCAAAGGAGGGAACCTGATGTTGGAGACGTCAATGATGTAGAAAGAGAAGAAATAGAAGTTGAAGAAGTTGCAAGGGAAGATGTTGTCGAGGAACGCTTGCTGAAAGCGGTTGTCAAATTGGGAGCTAGAGAAAATATAGACATCCCAATGTATGAAGGTAATTTGGATGCTAACGAATTGTTGGATTGGATAAGATCCATGGATAAGTATTTCGACTATGAATATGTCGATGAGGAGAAAAAGGTGAGGCATGTTGTCACTAGGTTAACAGGACATGCAACACTATGGTGGGATGAACTATAGGCTGACAGACGAAGCAAAGGTAAGCAAAAGATCAAGAATTGGGGCAGAATGGTAGCCAAGTTGAAGGCTAAGTTCATACCCAAGGACTATCAAATAAATATGTTCAAGAAGTTGCAGAGCCTGAGGCAAAATGGGTTAACAGTGAAAGAGTACACAAAGGAGTTTTACAAGCTGAACATCGGGACTGAACATAGGGAGAAAGATGATGAAAAAATTGTCAGGTATAAATGGCCTGAGATATGAGATCCAGGATGAAATTAGCATGATGACAGTGAGGACAGTAGAGGAGGCTTATCAGATTGCACTGAAGGCAGAAGAGAATTTGGCCAGAAAATAGAGCCAGCGAAGCAGAGGAAGAAGTCCAAACAAAGGTAAGGAAATTGTCCAGGACAAGGCACAGAAGCCCAAGGGTGAGACTGAAAAACCACATAGTCACTTGGAAAGAGGAGGAATTTCCTGAGGGAGACAGAGTGGTGGAAGAAATTATTTTCCTCAAGGAAGAGGAAGAGGCAGAGGAGGAGAGGTAAGGTGTTATGCATGTGGAAAGACATGACACATGTCTTAGGAATGACCCGAGAAAAAGAAAGAAAGAGGTGAAGCTCACATTTCGGAAGCGCAAAAGCTGAATGTTGAAGCAGAAGGTGCAGAAGATGGAAAACCCCTAATGTTGAAGAAGGTTCTCTTGAAACCAGAGCTAGAGGTTGAAAAGCCAGTGCAGAGGAACAATTTATTCAAGACTGCTTGCAAGACTAAAGATAGGGTATGCAAAGTGATAATTGACAGTGGGAGAACTAATAATTTAGTATCTACAGAGATGGTGGAGAAATTGGAGCTGGAGGCAACTGCACATCCGAAGCCATATAAAGTCTCATGGTCACAGAAAGGACACCAGGTAATGGTAACTAAACAATGCCTCGTTTAATTTAAAGTAGGAGGACATAGAGATGAGATTCTATGTGATGTGATTCCCATGGATGTATGTCATGTTTTGTTGGGGAGACCATGGCAATTTGACAGGAATTTCATTCATGATGGGAGAAAAATACTTATACTTTGGAGAAGAATGGTAGGACACACATGTTGTTGCCAATAGAGGAGAAGAAAGTAAAGGAAGAAGCCAACACAAGTATACTTCTCAAGAGTGGGAAGGAACTCTTGAATGAAGTTAAGAAGGAATAGGAGATGCAATTTGTTGTGGTGAGGAAACCCAGAGTTGTCCTTACAAGTACTTCTATGGATGATTTTTCTGAGGAAGTTCAGGAGTTGTTAGAGAATTTTGTTGACATAGTAGTGGATGAGTTACCTAATTCATTGCCACCCATCAGGAGTATCATCCATCACATTGATCTAATACTAGGAGCAAGTCTACCTAACAAAGCAGCATACAGATTAACACCTCAAGAGAATGAGGAGGTAAAGAGACAAGTCCAGGATTTATTAGACAAGGGGTTGGTCAGATAAAGTTTGAGTCCATGCGTAGTACCAACTATGTTGAGTCCGAAGAAGGATGGAGGATGGATAATGTGTACAGACTCAAGAGCCATAAACAAGATCACCATCATGTACAAATTTCCTTTACCAAGGATGGATGACTTAATGGATTGTTTAAGTGGAGCATTTTTTTTTTTTAATATAGATTTGAAAAGTGGATATCACCAGATAAGGATGAGAGAAGGTGATGAGTGGAAAACAACCTTCAAGATAAATGAAGGGTTGTATGAGTGGCTTTTTATGCCCTTTGGCTTGACAAATGCCCCAAGTACTTTTATGAGATATATGAATGAGGTATTGAAAGATTTCATTGGTAGGTTTGTGATTGTATATCTGGATGATATATTGGTCTTCAATAAAACTGAAGGAGAGCATTTGAGACATCTGACATTAGTGATGAGAAGACTGCAGTAGGAGAAGTTGTTGATAAATCTGAAGAAGTCCTCTTTTATGAAGACAAAACTCATTTATTTGGGTTTTGTGATCTCTTCAAATGAATTGAACATGGATCTAGAAAAGGTGAGAGCAATCAAAGAATGGCCATCGCCAAGAAGCATATTTGAGGTGAGAAGCTTCCATGGATTAGCAAGTTTCTATAGGAAGTTCATTAGAAATTTTAGTGGAATTTTTGCACCAATATTGGATACAGTGAAGAAGAGGCACAAGTATTTTAAGTGGATAGAAGAGGTTGAGGAAAGTTTCAAGATATTGAAGGAGAAGATAACAGAACAACCAATTATGGTCTTGCCAAATTTTGGGAAGACATTTCAAGTAAGGTGTGATGCTAGTGGAGTTGCAATTGGAGCAATATTGATCCAAGATAATAGGCGTGTTGCATATTTCAGTGAAAATTTGAATGACACTAAGAAGAAGTAATCCACATATGATAAGGAGTTTTATGCAATAATTCAATTATTGAAGAAATGGAGGCACTACTTTGTTCCAAAAGAATTTGTTTTGTATAGCGATAATCAGGCTTTACAATTCATAACCAGACAGGAGAAGTTAAATCAAAGACATGCTAAGTGGATAGAGTTTATGAAAAAATTCACTTTTGTCATTAAACATATTTCAGGTAATGCTAACAAAGTTGTTGATGCATTGAGCATGAGATGTCTGATTCTGCAGGAATTTTAAGTGAAGACCTTAGGGTTTGAACACCTTAAGGAGATGTATTGTGATGATCCAGATTTTAAAGAGGCATATGAAGCATGTGTGAACCATGTGCTCAGAGACATAAGTCAGTGGATAGAGTATATGATTCAAGATGGATTATTGTTTAAAGGTTACCGGTTGTGCTTACCAAAGTGTTCAATGATAGAAAATATGTTGAAGGAAAAACATAGTGGAGGCCTACCAGGACATTTTGGCCATGACAAGACATTTTCACAATTTAACAGTTCATACTATTGGCCATGTATGAGAGCAGAGGTGAAGAAGTTTGTAAACAAATGTAAGATTTACTAGTATGTAAAAGGAAAGAAACAGAACACTGGATTGTATCAACCATTGCCTATTCCAGATAGGCCTTGGGATGCAATAAGCATGGATTTTGTGTTGGGATTGCCAAGAACTCAAAGGGGAAGTGATTCCATATTTGTTGTAGTTGATAGATTCTCAAAGATGGCACACTTTATCCCATGCTAGAAGACTAGTGATGCAACACACATTGCAAATTTGTTTTTCAAAGAAGTTGTGAGACTTCATGGGTTGCCCAAGAGTATTGTCTTGGATAGGGACACTAAATTTGTTGGTCAATTTTGGAGAACATTATGGAAGAATCTGGGGACAGAACTGTCTTTTATTTCATCATATCACCCTCAAACAGATTGATAGAATGAAATGGTAAATCAGAGCTTAAGAAATTTGTAGAGAAGTTTGGTCACTGAACATCACAACCAATGAGATTAAATTTTGTCACAAGCAGAGTTTGCATATAATGACTCACCAAACAGAAGTACATGAAGGAGCCCATTCCATATAGTGTATGGGATGAAGCCAAGAGGAGTATCAGAATTGAGAGATATGGAACAGAGTGAATTCAGAAGTGCTGGAGCAGAAGACTTCATTGCATAAATGTAGAATCTTCATAATCAGATCAAGGAGCAGTTGCAGAGAGTATAAACGCAGAGTTGACTAGCATAGGAGAGAACTTCAATTTGAAGTAGGAGATCAAGTTTTAGAACATCTCAGAAAGGAAAGGTTCCCAAGAGGAACATATAACAAACTAAAGTTGAAGAAGATAGGACCATGCAAGATCCTAAATAAATTTGGTGTCAATGCTTACGAGATAGAGTTGCCAGAGGATGTGGGTATATCACCCATATTTAACATTTCAAACATGTATCCTTACAGGGAAGATGACACAAAAGAATCAGAAGATTAGAAAGAGATTCAGTGGGAGAAGCAGATGCATGTAGCGAAAAAGACACTGATGGAGAAGATCATTGATCAAAGGATTAGTAAGAAGACCAGGAGAAAGACTTATTTGGAGTATTTGGTAAAGTGGAAAGGACACCCAATAGAAGATGTCAGTTGGGTAAATGAAGTTGATATCTAGAAGCATTGAAAGTCAGTGCAGGAACTCATCGACAGGAGTCCGTAATTTTTTTTCCAGAGGAGTATGATGCAGAAGAATCATTAGCAAAGCAAACGTGGAGAGACAACTTAGCGCCCTAGCACGCCTTTTGAATTATTTTTGAATTTTAAAAGCTGGCGTATCATGTAAATCTTTTTGAACAAATTGAAAATCAAAGAAGATCTTAATGTTTGGAGGTTGAATGATCGCATGAGATTGCCAGATATCAGATTTCCTTTAATATAGTTAATTACAACACAGATCTAGAGCTTTCGCTCTTATCTGTTTGTCTCAAACTTTTAATGTAACATGGCTTAAGTAGTTGTTAGATTTTATTTCGATAAGATAGGTAATCAGAGGGAACCCTATAAGCCCTCTGGTATAAGTAGAGGTGTTGTATGCCTAAATGAGGCTATTGGAGATTATGTTGTTGAATATGATGGTAGTTGTGAATTCGTTGAGTATTGTTGTTGTTGAAAATTAGCTAGAAGTTGTTGAATGTTATTATAGCTCATGTAGATTTGAATGAATATAACAAAGAAATATTGATATGAAATTCGTGTGTCGCTATTACTTGTCTATCTAAGTGAATGGTAGGCTTTTTGTTGACATTGTGTTTGTTGTTATTTTATGTTTTCATGCGTGCGTGAATTACACTAATGAATGCATGAGTTATCCTGTTGAATGTATGAATCCATGAAACATTAGATAAGTTTCAATTGTTTCTCTTCCACAAGCTTACGCAAGGAGTGTGTATTGTCCGCAAGGAGTGCATTGACAGAGTCTGGTTTGACTCAGAGCTCAGGAGAGATAACATGGAATTTGTATGCAAAGTGTGCATATCATCCATAAGGTGTGCGTCGATAGAGTCTTTGACTCAGAAGCTCGGGAGGAGTAGTTCGAGAAATTGCTCGCAGAACTACGAGTGAAGATATGTTGCAAGGTGTGCACATATCCAAAATCCGACTAAGTGTCGAAGAAAACACTCTTAAGAGTTAAAGGTTTGGAGGAAAGACAAGTTCCAAAAAGTTAGCGGGAGAAATCTTCAAAAGGGAGGAGACCTTTAAGGTTTTTCAAAGTAACGATCAAGATCCCTTCAGGAGGAAGCAGGATTGGTCCAGACTGTCAGATCTGGGAGAATTGTGCGGTGGTTAGCCATGAGTTCCTTTGGAAGTTTGCGATTCAAAGGATTTGGAGTGTAGAAGGTTGAAAATCATCGAAGTCTGAAGCCGCGAAGAGATCCTAGTCATTGGCTGGAAGGCGGATACGTGGTGATGGATAAGCAAGGTTTGGGAAGAATAGTTTCGGAGAATTTTGTGCCAAGCAGATAGAAATTCTCACGAAGTGCGAAGAAAATCCAAGTTGTTGATCATGCAGACACGTGGCATCTAATCTATCGTTTCAACGATAAAGTACTTCGGGAGAAAAAGGCTTTGGAGAATCCAAAAGCGTCGAACGTCGAAGTTACAAAGTGAATCACAGTCGTCGATTGTTGGATAAGCACAGGTCGTAGATCATGTTGGATCAGTTCGCTAATACGGGGTTCGGGTGAAAAGGGTGTGGTTGTTGCTAAAAACACTGAAGCCCGAAGTTACAAAGCGCTTAGGATATTAAGCCTCGGGTCATACCCTGAGGTCGCATGTGGAGAAGGGCTAGAAAAAAGGAGCTAGCGCCCGAAATTTAAAATTTTAAAAGTGTTAAGGAAAAGGGGTTCGTTGGTACCATACGACCTGTGCCTAAGGTGATAAAAGGATTTGTGTTTAATTTAATTTAGGGCCAGCAAGGTCTCGAGGAGCTAATCCAACTTAGGTAGTTAAAGATCCTTGACCGGGAGGTCGCACAACCCCGAGGGGAGAAGGGAGGTCTGCATCACATATCTGTGATAGGGTATTTCGACTTACCTTTCAATCGCTTGAACTTATCGTCGATTTCCCAAACCGACTCTCCTAGCTTATGTTTGACTTCTATCATCTCATTCATAAATTGATCTTCTAAATTTGATCATTGGAATTCATTGATTAGTGCCTTATTTACATCTGCCACGATTGTAGGTGCTCCTTGTGGACTGTTTACTGCGAGGCCCATATACCAGTCCAGTGCGTGATCTCTGAATGTGATTGCAAGATACGCTAATTTTGTATCTTCATCCATGATTTGTTTAGCTGCCCAAATATTTTCACAAATAAATAAATGCTTCTCTGGGTCCTTTGACCCTTCTCCATGAAACTCTAGTAACCGAATAGTCAGATCTTGTCCTGCCACTGTAAAATTTGTTGTATTGCCTCCACGCGGTGTAGATAATTGACTACTTCTAGCTAAACTCATACTTCCACTTGAATTTCCACTAGACCCTTGTCCTACTAAAATTCTTATGCTACTAATTATTGGTTGTCTAATGGTTTGTTTCTCTTTAGATGTATTAGTCCCACATGGGGTTGTGGGTTCCACTCTAATTTTGATCTGGAATGGAGAGCCTTCTTTTGCGCTGGACCCTTGACCTATGGTTTTTCTATCATATGTGACATGAAGGATTTCCTCAATCTACCCCGTAGCACATAGATCCTCTACCTCTTCTTCATCACTATTTAATCCCTCTTGCTTGACTACCGCCCTCTTTTTACTATTGATGTTATACTGGTAGGGTCTTTCGTTGCGTGTCATTCCTGCTTTTTCCATTATTCCCTTTATTTGTTCTTCATCCATCATAATGGGGTCCATTGCTTCCTTCTTTTGACCTTTATCCAAGTCCTTCTCCATATCTCAGATCGTCCTTAGTGCTTCCCCCATTCTCCCCATGTGTGCAGAGTGATTCCACTATCTGACTCCATTTTCATCATGCATTATGATATTGATCGACGTGTACAGTGATCTAATGTACCTCCCTCTTGGCCCCTTCAAAAACTCATGCTCTACAATAGTGTATGATTTTGCAGTATCGACTGCAAACTCAATAATAAAGCCTGCAATTATGTTGTCTAACGAGAAATCTATTGTGTGAGTGAATTTATTATTGACTTTTTGTAGTTGCGTAATATTCTCAGTAGTCCATTCTACTAGTCTTATCCAATTAGTTAGGTGACTATCCTTCAGTCTCAGTATCCACTACTGTAGTAGTTCTGGAAAATAACAGAAAAATGCCTCATGAAGATCAGTAAATACATACATTTCCAAATATTGGTGCGGTGTATACTTAGGGTTTCTATTGTCCTTCTGCGTAAATTAAAGATCTTTTGTTTCCAACCATCGTTCAATCTCTTGTTTAGTTGGATTCCATGGCCTGAACATCCCCTTATAATACTTTATTCTCTTCATTGTTCTTATCAACAAGTCCCCTCCAATCTGTTCTTTTTTGTTCTAGCCAGCAATGGAACCATTTGTTGGATGTTTGGGCTAACTCGAGTTCAACTTTAGGTTTTCAACAAAACCCCACAAACCATCGGTCCTTCTGGAGAGTGCACAAGGAGGTCTCATCTGAGATGGCTTGTGGGTGACTGCAGGACCCATATCTCTGCAATCGGGGAAGGGGGGTTGATGTGGGGATGCCAAACATTCATTCTACCTCAAATATATCATATCTATCAATTTAACACAACATCATAACCAGATCTACCATTTTGTAACAGTTGCATTCATTTAAGATTCATTATGCAGTAAATATTTATTGTGCGTTGCATTTTACTACTAACAGATGTATCCATTCAGCATAACTAAATAATTGGGAGAAATAAGAGAAACATTCCACACAGAAACACAAGGTTTTATCATGGTTCACCCCCCTAGGCTATGTCCACAAAGATCTGGCATTCATTGTTCTTTTATTATTCTTCATCAAATTCATTGTGTTGTGCGCATTAGATCTGAGTATAGCCGAAGTTATTGTTAATGAGGTTGACAAGATCGCACCAATATCCACAAATTGCGACCTTACCCTTGTTGGATTACTGAGAGAGGGGGTGAATCAGTAATAGAGCAATTTAATCATTTTTTACCATACAATCCAAGTGTTATATCAATGAAGAATTATCATCCAATAACTGCAGAGTAAATAAGCAATGAACAAATGAAAAAACATACACATACACAGTACAACAGTGTATTATGTGGAAACCCAAGATGGGAGAAAACCACAGAATGTTTTTTCTTATATGTGTTGAAGAATTACATTCATTGGAAGCACCAACTTCCTTTGTTTTCTAGCTGCAACTGGAAGGAGACTCCAACCCCATAGTTTCTCAGGCTACAACCTAAGGGAAGCTCCAACTCCCCAATTCTCTGGCTACAACCAGAAGGAGGCTACAACCCCCTATGTTCTCTGGCTACAACCACTTGTCCTTGCCCCATCCTGCCACCCTGAAGTAGAAGTAGAATGATGGAACCACTGTACACCTGTCACTGTGAGATATACTGATGTAAACCTATACCAATAAACCTGAACCATACATCAACTTGTACCTCAACCTGTAATCAATGTGTACCATAAACAAGTGCATCAACCATGCACCATAAACAAGTGCATCAACCATGCACCAACATGTACCAAATAACCTGTAATCAACCTGTACCATAAACAAGTGCATCCAACCATGTACCAAGTATGTACCAATCATGTGTCAACTACTCATCAACTATGACTCATCAATATGTACCAACATCATCAACTATACACCTCATGTATGTGCCAACTCATCAACTANTTGTCTCAACCATGTACTCAACATGTACCTCAACCAAAATCCCTCATCAATTTCATCATCCAAATATGATTTGTAGCTCTGTAATAGACCTGGTGTATATGATCACATTCCTACAAACCTTCCTTAACTTCAACAACAAGAGACTAGCATTTTTATCAAACTTTTCTTTAGTCTCACATGCCTAGTTTTGGATTAGTCAACAACCCTAACTTGAAGTAATCATAAATTTGTACCTGTAATGTATAAAGCTTTGAAACTAATACACAATGCTCTTTAGTATGCTTTATTCAATTCCTCTAGGTGTCACTACTTGGAACCTCTCAGAAAATGAGTTATAGCAAAAATGGCATACCTTGCTGAATTCTAGCTTAATCTAGAGAGCGACCTTGTAGAGTGTTCCCCGCACGGAATGTTTGTTGAATTGATCTAAAACTATTACAAAACATACTATAGACTGTACCCTAACCAAAACATTTGGTTTCACTGAATTTCGATCTGTTATGAAGAATTTATGACGTTTTTACCCAAAACATTTGTTTTTTACTAGTTTCGGGACTAGCCACAAACCCTATTTTCCACGAAGTTTAACGCCAAAAATACAATGACCCACAAGCTTAATTTTTTATCACATATACTTGGATATGTTTTCTCAATGGTATAGAAATTTCACGGTCTGAATCATTATAGAAAAAAAGTTATAGCGAAAATGGTGAGATGACCTGTAAATAACATACCTTAGAAAGCACCATCAAAAGAATTTATCCTTCCTTGCATTTCGACCTTCTTTTATTCACCTTCCCTCAGAATTTTGGCTTAGATATCCTTGGTTACCTCAGACACCTATAGATATTCAATATGCTCAAATGTAATTTAAAATGAGAGAGTCTTGCCTCTTATTTATACTCTCCAAGTAGCTTCACTTTGAATTATAATACATTCATTACTTCACTTTATTATTTACCTTTTAAAATCTCTTAAACCACTTTGACTACTTTGACCTTTTAGGGCTTCTAGATGACATATGAGGGTCCTCCAACTTCGTAAGGACATAACTCTCAAACCGTGAGGAGTTATGTGACGTTCCACATACCACTAGAAATGGAATGACATGTACTATCCATATAGAATAGTATTATCTGAAAATATATCATAACTCATATCATTATCCATCAAACAAACTTGTGTCCATTACCCAAACCTGGGGTCTCCAACTTCTCATGGCCATAACTCTCTAACCGTGAGGAGTTATGTGACATTTCATATACCACCGGAAATGGAATGACAAGAAATATCCATCTAGGATAGTTTACCTAACAAATTCATTATCCTTCGTCTCATTATTCCACAATTAAGCATGGGTTCTCTTACATCGCAAAGCGTCTTCCCGTGAGGACTTTCACCATAAGGGGACCACTTTGGAGTTCATCCATATTTACTTCTTATCAACCATGACAAGACAATAATGAGTCATCTTTACATCAAACAATCTTGGGTACATTACCCAAACCTTTGTGTTGCGGGGCTTTCTTCAAGGGTTGACATCAATGAAAACCAACCTTAATCAACAATCTCCCCCTTTGGCATTGATGGCAACACTCTAATGCAATAATGAAATCATATCACTCATGCTCCACCTAGAACCATGCCTCTGTCCTCTGTATTTGATAAATTTGCCTCTGTCCTCTGCATCTGATAAATCTGCTCCCCTGGAACCATGCCTCTGTCCTCTGCATATGATAAATCTCTCCCCCTTTTTCATCAATGGCAAAGGCATCTTTCTATCCGGGGTTGCTCCCCCTGACTGAAGTGTCCTCTTATGATGTTTCCTCGTGTACATCTAAGACATATAAGATAAGCATTCAAAAAGCATTCATTTTGGAGTAGAAATAACTCCAAGTCTTTGGCGAAGATATTCAAACGCTTCTCGTGGAAGTGGTTTTGTAAAGATGTCTGCCACTTGTTCTTTTGTGCCCACATACTCAACTCTGATGTTCTTTTCTACAACATGTTCCCGTAGAAAGTGATACTTGATAATAATGTGCTTCGTGTTGGAGTGCATCACCAGGTTTTTTGAGATACTGATGGCACTTGTATTATCACAATATATTGGAATGGGCTCATCATACTCAACCTGTATATCTATCAAAGTTTGTTTCATTCAAAGAACCTGTGTACAACATGTTGTTGCTACAATATAATCTGCCTCGTCTGTAGATAGAGATACCGATGATTATTTCTTGCTTAGCCATGATACCAAACACTCACCTAAGTAGAACATTGCTCCATTGGTGCTTCGTCGATCATCAATACAACCTGCCCAATCTGCATCTGTGTAGGCAATAAGTGATATTTTTTTTCCTTTTGGATACCATAATACAAACTCTTATGTTCCTTCGAGATATCTGAAAATCCTCTTTACTGCTAATACATGTGATTCCTTTGGTGCTTCTTGAAATCATGCCACTTGTCCAACTGCTTGCATTACATCTGGTTTGTATGTTGTCACATATTGTAGGCTACCAATCATTGCCCTGTATTGCCTCTGATCTATAGACTTCGAATCATCATCTTTGCTCAACTTACAATTGGTTTGCATGGGAGTGATAACTGGTTTGCAATCTTCCATTCTGAACCTCTTTAGCATTTCTTTGATATACTTGGTTTGAGAAATAAAAATTCTTTCGTTTCTTTGATGTATCTGAAGTCCCAGAAAGAATGATAGTTCTCCAAGTAACGACATTTCAAATTCATTATGCATGTCTTTTGCAAATTTCTGGCTTAACCTGTCATCGTCACTACCAAAATTAATATCATCAACATAAACTTCAATTAATAAAATATTACCTTGATGTAGAGGTTGTTGTCTGCACTTCCTTTTCTCAACCCTGCCTGTTGCAAATACTTATCCAGTCTGGAGTACCATGCTCTAGGAGCCTGTTTTAGACCATACAAGGCCTTCTTTAATTTACATACATAGTTTGTGTTCTCTGACAACTGAAATCCTTCTGGTTGTTCAATGTAGACTTCTTCTTCAAGTTCCCCATTCAGAAAATCTGATTTTACGTCCATCTGATATACTTTAAAAAATTTGGAGCATGCATAAGCTAAAAGTAAACAGATTGCTTCCATTCTGGCAACTGGGGCAAATGTCTCTTCAAAGTTGATTCCTTCAATCTGTGCATATCCTTTACATACCAATCTGGCTTTGTTCCTTGTAACCTGTCCATCTTCAAAAACCCATTTTGTGCCGATCACATTCTTATTCTTTGGTCTTGGAACCAATTCCCAAGTGTCATTTTTCTCTATTTGATCCAATTCTTCATCCATGTCCTTATTCCAAAATTCATCCTTACTGCCTTCTTCAAAACAGTTTAGTTGAATTGTAGATAAAAGTGCTAGGTGTGTTGGTTCTGGTGAACGGATTTTTCTTCTAGTCTCAACTCCTGCATCTTTGTTTCCAATAATCTGATCTGAATGATGATTCTTTTGTACTCGTTTGCTAGGTGTCTTTGGAGATACTTTATGAACTTGCTCTTCTACTTCTGTTGGATTCTCTTCATCTTCATCTTCCTCTTCTACTTTTTTTTCATCTTCTTCTTCGAAAAGTTGTTCCATTGATTTGTTTTCTTCTTTCTTTGATTCTAGTATGCATGTTTCATCAATTGTTATGTTGATGCTTTCCACAACTTTGTTCAACCTTAGATTGTAACACTTGTATGCTTTCCTTGTACTTGAGTAACCAACAAGTATTCTTTTGTCCACACGAGAGTCAAACTTTCCCATTCTACCATCTTCTCTTTTGATGTAGCATTTGTTTCCAAAAACTCTGAAGTGCTTCACATTTGTTGGTCTTCCTTTCCATAGCTCGTAGGGAGTTTTATCAATGTTGTTTCTGAGCATTACTCTGTTTTGAATGTGAATTGTTGTATGCACTGCCTATGTCCAAAATATATCTGTCAATTTGGAATCCATTAACATTGTTTGAGCCATTTCTTGTATTGTCATGTTGTTTCTTTCAACAACTCCATTCTGTTGAGGTGTCCTAGCAACGAAGAATTGCCTTTTTATTCCATGACTGCTACAGTAATCCATAAATTCCTTTGAAGTGAACTCTTCTCCATTATCAGATCTCAAACATTTGATTCTTGAATCCATCTCATTTTCAACCATTTCCTTGTAGATCTTAAAGTTTTCAAAAGCTTATGACTTGTTCTTGAGAAAGAAAACTGCAGTCATTCTTGTATAATCATCAACTAATAACATAAAGTATTTTTCACCTTTTAAGCCCTTTGTTGTAGTTGGTCCAACTAGGTCAGTGTGCACAATTTCCAGTGGTCTTGTTGTTGAATATTCCTTTGATTTGAACCTGGTCTTTGTTTGATTTCCTTGTTGACAATGCTTGCATAAAGTGTTGGTTGGTTTCGTGATCTGGGAAATTTCTCTGACTGTTTCTCTTTTGTTGACTTTGACAAGGTTATCAAAATGCATGTGACTCATTCTTCTATGCCATAGCCAACTTTCATCTTCCTTTCCTAGACAACACTTTTCATTTTCAATTTCACTTAACACATATATGTTGTTTGAAGTTTTTACAGTTGTACCGACCAATTTCCCTGAACCTTCTTTTCTTATCTCACACTTTTCTGAATCGAAAGTAAGTTTATGACCTTGGTCACACATTTTACTCACACTTAGAAGATTATGTTTCATATCTTCTGCCAGTAGAACATTTTGTGCCTTTTCATTCTTGTTCCCAATTCAAATTGTGCCTTCTCCAATGATTTTGGATGAATTATCATTTCCGAAGGAGACTGATCCATTTTTTTCTTTTCGTAATGTAAGAAATTTGTCTTTATCACATGTCATGTGTTTTGAACATCCATTTTCAACATACCAATTGTGTTTCTTCTGCTTAGCTTGTAGAGCGACTGTGCATTCTTCATTGTTATATTGATCTTGCTTTCTTATCCATGTCGTTTTCTAAGGTTATTGTCTCTGACTGTTGTTATTCTGTTGAGGTTCTTTAGGAGGGATTGTCATTCTGCAATCCTTGGCCATGTGTCCAAAATTGTTACATTTGTAACATTCCACTTTAGTGCTCAAAGATTCAAACATGTTGTAACTTCTTCTTTGTGTGTCACTAGGTCTCCTTGAATAATCCCTTTGTGTGTCACTAGGTCTCCTTGAATAATCCCTTTGTGTATAACTCTCAAAGTTGTTACTGTTCCTGTTGTTAGCTCTGCAATTCACAGTTTTATGTAAAAAATTATTACATGCATAACATAAACCAAAAAATATAGTTTAATACCTGGGAGTTGAAGATCTTCTGAAAATAGGTGCTCTTATGAATCCTTCTTCTTCTTGAGGCCTATATGTCTATTGTTGATTCTGAAATCTGAATCTTCTTGGCAGAGGAGTGTCCCTGTAATCTTCCTTGTATATATTCATATCATCTTTGATTGTTTATGCATAGCTCTTTGGATTAGTTTCTTGCTCTGTTGTTTTTGAGCTTGATCCCTTCTCTGTCTGATTGTATCCAAGTCCAGACTTGTCAAGATGAGATTTTTTACTTTTGATAATGTCATCCAAAACTTTTGAGCTATTCTGCATATTTTTCTTTTGAATATCCTTTCTTAGTGTGACAACCTCTGCTTCCAAGTTTCAAATGATGTTTTCTTTTTCTTCTATTTGTTCTTTGAGTGCTTCTTCAATTCTTTTATCTTCTTCTATTTGAACCTTCAATTTTGTGATCATTTGTTCTAGTTCTCGAGTGTCATTTTTCTTGTCTAGTTCTGCTTGTAGTTTCTTGTTTTTCTTCTTTTCTCTTTTGATAACTTCTATGGCACACATTAATTCTTCTCGATAGTCAACTTCTTCCTCTTCAATTTCTTCTTCGACTTCTTCACATTCTTCTTCGGCTTCTTCATATTCTTCTTCGGAGTATTCTTTGTCAAAGTCTTTTGCTGCCATGAATAGAACTCTTCCTGTCTCATTGTCACTAACTTCATCTTCATCTGATGATGAGATGTCTTCTTTGGTGTATAAGCTTTTCTTGAAAACTTTATTTGTAGTTCTTTTGCCTTTATATGTGTGTTTTTCTTTTGAGTAACCTTCAGCATTTCTCTCTTTCTTATGAGGACAATTGTTAGCAAAATGACCAATACCATCACAATTAAAACAAATTAAAGGGAGCTTACCTCTATACATATCGTTGGTTCCCTTGTTCAGTCTTTTGATGAAGTTGGCCACTTCTTCATCATCTTTCGAGGCGTCACTGTTGCTGCTATATTCTTCTTGTTCCTTTTTCTTTTGCTTTGATCTTTTGGATGCCTTGAAGGCTACTTCTTTTACATCTAGATTTTCCTACTCAGTTCTCATTTCATATGCTGTGAAGATTCCATGCAATGCATCCATGCTTATTGAATCCAGATCTGATCTTTCTTCTAGTGCTAATATCTTAGGGTTGAATCTCATAGGAAGAGATCTTCGTATCTTTTGAACAATTACAGATTCTTCAATTTCTTCTCCCAATCCTATGATTGCATTCACTGTTTCATCGACTCGTAAGAAGTAGGCTACGATATCTTCATCTTCCTTCATTTTTACTTGTTCGAACTGACCTCTGTAAGTCGGAAGCTTTGTTGCTTTGATTTTTGTATCTCCTTCATAAATATTTTGAAGCTTGTCCCAAATCTCTTTAGCGGATTTACAGTGTGCAACTTTGGTGAATAACGTATCACTTAGACCATTCAAAAGTACATTTGTGGCTTTGGAATTATCCTCACCGAGTTTTACTGCTTTGTCATTTGTTGGTGGAACTGTTGGTGCTGTGTATCCATCTACAATTGATTGCCAAACTTGAAATCCATGTGCCTGTATATATGTCCTCATCCTTATGCTCCAAAAAGAATAATTATCCCCATCAAACTGTGGTATTCCATTTTTATATGAGTTGGTACTCTCCATGATATACCTTTCAGTGGTTAAACTTATTTCTGAAGGAACCTGCTCTGATACCAATTGTTGGATTACTGAGAGGGGGGGTGAATCAATAACAGAGCAATTTAATCCTTTTTTACCATATAATCTAAGTATTATATCAATGAAGCATTATCATCGAATAACTGCAGAGTAAATAAGCAATGAACAAATGAACAAACATACACATACACATTACACCAATGTTTTATGTGGAAACCCAAATTGGGAGAAAACCATGAAATGTTTTTTCTTATATGTCTTGAAGAATTACATTCATTAGAAGCACCAACTTCCTTTGTTTTCCAGCTACAACTGGAAGGAGGCTCCAACCCCCTAGTTTCTCAGGCTACAACCTGAGGGAAGCTCCAACTCCCCAATTCTCTGGCTAAAACCAGAAGGAGGCTACAACCCCCTATGTTCTCCTGCTACAACTGGAAGGTGGCTACAACCACCTGTCCTTGCCCCGTCCTGCCACCCTGAAGTAGAAGTAGAATGATGGAACCATTTTCAACCTATCACTGTAAGATATACCATTGTAAACCTGTACCAATAAATATGAACCATGCATCAACCTGTACCTCAACCTGTAATCAACATGTACCATAAACAAGTGCATCAACCATGCACCAACCTGTACCAAATAACTTGTAATCAACCTGTACCATAAATAAGTGCATCCAACCATGTACCAAGTATGTACCAATCATGTGTCAAATACTCATCAACTATGACTCATCAATATGTACCAACATCATCAACTATACACCTCATGTATGTGCCAACTCATCAACTACTTGTCTCAACCATGTACTCAACATGTACCTCAACCAAAAGCCCTCATCAATTTCATCATCCAAATATGATTTGTAGCTCTGTAATAGACTTGGTGTATGTGATCACATTCTTGCAAACCTTCCTTAACTTCAACAACAAGAGACTATCATTTTCATCAAACTTTTCTTTAGTCTCACATGCTTAGTTTTGGATTAGTCAACAACCCTAACTTGAAGTAATCATAACTTTGTACCTATACTATATAAAGATATGAAACTGATACACAATGTTCTTCAGTGTGTTTTATGCAACTCTTCCAGATGTCACTACTTGGAACCTCTCAGAAAATTAGTTATAGAAAAAATGGCATACCTTGTTGAATTCTGGTTTATTCTAGGGAGCGACCTTGTAGAGCGTGCCCCACACTGAATATTTTTTGAATTGATCCAAAACTATTATACAACATACTACAGATTGTAAAATAACCAACACATTTTGTTTCACTGAATTTGGATCTGTTATGAAGAAGTTATTACGTTTTTACCCGAAACATCTGTTTTTGACTAGTTTCAGGACTAGCCACAAACCCTATTTTCCACAGAGTTTAACGCCAAAAATACAATGATCCACAAGCTTAATTTTTTATCACATATACTTGGATATGTTTTCTCAATGGCATAGAAATTTCACGGTCTAAATCATTATAGAAAAAAAGTTATAGCGAAAATGGTGAGATGACTTGTAAATAACATACCTTAGAAAGCACCATCAAAAGAATTTATTTTTTCTTGCATTTCAGCCTTATTTTCTTCACCTTCCCTTAGAATTTCGGCTTAGGTATCCTTGGTTACCTCAGAAACCTATAGATATTCAATATTCTCAAGTGTAATTTAAAATGAGAGAGCCTTGCCTCTTATTTATACTCTCCAAGTAGCTTCCTTAAAAACATCTTCTAGGTCACTTGGCCCCACTTTCCTTATTTTAGGGTTAACCCACTTCTAATTTCTCCATTAAATTTATTATTGAAATAATTTATTTTGTATTCACTTTGAATTATAATACACTCGTTACTTCACTTTATTATTTACCTTTTAAAATCTCTTAAACCACTTTGACTACTTTGACCTTTTGGGGTTTCTAGATGACATATGAGGGTCCTCCAACTTTGTAAGGCCATAACTCTCAAATCGTGAGGAGTTATGTGACGTTACACATACCACCAGAAATGGAATGACATGTACTATCCATATAGAATAGTATTATCTTAAAATATATCATAAATCATATCGTTATCCATCAAACAAACTTGGGTCCATTACCCAAACCTGGGGTCTCCAATTTCTCATGGCCATAACTCTCTAACCGTAAGAAGTTATGTGACGTTCCACATACCACCGGAAATGGAATGACAAGGAATATCCATATAGGATAGTTTACATGACAAATTCATTGTCCTTCATCTCATTATTCCACAATTAAGCATGGGTTCTCTTACTCCGCAAAGCATCTTCCCATGAGGGCTTTCTCCATAAGGGGGCCACTTTAGAGTTCATCCATCTTTACTTCTTATCAACCATGACACGACAATAATGAGTCATCTTTACATCAAACAATCTTGGGTCCATTACCCAAACCTTTGTGCTGCGGGGCTTTCTTCAAGGGTTGACATCAATGACAACCAACCTTAATCAACAACCATCAATTATAATGCATATCTCTCTCTCAAAAATGGACTCATCTCCAAAACTAGCTCCACAACTAGATGACTCAAGAACAATAGCTAGATCTCACCATCGCTCAACATACACTATCTGAACTAGATCTCCTTAGATATTACAATACATATTTATACTACAAAAATGGGCTAAGATACTCGTTACAACAATGACCAAAACCCTAACCCACTAACCCTAGGTGAGTTAGGTTTGTCCACTTTCTAACTCCCCGTGCGTGGTTGATATGTGTCCTTCTTCTTTCCTTTGACTTTCATGCTGCCTTGTGTTGCTTTTCCATGTTATCTGGCGTGCGCTCCTTTTTTGGTCCATTTTCTAACTGTCTTCATTAATTGTTGCGCTTTTCCCCAAAATGGCTTGTGCCAACAATATTGTATACCAACACCTACTTTGTGAGGATTGAGTTTCAATTGAGCTTCTTATGGTTGGTTTTTGTGTAACAATCACAACACTGGTAAGTATTGGTTCATATGTGACGACACCTAATTCTTGGATTTATTCTCTTTCCATTGCAACAAAATATTTCGCCCCTTCAAATAGAAAAAAGATCACACTTGAAAAATAAACCATGTGCATGCATTAATACTAATAACCCAACAATGTGCATATCAACTGAGTTTCAATGCTATGGCTCCTTGTGCTTTAAAGGCATTGTTCCCTACTTATAATCTCAATGATCTCAAGGCAAATCAATACTTTAACCAAATTTATGAAGTAACATGCAATTGAATTTTAGTATGACCATGGGATGGTGTTTCCATCGCATATCCTAGAGCTAGTATGAACAACATTGAACCATCTTGGGGCCTCTAGAAACAAAAACCCATATGGCGGATTTCCTTGTGAAGATGCGCTAGTATGCCAGTCAATGAAGAGGGTTATCAAATCTGTAACATCCCCATTTTCAAACCCCAAACTATTGATGTTTATTATAAATGTAGTATGTGGTCGAGAGGAAAGCAATGTATATTGTAAATGTGATGTACGACCATATTGTGAATGTGATGTATGACCGAGAACCAATATGTAAATTATGTAAATTGGAATATAAAGAATTAAATGTATTGCTAGTTGTAGATGGACATTGACGTAGATTTGGGGGATAAGTATCCACAAGAGAGGGAAGGGGTCCAAGGGGGAGAGATTACCCATGTTTATTAAACCCAAGCCATTTCTTTCTAAATTGGCATTACCATGATCCTTCCATTAGCTATTGAGTGTTATAGAGCCCTATCATTGAATTCATGTAAGAGGGTTGGTGTGAGAGTCACTTCCCATAGTTATTGAGAGCATGGTGGACAAGTACAATCAACTTGGAGAAGAGTGCAAGTCAAGCAAGCAAGAGAAAGAGAGGAAATTTGTATGGGTAGGAGTCCAGAATTATACATTCATGTTTTTTTGCAGAGAGAGTTGTTTTTACATGGAGTTTTCTAGCCAACAATGGAGTTTTGAGGGTTGAAGCATGAAGGTAGTTGTTGTGGGTACGTTTAGCAGCTATTTGGAGCTTGAATTACGTGGAGAAAGAGGTTGTGAGCCTGTGAGTGAATTTATGTTCGAAAATTCATCTAAGGATGCACGTGTTTTTCTATTGGATGAATTTTTGTTGCAGTTGTAGAATTCATGAGGTCCTAGCAAGTAAAATTCTTGTCCAACTTGTGTTGGAATCCATGGAGGGGAGTGGAAATGCCTGAGCGACTATAGAAGTGAAGGGGGATTCCATCCCTTGAGTTGTGCAAGTTTAAGGGAAGAGAGGTGGTGGAATATAATTAGTTGTGAGATTGATTGTTAAGAGGGGGACGTTAGCTAGCCTCAGGGACCATCGTCTCTTGTGGATTCATAGCCCTAGCTCAGGGGTGGCTTGCTATTGAGATCTGGAACAACAAGCCTACAGTTGGGAGGAACGTCCATCCTCTGCAACGAGGTTCACATTTCATAAGATAAGTGTTCTTATATGTTGTGTTTAACTATGTTAAATGTTGATATATTTGTTGTGCATTTTACTCTCAGTTATATTTGTTTATCCTTGTTTGTTGTGAGAAGAATGGGGCACTTAAATACTTAATTATGTGGTTGAATGTTACTACATGTTATCTAGTTTCTACTATGCAGAATTAATCAATTGGAATTATGTTTTTAATTAGTATGCACAGTTGCATGAGTTTGAATGTCATGTTGTGTTTTATTTCTGCATATAGATTTGGTATCAGAAATTTTTATTGGGTCATTTTAGCAGTGATGTGACCCAGCTAGGGGCTAGGTATGTTATAATATGGTATCAGAGCTTCTGGTTCAACACTAAACCCATATGGGCCAAGAACCAATGTGAATTTGGGTAAATTCGTTGTTGCATACTTTGGTCTGTGTGAAGTTGGGGGTAAATCGGGAGAAAATCATAGTCAAATCCTTAAATTCATAGTCAAGAATCATGTTTAAATGAATCAGAATTATTTAAGAGGTTCCATGGAACCAATCTGCAAAATTGTAGAGTTAAATTCGACCTGGAAGGTCGAGATCTGAGTTTGAATAGTCGTTGTAGAAGCTAGATAGAGTTGACGAATCAATAACCAAGATCGTGTTTGATCGCAAGATCAACGACCCAGATTAACTTTAATAAATTTAAAAAATTCATAAAGTTTCGGTCGTTTGAAAGGTTGAGTAGATCAACAGTCGAGATTCAATTTTGGCAATTGGGAAAATAAGAAGATCGACGGTCCAAATTCATTAGTGAATTGGGCCGAAATCTTTAAGTGTTGAATTTCGCCAACAAAATCTGTCAATGGTTGATGGTCAAATTGATGAGTTTGGCGAAGAGTCTGATTATACCAAAAGAAGTCTTTGATCATCGATGGTCTATGATTGGGGATCGACAGATTTCGGCTAAATTTTCATGCATCCAAAAGAAATCTCTGAAGGTCGATGGCTAATGATCGGGCATCAGCAGAGTTGGGTGAAGATTGATAGAATGACGACTGAGATCATTTTGAATAGGTAGATTGATTGTATGAATTCATCGATAATTTGATCAAAAATTGTAAGTTTCGAAGTTCTCCAACAAAATTCATCGATGGCCGACGGTCGGGAATCGGCGGAAATTGGTGAAGGTTTCATGGATCTAAAGGGGAATGTCAATCGTCGATGGTCGATCATCGGGGATCGACAAAATTGGGTGAGGATTTTCTTTGGATCGATAGAAATCTTTGATCATCAATGGTTGATGATCGAGCATTGGCAGATTTAGCAGAGTGTTTTAAAGTCTTCCAAGATAAGTAATCGATCCAATGAAGGAAACGAGGATGATCACGTCATCATCCATGTGTCGTGCCATGTCATCATCCACGTGTCATGTCACATCAGCCAAGTTGATACCTCAGGATGACATGACATGCCACGTTAGCATCTACATGTCATGCCACATCATCCAAGTTGATATCTTGGGATGATGTGTCATGCCATGTCAGCATCTACGTGTCATGCCATGTCAGCATAGTTGCCACGTCAGACAAGATTTGGCTGACGACTGATGGTCGAGGTTCAGAGAAAGTGTAATTAAGTTGGTTTTCAAAGGAATTCACCGATGGTCGATCACTGATAGTCAAGGATCGGTGAGATTCATGGGAAATGTTTGTTTGCGAGGATGAATGGTTGATGGTCGATGATCAAGCATCGGGCAAATTGATGGGAAAGTTTGGTTGGAAAAAAGGAATGGTTGATCGTCGATCGTCGATGGAGGGAAGATATTGGTCTAGATTTCCCCCAATTTTGAGATCGACGGTGCAAATTAAATGGCAGTTATAATAGTATAACAGTGAAATTAAAAAACAAAATCGGGTTTTTGAAGGCCATTAACTTGCGAGGCGATTTTGAGTCCCTAAATGAGGTTTTTAGCCAATCAAAACCCACAAGAAAATAGTGTACCAAGGTACAATTTGTTTATGTATCTTGAATAAAATAACTTAGAGAGAGATATCTAACAAGTTATTCTAGGCGCAAAACGGAGCTCGTATGAGAAAGTTAGAGCTGAAACAATTGAGGTAACATTTCAGGACCAACTTACTTCTGAAGGACATAACTCTTTACTCATAAGTCCATTTGAGGCAAAGGAGCAGTCTATGGAAATTTTATGAATCATAGAAGACATCCATGGAATCATTTTTGGGTTATGGATACCTAAAAAATGCACAAGAAGAGAAAGAATCATTTGTAACATACAGGGATAAATTGGAAAAAACTGTCAAAACTTCTCTGGACCATAACTTTCAACTCGGAGCTTCGAATTGAGGAAATGAATAGTCGTTGGAAAGGTATTAGGAGGGATAGACATATGTGGGAAGACATCTATCCACCTAGAATTTTGAATTGAGCACTAAAATTTCTCTGAAAGTAATAAAATATTTTGAAGTAGTAAAAGAGTGGAAATTGCAACTTTTTGCTCAAAACTTAGAAAGAAGCATGGGTACATCCGTTGGAGAGATGTTTCGGAGGATAATATATTTAGGAAATTATATTTTTATTTGGTGCATTACATTCTTCATAAATTTGTGTGAAGAATAACCTATAATATAATTAATAAATATTTTGCAATATGCTTAATTCTAATAGCAATTATTGCATGCACATTCTTGCAGAATTAGAGATACAAAAAAGAAAACCATGAAGAGTTTGAGAACAAAAGTGTTGAGCTATGAATATAACAATGAAAGGATAATAAGATCCTAAGAAGAGCATAATCAAATTAACACTCAATTGCTACAGAGTCTAAACAACTTGCATAGGCAAATCAATAAGTAATAGGGTGCAAGACATGTAGCAAAACATAGATCTCATGCTAGGAATGATGATTACAAAGGATCTCGACACTCAAGAAGTGATAGTAGACATCATCATTCACCTAGACATTCAGCCAGGAGAGCACATGCATTTTTTGAATCAGAGAGTAGTCCAAGTATGTCTCTTGTCATGCATCAAAGGAGAATACTTGAATCAGATAGTTTGCAAGGAGAACTCACGAAGCTTAAGCCACCAATACTTGATTAAGATCGTAAGAAAGGTGAATATGTTGAAGCATAGTTTTTGGGCATGAGAAAATGTTTCTAGTTTCATAATTACTCATCAAACCTTGAAGCAAGAATTTCCATGTATCAACTTCAAGGGAAATCTTCCATGTGGTGGGACCAGTTGAAGTGGGTCAAGCATATTGTTCAAAAGATAATATCTTTGAATCATTTCAAGAAGTACTTCCAACGGTACTTGTCAGAGCATTATTATGACAAAAAAATGCAAGTTTTCTTTGAACTCAAGCTAGGGATCTTGACCATGGAGGAGTATGAGAAGAGATTCTTGGAGCTTTTGAGGTATGTGGGTTTCATCAAGGACGAGAATGCAAAAATTCAAATATTTTTTAGTGAATTACCATCACTCTATAGGGAAAAAATTTAGTTTGATGAACCCAAGACCTTCAAGGAAGCCACAAGGAAATCTAAGTATTTGTATGAGTAGAGTAAAGGAATGACAACTTTTCAAAAGGCTTGGGATGATAAGAAGAAAGAAAATATGGATCGAAGGAAGATAGGATTCAAGCCACCTTTCTTCAGGAACAACCCTCAAGCATATTGGAAAGGTAATCTAGCACAAAGTGAACCTAAGATGACAAATTCCTTAGGGAAAAGGTCAAGACATCGTCCCATAAAGTGTTGGGGATGTGAGGGAGATCATGTATTTAAAGAATGTCCTCAAAAGAGAGACAAGATAAATACTGTACATAACATCTAGGGAGCTTATACAATGGAAGATATGGGTTGAAGCATGCCGAGTATTTATGCATCCTTGGACAATATGAAAGTAGAATATCAAGCTCATGTGATTGAAGTGGAAGGTAAAATTGATAATCACCCCATAGCTATTTTGATTGATTATGGAGCTAGTCGTATGTATATAAATTATAATTTGGTTGAAAGGTTTAAATTGAAGAGATGTAAGCATGAAAATCCTTGGTTGGTTTAGCTAGCCATTGGAACCAAGCGAAGAATCAATGAGCTTGTCAAGGATAAGAATCAATGAGCTTATCAAGGATTGCCCATTGGACATTAATGGAGTTAGCACTAACGTAGATTTAAACATCATACCACTTGGTTCATATGATTTTTTGATTGGTATGGATTGGTTGGCCAAGCATCATGCTATCCTATATTGTTGCAACAAGGCTTTCACTTGGTTGGACAAGCATCGTGCTATCCTAGATTGTTGCAACAAGACTTTCACTTGGTTGGACAAGCATCATGTTATCCTACATTGTTGCAACAAGGATTTTGTGTTCCTTGGTAAGGAAGAAAAGTTAAGAATAGTCCAATGCATTCCAAGGCCTATATCCATCAAAGAGATTTCATCCTTACAACTTGAAAGAAGCTTTAGAAAAGGCTGCCAAATATATGCAACACATATGGAAGAGCTAGCCAAGGATAAGGTGCCAAGTCTTGAAGACTATCTAGTCTTGAAAGAATATGAAGATGAGTTTGGGGAATTGCTAGGATTGCCACCAAAAGAGACATTGACTTCTCTATTGACTTGATGCCTGAAGTTTCCCCAATGTCCAAGAATCCCTACATAATGAGCATACCAAAGCTGAAAGAGTTACATTTGTAACTGGAAGAACTCTTGAAGAAGGGGTACATATGCCCAAGTGCTTTCTGTGTAGAAAATAGATGGAACTATGAGGATGTGTATTGACTTCAAACAGTTGAACAAGGTCACTATAAAGAACAAGTATCCTCTGCCAAGGATTGATGACCTTTTTTATCAACTAAAATAATTAAGGGTATTCTCCAATATTGATACGAGGTTAGGTTACCATTAGGTGGAAATCAATGAGGAGGACATAAGATAGACAACCTTTCAGACAAGGTATGGCCATTATGAGTTTGTAGTGGTGCCATTTGGGTTAACAAATGTGCCATCTACTTTTATGTGTTTGATGAATGGAGTGTTCAAAGATTATCTAGACAAGTTTGTTATTGTTTTATTGGATGGCATTCTTATCTACTCCAAGACAGAGGAGGAGAATGGGCATCATTTGAGGTTGGTGCTACAAGTGTTGAGAGAGCACCAATTGTATGCCAAGTTAAGCAGGTGCACTTTCTATCAGAATCATATCCATTATTTCAACCACATTGTATCAGAAGAGCATAGCGGTGGATCCACAGAAGATTGAGGAAATTAGAGGATCACATAAACCAAATAATATCTCAGAGGTGAGATTATTTATGTGACTAATTGGATATTATAGGAGAATCATTGAAGGTTTATCTAAGATTTCACATCCAATCACTTCACTGCAAAATAAAGGAATGAAATTTGAATGAACTTCAAAGTGTGAAGAGAGCTTTCAACTTTTGAAGGAATTACTTACAAGTGCACCAATTTTAAAAATCATTGATCCAGAGGAGGACTTTGTGGTGTGCACCAATGTATACAAGGAAGGGCTAGGTGGAGTCCTTACTCAGAATAGGCATGTCATATGTTGTGAGTCAAGGAAGTTGAAAGAGCATGAAAGAAACTATGACACACGTGACTTAATATGTAGAGGCATTATATCATGGAATTTTTTTTTGAGTTGAGGACAGACCATGCTGGTCTAAAATACTTGTTTGAGTACGCAACATTAAATGGAAAACAAATCAGGTGGTTGGAATTCCTCAATGGATATGATTTTCATCTAAAGCACATAAAGGGTAAAGAGACCAAATTGGTTGATGCACTCAACAGAAGGGTGCATGAGATGCATGCTCCAACCATTACCATGTACAAGTATGATCTCAAGGACAAAGTTTTGGAACATATAGCACAAGACTAACACTATCTACAAGTTAAAGATAGTGTACAACATGGTAATGTACAACTGAAATTCAAAAATTACAAACTTCAAAGGGACAAAATCCTCTTGTATACGAATAAAGTTTATGTTCCTAATTTTTAGGAGTTGAGAAATTTAGTGTTGAAAGAGATGCACAATGTGCCATATGCTAGGGATCCAAGGTACCAAAAAACTATTGTAGCTGTAAGAGGCTAGTATTTTTGGCCTAGAATTGATAAAGATGTGGTTGATTACATAGCCAAGTGCATGGAATGGAAAAAGGTAAAGGTTGATCATATACATCCATTTCCCATTCATGAATGGAAATGGGAGATTTTTACTATAGATTCCATCAACAAATTTCCCAAGATGACAAAGCAACGGGATTTCATCATGGTAGTGGTGGATAAGCTTACAAAGGTTGCATATTTTATTCCAGTCAAGATGAGTCATAAGGCAGCCAACATTGCAGAGATTTATATGAAGGAAATTGTTAGACTACATGGCATGCCTAAGGCTGTGGTGTATGACAGAGACCCCAAGTTCACTTCTAATTTCTAGAAAGGGTTGTTTAAAGGATTTGGGACAAATATAAACTTTAGCATAGCATATCATCTGGAGTTAGATGGGAAGATAGAGAGAGTTAAGCAAATAAATTGAAGATATGTTGAGAATGTATGTAATCGACAAGCCTTCCAAATGGGAATTCTATCTTCATTTGGTCGAGTTTGCTTGTAATAATGGGTATTAGGCATATTTTTGAAGATGAGTTTGTTTGAAGCCCTACATGGCAACAAATGTAACACTCTAATGAGCTAGGACAACACAACATACAAAGTCGTTATTAGGCCAGAGCTACTCAAGGAAATGTAAGAGTGGATGATAAAGATCAAACATAATTTAAAGGTTGCATAGGACATGCATAAAAGCTATGCAAAAAAATGCAGATCGCACAGGGAATTCAATGGGGGTGAGCTTGTATTCTTGAAAGTAAAAGCTAAAAAGAGTACATTGAAATTGAGGAGTTGCTCAAAATTAGTAGCAAGATATTTGGGCCACTTGAGATTCTACATAGGATTAACCCTATTCCATACATGTTTGCATTTCTTGTATCCATGTGAATTCATGATGTGTTTCATGTGTCTTCGTTAAAGAAGAATGTTCTTGATCCTAACCATGTGTTTGATTGGATTGTGATCTAGATGGAGCACAATGGTGATTTCAAGGTCTAGCCGATGCACATAATGGATAGTAAGATCAAGGTACTCAGGAATTGAGTCATCAGCCTAGTAAAGGCCTAGTGGACCTACTATGGTCCCAAATATGCCACATGGGAGCACAAAAAGGCCATGTGGGAGGAGTACCTACAAATTTTTACAAATTTTTAAGAAAGATGAATGCATAATTGTTTATAAATGCACTGAGGACAATGCATAAATAGGGGGGAATGTAATACCCCTAGTTTGATCTCCAAGTTGTAATATGTTACGCACATATGTTTTATAGGCTGGTGAGCGAGTATGATTTTAGGCTAGAGTGCCTTAATGTTTTAGGTTGGAGAGCATGTATTGATCAAAGGTTGGAGAGCCTAGTAATGTAATTGTACATAAACTATTATCAATAAAATACATCACAGTTGCAAACCAAGTCAAACAAAGAGTGTGGGGGGATATGACTCCATGAGAGAGAAAGGTGAGGGGACAAAGGGGCTTAGGAAGGGGGCTAAGCCAAGAATATAATAAAATATCCATAATCCTAAGTCTTGATTTCATGTGATGTCTCAAAGTTTCTAAGTGATGGGACAAGTTCCCAAGTGGTGGGAAAGTGACTCGTTGACTACCACTTGTCGAAAATGAGCCATGCATATTTAATTCGAGAGCTTACTAAAAAATAGTACCATTTTGTTCATTCTTGCTACCATTGTTTCCTCGGCATGTTGGGGTGTGATCTAGGAGATCCAGTGTAACCTGTTGGTCACTATAATTGCTTAATTAATTTCAAACAACCAAGTGAAACATAAATTATCAACCCAGGGAAGTCTTTTGTTTCAAAGATAGCTGCGCACTATATATGCTCAATTCCAAAAGCACTTAGTGTTGTAGTAAAG
>ML795430.1:374407-414348 GCA_009831015.1 Picea engelmannii
TTAAGCATGCAATAATGAGAAAGGACCTTATATACCTTGGAATGATCGGATGTAGTGATATTATGAGTCTAAACACTAGTGATGAAGGGTATAACAATGGCAAAAAGTATGGGCAAAAAGGGTACAATATGTGGTCCTAACATAACCCTGTTACCTTGTGAACCCTGAGAATCCTAGGTGGATTTATGTGGACAATTCTCCTTGGGTTGCCTCGGGGAAGGTTGGAGCCCTAGAAGGAGAATCGTGTGGGTAGTTTTCCTAGTGTGAGAGGCCTGGAGGGTGCCTAGAGACTATGTTATTTAAGTTGGAGTTCTTGGAGCCATAACTTTGAGACTTCCTAACCTGCCTGTGTTGGAGCCCTAGAAGGGATGTGGGATAGCCTCAGGGACTACAAAGTAGAGAAAGGGGTATTGTTAGACCTCCAATGCTCAGGTTGGGTGCGCGTTATTATGACAGGTGCATAGACGTGACCGCTTGATGAGATGAATAATTGTGTGCTCAGTTTGGTGTGATGGAGGGTATGTCAAACCAACTTGGCAGGATGCATGGTGAGTCCTTGAGAGGTTGTGTTGGGCATGCTTGGCAAGTTGCACGATGAGTCCCTACTTCTGGTAGCCTTAGTGGCTGACTCTTGGGTGTATCCATGAGCCAGTTCGGACGGTGTACTAGCGGGAATGTTAGGAGGAACAAGGAGGATGTCTTGTCGAGTAGGATGGGTGCCCAACCGATGAGATGTTATGTTTGGCTTCTCAACGGAGGATAGTGAGCTTGGCAATGTGGTAGATTATGTATCGTCTATGGCAAGGTGGCATCGATGGTATGTGCATTGAAGGTATGCAGACGCCTTACATGAAGGGGCATGATATTTGGTGACTATAACGAGTCATACTAGATGGATGGTAGCACGATTTCATGTTGGGTAGTCGGTTATCCAAGTATGATTAGGTCGGGGGAAGGCGCCTATAGGTGTCGATGGTTGGGTAGTGATGGTGCAACATCGCCTATGGTGAAATGAGCATTCGAACTTCCGCACATATAAATATGACTAGATTGGGTTCGCCAAGACATGATAGTGAGGCACATTTTAGATGATACAAGTGGGTTGTTGGTCAAACCCAGCACACAAGGTCATGTCAGTGTTGCTCATTAACTAGACTCCTTAGGTGGTATGGGACACTCAAGGGAAACGACTCTAGCCCTATGACAAATGGTATCAGAGTGTCGTTTGAATGGGCATTGAAAAACTCTCTCTTCACCACCATAGAGACCCCTTTCATTGGTTTAGCTGATGGGGCCATGTTGACAAGGATGTCAACGGTTTCAAGTGGTGGAGAAATTTAGACCTCTAGTGCTCACGTTGGGCGTACGCTATTACAACGAGTGTAGAGACGTGACCGATCGATGAGATAGCTAAATGCGCGCTCAATTTGGTGTGATGGAGGGTGCGTCGGGCCAACTTGGGAGGATGCACGGTGAGTCCTTGAGAGGACACGCATGAGCATGCTTGGAAAGTTGCATGATGAGTTCCTAATTCCAGTAGCCTTGGTGGTCGACTCTTGGGTATATCCATGAGCCAATCGGGACGGTGTACTAGCACGAATGCTAGAAGGACCAAGGAGGATGTCTTGTCGAGTAGGATGGGTGCTCAACCGACGAGACATTACGTTTGTCTTCTTGGAGGAGGATAGTGTGGCTTGGCAATGTGGTATATTGTGTATTATATATGGCAAGGTGACATTAGTGGTATGTGCATTGAAGATATGTGTGTGCCTTACGTGAAGAGGCAAGATCTTTGGTGAATATCATGAGTCAACCTAGATGGATGGTATCACGATCCCATGTTGGGCAGTCGGTTGTCTAAGTATTCTTGGCTTGGGGGAAGGTGCATGTAGGTGTCGATGGTTGGGTGGCAATGGTGCAGCATCACCTATGGTGAAATGAGCATTCGAACTTCCTCACATATAAATATGACTGGCTTGGGTTCATCAGGACATGACGGTGAGGCGTATTCTGGATGATACAAGTGGGTTGTTGGTCAATCCCAACACGTGAGTTCATGTTGGTGTCACTCAATGACTAGACTCCTTGGGTGGTATGGTATGCTCAAGGGCGATGAGTCTAGCCCCGTGATGGGTACAATTCCTTGGGTTGTGTAGGCTAAGGGGAATGAGAGCTTGTTGGTTTGAATTGTTGTAGGAGTTTGGTACCTTGACCTAGTTTTCTATTTGTACTGATTGTTAGACCTAGTTGGCTTAGTGATGGGCTCCCAAATTGATATTGTTTTTGCCTCCATTTTGATAAACTTTAAGTCTAATAAAACTAGTATCGGTCCTCATAGTCAACAATTTCCACCTATCCTAGACACCATTTGTATAAAGGTAAATATGGATTGCATTTCTTCATATTTTCATGTTTATATTATAAAATTAGGATAGAAGTATGATTTTTTAGCTACAATAAAATAACAGTTGCTAACCATACACTCTAATAATGGTCAACATATTACATGTTGAAATTGATTCAAAGGATCTATGCAATGATGGTGACTCTTCAGTGGATTAATGAGAACCAGAATTAAAAGGAAGCAAGATGAATTCATCAATTGTGCAAGTGGACAAAGCATGGAGCGAATCAAGGAGAAAATTGAATGCATTCATTCATGCCCATGAATCTATACCTTGGAATTTCAGAGTTCTTTCCATTCAGGTACCTCTGAACTGTGCATTTCCTCTACAAATGCACCATATGATTTAATGAGCAATAGTTATGTCTCCATATATTCAGGGTTTCATAAATACAAACTGTTATGGGTAGATTCACATCCATAGCTATAAAACATCAGTGTTATTTTCATGTTGGGGACTGTGGATTGAATAAGAGAATTGATTTCTATATTTTGTGAACAAAACTCTCAATTTTCTGCAATATATATATATATATAGTTTCATTTTGGTATGAGTGATTTGTAAGTGATGTAGTTAAATTCTTAGTTTGTTGAACCGATTTGGATTGGGCCCACTTCAAAGAGGTACCCAATTATTGTTTTTTGTATATATTTATTGTTTTTATTAGAACTCTAGTTTGCTTTGTTCATATGTTGTAAGTTTCCATATTGTGTTTAGATTGCAACTTTGTTTGTATTTTAACTTTTATCTTATGTTCATAAGCATGGTATTTATATAGGCATGTTGTTGATGTTAGTTTACTTTCCAGCTACCAGATTAGTTTGCTAGAATTTTAGACTGTGTATTTTCAATGAATTTAATTTTAAATGGAATGAAATGGTTGTATAATTTGTGTCTCGCTACCAAAGCATGTAAGTGAACCTTTGTAGCCCAAAACCAGAATTAGCCACCTGTAAGAGCAAGACACAATCAAATTAGTTCTCTTTGCTTTTGGTCTTTTAGTTCAATGATTTAAAAATTTATCTTGAGTAGAGTATATTGTTTTTCAAGTAGACATATTACAAACTAGTCGATCTTCAGGCTCTTGATTTTGTGCATACATCACTTGTGTCTCACAAGTTCAAGACGAACCCCATGTTTGATAATTAAGTGAAGCATTACAATAATTGTCCTTTTAAATGACATATTTTAGTGCTGACATTTTTGGCTTCTTTGTAGAGGGGACACTAAAAGAATTAAGAATCTTTATTTTACACTGGTTTAGGAATCTTGTAGCATTACTTTTTTAATGCATTTAGGAATGAACGAAGAAAAATGGAGACGGTAAGACACAAAGATTAACTCATTGTAGGATCCCTATAGTGTAATAGCTTGTCGCATTCACCATAATATTTTGTGGTGAGTCTCTATTCCACTAAATTCACAATCATGATAGTGTAGGATGCATGAATAGGGAAAGAGATTCCAAAGATCATTTTCGTGGTGGAGTAAGACCCACCCAGTCATCTCACACACTGGTAGGAAGAGTGGAGTAGTTTCAAATATTTTGGGTGTTGTAAGAACCCATGTATACTAACACATTTATGAGAAGTATCTCTAAACTAGGAGGAAGAACTTAAAGATGCTCAAGAATTTGTTGAATAAAGGAGGACATACCACCATAAGAATCTTCGTAAATCCTTGTCCAAAGCTCATAATTTTCACTAGGAATGAATATGTTGAAGAGTAAAAGATCCATGAGCCAGATCCACAAAAGGAGCACATAGAAGTCTTTGTCAATCAACCTTGCAAGCATATAAAAGACTAATGGATAACATTCGATGGAGAGAAAACACTAGATCTAGAGATTGAAGAATTTATTGTATGCTTGTCACCATATCCTTTATGCATGCAAGGGAGCAATAGGAAAATTTCAGAAGATTTGCATAGCACGACAAAGGAAGACATGCAAATAATTGCTAATGAACAATAGAGCCAAGGAAACAAAGATTACATTGAAACTTGGTTCCAAACAATTATCATCCCATAGTATTCCTCCATTATTCGATATTTCTTGGCACCATATCAATTAGAGCAATGGTTTTCTCATATATTGGCATCTATAAAGGTACATTTTTTCGAATTTGGATATGAGTCTACTTGAAATCCTATTACGCAAATGGATGCATTGGAAATATTCCTACACTTGATAAAATACTTTCTTTTCCAAGTAAAGTAGGATAGTGTAAATAAATAAATAGAATAATAAAGACCAAAATGAGCCCAAATGTGAAAACTAGGATTCTCGCACAGTTGGACATGAACCTTGCTTGCAAACCGAGTTTATGGCAGGCAAGATTCACAATAAAGTTTTGCATGCAGTTGTTGGTTCAATTCTTTTCACTTATGGTTTTTCAAATAATTTTGTTTTGTGCTTGAGTTGGATGATGTGAGATTCATCAATGCCCTCCTTCCAACAAAACTTGTCCCGACAACTTCAACACCTTATCTGGGATCAAGTTTAGAGACATTTTATAGTGCCTTGGAACTTGCATACATCAATGGAAAGTTTCCTTGCTAACAATAGTGGGAATACATTAATATCTCCCTAGTGTCAGATTCTGCAGGTGACTCGACTTCAACAACTCATTTTGTACTTGTCAGAATGTACTATGGTACCTTGACACTCATTTTCACTATTGGTGAGTTGTCTCATGTTGGTTAATGACATTCATTAAGAGTCGGTAATCCAACGAATTCTCTCCATGTTCGACTCCAAGAAATTCATTCACATGGACAAAATTGTATAAAAATGGATTATGGATGAAGACTATATGGTTTCATGGAACTAACAACAACTTGCAACATTTTAGGATTTTTCAAATAAATGGGGACATTCATTTCCAACAAAAAGTCATCTTTTCACATCAACAAGGCCCTTGTTTTGGTAGCATATTCAGTTTCTATAGCAGGTTCTTTGTTATAAACCCCAAGAGAGACTTTCTTGTTACAAAGTTTTAAGTAGACCTTCTTGTTGCAAAGAAGACTCTTTCTTCATTGTGGTAGACAATCCTATAGCAAACATTCATGTAGTAAAGGTTCTTGTTACAATACCAGATTTTTTGTTTCAGAAACAACACATTATCCTTATTTATAGAAACACATGTTGTTCAAGGCTCCTATGGTAGATTTTCTAGCACTTATGGCAGAACATTTTGATCCATAAGTAGGGGACTCTATTTCCACATCTCGATTCTAGTAGTAATCATTCTCAACAGCATAAAGACATCAACATTTCAATAAGTTACTAGAATTTGCAAATCAAATTCTTCCAAAGCAACGTACAACAAACTACAAAGAACAATCAAGTTCAGGCAAAGGAAAAGAAAAGAGGTAATTGAGGTGAGAAGCAAATTTTCCTAATTTTATTTCATTCATTTAAATATGGGAACATTATATTGAGGCAATCCATCAATCTTCCATTATAACTCTTGCGTGAATTTTATATCCTCACACTCCACATGATTTTCCCTGTCACCTGCTTGAACTAATTGTTTTGCCCTTCATTTCAAAAATACTTCACCCAAATTCCTCGTTGACAAGATAGATTATTGAGAAACAAAAACCTGAGCAAACCTTCCACACCATGAGTATTACAATTATGGGTAGAAGAGGCATCATTCAGCATAACACTGTCAAAATTCTTGTAGAAATTTCAAAACTATCAAATCTACTCCAAGGACAATTTTTGCACATCATTTTCCATGTAGCTAAGGCCAAATCAATAAAAATAGAGACATGGGTTTTGTGCCCAACATAACCATTGAGGAAACTACAAATGCAAAATTCTCAAAAAATACACAGGGAGGGTTGTGCAGATATGTTTTGTACACATATTTGGACTTAATTTATAATTTCCAGAACTTTGTTTTTCTAGAATACATAAATTATTTTCCTTATAATTTGCAATCCACAATCTGGGTTCTCTTGAATTTTTGTGAGATGGAGCATTAGGGTAAAATACACATTCTCTCCAAAAATCACCAAAACCCATCTCAACATTTTCAAGAAATATGCTCATCTTCAAACCTATAGTAAATTTTTGTCCAGAAGGAATTTTCACTTTGAGCTAATTGTTTGTGACTAACGAGTACATCTTGGGCTTGGGTTTTGATACATTTTATATTGTCATCGATATCTTATTTGGTTTCTATATTTCGCCATTTCATCACCTTACCACTCTTTTTATCCATTATCCATATAAGATTCATGTTATCATAAAGTTTAATAAGGTAATTCATTGCCTAAGTGCTTCAATTTCCCTATTTTAATGAATGGATAGAGTTGAGATTGCTTTTGACTAACGATATTACCATATTCCATTTCTTGTAGAAATGTGGCAGGTTTCGGTAGCATGATCATTTCCATCTACAGTCCATCTACTCTATTCAACGTGTCTAGATGCAACATCCAAAGTTTTTGGTAGCAACATACATCGTGAAGACGTAGTTTAATGATCAAAGGATTTGTTCTACTTAAAGAATTGAGGTAACTCTTATTTCTATCTACAATTTTATTTTATAAACTTGAAAATTAAAAATCAATCCAATTTAAGCTTGTATTTCCCTACCCACCCCCCCAAAAAAATAAAAAATAAAACATCTCTCATCCATATTCTTCATTTTCCTTATGAATGTCCATAATCTCCACCTACTTTATTCCATGCTTATATTCTTCACTTACTCTGTCCATACTCTCCATCGACCTTATCTCCTATCCAATAATTTTCATTTAAAATCCCTTATCCTTATCCCTTACCATCCCCAAAATGAAGATCATGTAAGGCTTCTAGACAAGAGTTATCAATACTTAGTTTTTGGAGATCGGATATAATTTAAATATGGGTTATACTGCAAAAGGAAATGATCATTCAGGATTGAAATTTGTCCATATTCAAACTTATAAACAAAAGTCCCTAAATCCTAATTTCTCTCTATATTTCTATTTCTTTCCATATGGCAAGTATCAACAAGCCTAAAATTACCTTATGACCAAACAATCTGTATTAAAACTTGTCCATATGTGCCCCTAAAAATTTGGTTCCCTATCCATAGTTTTCATTTTCCTACACTTGCTTATCCTATTTCCTTTTTCATTTCCATATCAGGAGCATTAAAATATTACTTACCTTATGACTAAGTGACAAGCTTTTCAATTACTTTCTAATTAACTTAGCAAGCAAATAAAGAGTTGTACATTTAATTATCAATCTGGGGCTCGTATGGAACTTGCGAACTGTCGTGCACAATTTATGCAAGAAGAGTGTTGTTTTTACTATGGCCTTGTAGCACTTTAATGTCACAGTTCGAAGATTCAAAATACTGTAATTAAGTCACCAAAATATGTTAAGGCTTAAGTTGCAGGAAAACAAATAGTGTACAAGCAGGAAGTTGAAATCACTTGCAAAATTCAAGTCACTCTCACGAGAATTGAAATCACACTCACGAAAATTAAAATCACACTTGCAGAAATTGAAATCATGCTTGCGGAAATTAAAATCACACTTGCGGAAATTGAAATCACACTTGCGAGAATTGAAATCACACTTGCAGAAATTGAAAACACACTTGCGGAAATTGAAATCACACTTGCAGAAATTAAGATCACACTTGCGTAAATTGAAACTTATGTTATGATCTATTGGTGACTTGCTTGAGTATGATTGAGATCTTGTTTTGTTGTGACAATGAAGTGTTGTTCATTCATTATCAATTCCAAACCATTAGAGACTAGAGTTATCAGAAAATCAGAAAGCAAGGAAAACAAATTGCAGTTGCAAGTGGAGTTACATCAATGTGAGTTGCAGCAATGAAGCTGCAGTACGAAAATAAATTCAACAACTTGACTTGCAACAATGAAACTCTATTATAATTGAAGTTGAAGAGGCATGAGTTACAACAATGGGAATCACATAATGATTGTAATTCTACAAGAATTTGAATTATAGTTTAAAACTAGAAAACCAAACCACGCATGAGTTGCAACTCTATTCTGTGCATATGGAATTACAATTAACTGAAATATAGAATGACTCTAAAATCAAATAGACTATACAACAGTTATGGAATGACATCAACTAGGAAAAAACTTCTACAGTATGTGAATAAAGCTATGAATATGGAATTACAACAATTGAAAGAAAACAACGATAAAATAAATTGAACATAAGTAAAATACTAATTTATAATCCTATTGTTACAGGTAGTACCTGACTAAGGAGGGGGCCCTACCCCCTTAGGCAAGGTACTAAGCTATGGAACCAAAATCACAAAATCAACAATACATCAACATGCAAATCAAAGCATGAACGAAGATTTTATTGCCGAAGTTTGAAAGAAAAAATAGAAGCAAAATGTAATTGCTAGAATATTTTCCTCCCCCCCCCCAACTTTGAGGAAGCTGAGGTTATTACGCAACATGCTTATTGTCTAAAATTATACAAATCAATGGATGGAAAGCTGTGGGGATCCAACTATGAATCTGGTTACAAAGATTCTATCAAACATTAGTGGGAATCGGGCATGCGTTGACTCGATAGGAAAACTAATTTCTCTGTTAATTGCTCACTTGCCTCTTGTTGCCTTTCTCCATGAAGATTGCTTCCCAAGTGCCAGATGCAACATTGACTATTGTGTTGGTGAGATTTATTTGGAGTCACATAAATGAAAAGTGTGCTTGGATTTGCAACGGTTTGTTTGGAGTTACAACAATCATGAATGCACCTTGAGTTGCAGTCATTGGTTTGCGTCCGGATTTGCAGCAACTTGGTTTGCACCCGAAATTGCATCACTTGGAGTTGCAACAAAGAAGTGATGCAACCACTTTGAGGTGTTGCAACTATTGTATTCTCCTATGGAGCGATATTAGTAACTGAAAGTAACGAGTTCCTTTTAATAATTATGCAAAAATAACGTAATAATGGAATATGGGGTAGGATTCATACCTTAGTGATAAGTGAGGTGAACTAGATAAAGGAAGTATTAAAAAGGGAAGTGAGTAAGGAAAAATGGTAAGCAAAAAGGTATAGATGAGTGTTGAAAGTCTGCCATTTTAGGCACCCACCATCTCCCCTAGCCCAAAACTATTGCATGTCCCTGTGCAACCACAATCACTCAGTGTTAGAGAAGTCAGGGTGACCTTGGGGGTCACTGATACCACAAATTACCTCCTCTACTACCTCCTTTCCCTCACTAATATCCTCTTCCACTGGAAATTCTAAGTTTTGTCCTATCTATGTCTCCATTTGAGTGGCTTTATCAATTACCATAAAATCTATAGCCTTGACAACTACTTCTTTTGTCTCTTTAGGCTGACCTCTTTCATGTGAGTCGGTTGAGGTTCCACTGCAGTAAGAGGACTTGTTGTAGGGTAACCTGATTTCTCAAGTGCCATATGTTCCTCAAACTCTTCTCTAAGCATTCTCAAATTGATCTTAAGCTTTGAGTTTTTCATCCTCAACATTTTGTTTTCTCTCACCAAAGAGGCATAAATAGGGAGAGAGTGGGGGATACATACCCAACTAGGAGTGATCCTTTGTTCTGAGGTAGCCACCTTTGTCTGTGGTTCCTTTAGCCTAGGATATGGTGCATCATATGTCATTTTCTGGTGGGACCTCTTATACTCCTTATTCTTCTGGTGAGTTAGTAGGTCGTACCCTAAGAGGTCCTCCTACTGGTTCTTGTGTGATAGTAGGGGCCTTTGGTTCCATTTCCTACTTGTCTTCCTGAGTAGCAACATGTGATTCATTAAGTGTTTCCTTCAAGTATGCTCATTGTTGTGTCAATGATCACTTCCAGGTCCTCTCTATCTTCTACTTTGCCATATTGTTCTAGCTTTTCCATCTATGACTCTTGAGGCTTGGGCCATGGTGCTGGAGAAGTGCTTTCTGCCATTTTTGGTGAAATAATATAGGCTTCTTCCTCTTTTTCCTCATTTCCTTGTGTTGGGTCCTTTGCCTATGTGTAACGTACCCAACCACCCATAGGATGGGCACGCTACTTCAAGCTCGCTTCTGAACTAATTTCAAATTTTGATAAATTTTTAATTAATAAATATGCATGAAATATTCACATGCATAGATCAAGAATCATGCTACAACATAAAAGAAATGAACCATATGTCATGCACAACAATAACCAGCAAGCATGCATATTATAGATATGAATTTCATAGATAAACAAATACACAATGGAAATAAATATATAGGTAAACGAAACCATGATAGAGAGCACTTATCTTTAATGAAATGAATCACCAACTAGCTCTAGACCAAGGACGTTCCACCCAACTGTAGACATTGTTGTTCCAAGTCTTAATAGCAATGTCATCCCTGAGCCAGGGCTATGAGTCCACAAGGACAGTTCCAGAGTGTCACTCAACTTCCCAAACTAGTCAGCACTCAAGATCTCATCGTCTTCTCAACACACACAACAATCCAATGTACACCAACTCTTTTATATCCATCCTGCACAACCCAAGGGAATGGACCCCCTTCTCTGCCACACAGTCCCTCAGGTTTTCCACCTCGTTCCAGGACTCCGGTGCATTTGGTCAAGAATCTCCATGTTGGGACTCTCAGGATTCGTAGTTGTGATAAAAACTTAACACGTGTCAAAGCATCGCAGACATGCAAACATTAACTCATGGTTGGAATACACCAGTAATCATTTATGCCAACCCAACAATGGCTCCTCTCCATAATTCATTTTTCTTTCCCAAGCTAAAACGTGAATGAGGAATGACGAGTGGGTGAAAGAATGAATGGAGAGAGAACATAATTAAAGGTGTGAACTATGAACAATGAGTGAGTGAGAGAAGAAGAAGAAGAACCCCCAAACAACCCACAAGATGGGTTTATATATTTACTTTCAAATCAAGAACCACATGGCCTCCCCCAAGAAGCTTGTGTAACCACTCCTCTCCATTAAAACCATTATGGGTACATAAAATATAAATAAAAACTTAGCCTTTCGAGCCCCCTCTCTTGTGGAATCATAGCCCCCTATAACTCTTGTCCTTGTCCGTCTAGTAGCCAGTGATGTATTTATTATTAATAATTATCAAAACATTACATTTCCTAGGCACGCTGGCCTCTTTTAATTATTTGGGCACTCTAGCCTTTCATAGATTAAAAAAATACATTATTTAATACGGGGCTCAAAACCGAGGTATTACATTCACCTCCCCCTTATTTTGGCACTGTCCTCAGTGCATATACAAAACATAAATCAAAATTTCAAAATTTATTCAAAAAGTTACGAGTACTCTTCCCACATGGCATATTCATGCTCCCAATTAGCATCTTCAGGACTGTAGCAGGTCCAATGGGCTTTTACCAACCATATAACTTGATTCCGGAGCATTCTGACTTTTTTGTCCAATATTTGCATTGGTTGGACCTGAAAGTCTCCCTCTGTCTCTACCTGAATTAGATGTCAATCAATAACATGGTTAGGATCATGTACATATTTTTTTAGCAAAGAGACATGAAATACATTATGCGCATTCATGGAAGCAGGCAATGCAAGCATGTATGAAACTGGCCCTATTCTGTCCAATATCTCAAATGGACCACAGAATATGGCTGCTAGCTTTGTACAACCACCCAACTTCAAAGAGCTCTTCTTGGGCTTCACTTTTAAAGGAACATGCTCCCCCACTTTAAATTCTCTAGTTGTCTTGTTCTTATCTGCATAAATTTTCTGTCTATCTTAAGCTTCCTTTAAATTCTGCTTAACTCTAACCATCTGGTCTTCCATATCCTTGAGCAATTCTAGCCCAAGTACCACTATATCTGTTGGGTTGTCCCAACTCACTGGAGTATTGCATTTCCTACCATACAAAGCTTCAAATGGGCTCATTTTCAATGAAGCTTGATACCCGTTATTATAGGAAAATTCAACCAAGTGCAAGTAATCTTCCCACTTAGATGGCTTATCCATCACATACATTCTCAACATGTCTTCAATTACTTGGTTGACTCTCTCTATATGCCCATCCAACTGTGGATGGTATGTTGTGCTAAAGTTTAGATTTGTACCAAATCCTTTAAACAATCCCCTCCAGAACTTTGAAGTAAACTTTGTATCTCTATCTGAAACAATTGTCTTAGGTATCCCATGCAACCTAGCAATCTCCCTCATGTAAATTTCTGCAATATTAGTTGATGTATGAGTCATTTTTACAGGAACAAAATGAGCAGCCTTTGTCAATTTATCAACCACTACCATGATTGAATCATGTTGTCTTGTTGTCCTGGGCAATTTAGTTATAAAATCAATGGTTACCACTTCCCATTTCTTCTCTCTAATTGGTAATGGTTGTAGCAAACTCGTTGGGTGCCTATGCTCATCCTTTACTCTCTCACATTCCATACATCTGGAAATGTAATCAACAACATATTTTTTCATTCCTGGCCAAAAGAATTGGCCTCTTACTCCTACAATTTGTTTTTGGTAACCAGGATGTCCGGCATATGGAACATTATGCATTTCTTTTAATACCAAATTCCTAAGTTCTCTTGAACTAGGAACATAAATTTTATTTTTATGCACAAGTAATCCATCTTCCTTCATCTCATATTCTTTAATTTTATGTTGTACATTTTCTTGTTGTAAGTTTTCCTTTACCAGTAGGTAATGATGATCTATAACAACAACATCTAAAATTCTGCTCTTTAAATGTAATTGATGCATACTAACAATTGTAGCATGCATGAGATGTACTCTTCTACTAAGTGCATCAACAACTTTATTTTATTTTCCTTTGATATGATTGATGTCAAAATCGTATTCACTTAAAAATTTCAGCCATCTCGTTTTCCTGGCATTTAAAGTTGGTTGTTCAAAAATATATTTCAGACCACTATGGTCTGTTCTTAATTCAAATCTCTTCCCCATGAGATAATGCCTCCACATCTTCAAAGTGTGAACAATGGCAACAAGTTCCAAGTCATGTGTGGCATAATTCCTCTCATGTTCTTTAATCTTTCTGGACTCATAACCAATGACATGTCCATTTTGAGTGAGGAGTCCACCAACTCCTTCCTTGCATGCATTTGTACATACCACAAAACTTTCATTTGGGTCAGCAATATTTAAAACAAGTGCACTAGTAAGTAATTATTTCAACAAATTAAAGTTATCTTCACACTCCGATGTCCATTCAAATTTAATTCCATTCTTTTGCAAAGAATTGATGGGATAAGCAATCTTAGAGAACCCTGCTATAAATCTTCTGCAGTAACTAGCTAACCCCATAAAAGATCCAACTTATGAAACATTCATGGGTGTTGGCCATCCTCTAATGGCTTCAATCTTCTCTGGATCCACTGCTATACCTTGTTCTGAAATAATGTGTCGCAAGTAATGGATTTGTTCTTGGTAAAAAGAACACTTACTAATCTTGGCATACAACTAATGTTCCCTCGGCACTTGCAATACCAATCTTAGGTGATGTTCATGCTCTTCCTCTGACTTAGAATAGACAAGTATGTCGTCCAGGAATACTATGACAAACTTATCCAAATAAATTCTCAATATGCCATTCATTAAGCACATAAAGACAGTTGGTGCATTGGATAGTCCAAATGGCACCACTACAAATTCATAATGCCCATACCTGATTCTAAAGGTTGTCTTATGGATGTCTTCTTCCTTGATTCTTACCTGATGGTATCACGATCTCAAGTCTATATTTGAAAATATATTTTCCCCTCTTAGTTGATCAAAGCGGTCATCAATTCTAAGTAGAGGGTACTTGTTCTTCATAGTGGATTTATTCAGCTGTCAAAAGTCAATACACAACCTCAAATTTCTATCCTTCTTTTTTACAAAGAGTATCGGTGCTCCCCAAGGTGAAACACTTGGATGTATGTACCCCTTCTTCAACAATTCTTCCAACTGCATTTGTAATTCTTTTAATTCTGGTGTACTCATTATGTAAGGTGTTTTTGATATCGGGGCAACTCTTGGCATTAAATCAATAGAGAAATTTATCTCCCTCTTTGGTGGCAACCCGAGTATTTCTTGGAATACATCTTCAAACTCTTGCAGTAACAAAAGTTTTTCAATGCTTGGCCCTTTTGTATTTTATGGCTCCTCCACATGTGTTGCATACAATTGACATCCTTTTCTAAAACATCTCTTCAGTTGTAAGGCTGAAATCTCCCTTATAGAGATGGGTCTTGGAGTTTGGGTCTTGGAACTCATTTCACAGTGCTCTATTTTCCTTCTTCATAAAGACATGTACATGTCTTGTTATGATAATCTAGGACAACATGATGCTTGTCCAACCAATCCATTCCAATTAGAATATCATAAGACCCCAATGGTATAATATTTAGATCAACATTAATATTCACACCATTAAGACTTATGGAACAACCTCTGACCATATCATGGATTCTCCTTTTGGTTCCAGTGGTTAGCTGAATCAAACTTGATTTTTCAAGCTTACTTTTCTCCAAATGTAATCTATCCACTATTTTAGGATCAATGTAACAATGACTTGCTTGTGAATCAATTAAAATAGAAACAAATTGATTAATGATCTTACCTTCCACCTCGATCATATTGGATTGGTACTTTGCTTTGCAATCATCTAAGGTTGCATACATTCTTCCCATGTCTTCTACTATTGTAGCCTCTTAGATGTTGTGCATGGTCTTCACTTTGTCCTTTATGTGAGGGCAATCCTTGTACGGGTGATCTTATTTGCATCCCCAACATTGGATTGGTGGTCTTCCCCTTTTTCCCAAGGAGTCTTCTTTCTTGGATTCATCCCTAGCATACTGGTCAAGCTGATTTTTATTTGGGCTATTTCTATTGAAAGGAGGTTTGAATCCTTTCTTTCTCTGATAATACTTCTCCTTCTTTTTATCCTTCCAAGATTTATGCAAAGACTCCATGTCCTTTCTTTGCTCATACAGGTACTTAGCCTTCCTAATGGTCTCAGTCAAAGTCCTGGGTTCATCATATTGAATCTTCTCTTGCATTCGAGTTTCCAAATTACTACACATTTTTCCTGATTAAGCATTTGGGCATTTCATCACTGCAGTATTCTTCAGATCAGAGTATAACTCCACAGGTGTAAAAAAAAAAAGGTCGGATCCTGTTGGCACCATTATTTGAGACCTATTCCATTGGATTTCTCTCTTCGCACTTATCACATTCATACCTATCATTTTTCAGCAATTTTTTTGACCCCACCCACCCCTTTTATGTTCCCTTGTCATCATGGCCCATACCCATAGCCAAGACTTGGAAGCTCGCTTCAATACCTTGCACTCTAATTTCACAGAGACCCAACAAGAAGTGAGACAACTCAGTGCCAATATTTCTACCATCAATAAAAACATGCATTCCTCCATCGTCGCCTCAATCGAGAAACTCAAACAAGACCTCAAACAAGACATTACTACCCAGCTTGAATCTGTCACTACGATGATATGCACCAAGCTACATATCCCTGCATATCCTCCCTCATCTGACCCATCTTTGCATACCAAAGGTGAAACTTCCTCTCATTCCCATCATTTTCAGCCCCATCACTTTCAACGTGACCTACGCCTTCTGCGTGTGGATGTGACCAAATTTGATGATTCGGATCCCACTGGTTAGGTAACTCAAATGGAACATTATTTCTCTTTGTACGACATTACAAATGAGTTGGCCAAACTACGGTATGGTGTTCTCCATCTAGATCAGGAACGTTGGGAATGGTGGCAATGGAGAAAAACCGACCGCCAATGGTATGTAGCTTGGACACACTTTGTGGCAAAGTTTTATGAACGCTTTGACACTGACACCAACCATTTAGGTTGTTTGACCAAGTTAAAACAATCTGGCATAGTGGAAGACTTTATAGTTTCTTTTGAGCGACTATCTTTTCGTACAGAGGGAATGTCTGGTGCTTTTTTCCGAGAATGTTTATCAGTGGCCTCAAGGATGAGATTCGTGCCCATGTCCTCATGGCTTGGCCTCAGAGTTGGGTGGAGGCTACTAAAAGAGATAAGGAAGCACAACAGGTTGTCTCTTCTCAAAACCAGAAACCCTCCTTTATTCCTTGCACTAAACTAGTAAATCCCACTCCTCCTTCTACTCCACTAAAGATCCAAAAATTGACCAGGGATGAAATGGTTGAACACCAACTCAAAGGCCTTTGTTATAATTATGGTGAAAATAAATTTCTGGGGCACAAGTGTAAGGAACAAAAGCTTTTTATGGCCATCTCGGAGGATGTTTCAAAAGAGGATGTTGAAGCTCCCCTCGTGTCTGTGTCACCTGAACCCACTAACATAACCCCTCCCTCAGACCCTCCCGAAGTAGAACCGGTCATTTCCCTAAATTCTCTCACTGGCTTCTTTGCTCCCCAAACCCTCAAACTAATTGGTTACATCAAGCATATGAAGGTCATCATTCTTGTTCACAGTGGAAGCACCCATAATTTTATTCATCGCCACATTGCCCAAGAAACTAATTGCTATATCCGTGCAGTCAATAATTTCCAAATCATGATTGCCAATGGCGGGTCCATGAAATGTGGAGGGCGTTGTGAAAATGTGAGTCTCCAAATTGGTGGCTACCACCTGAAATCTCGTATGTTTGCTATCGACATGGGAGGTTGTGACATTGTGTTGGGTGCAGAATGGCTAGGGACTTTGGGTCCCATTCTCATGGATTTTAAGGAATTAACCATGCAATTCAACCAGGAGGGCCAACAATATGAGTTCCAAGGCATCACCGTCAGTTCCCCAGAGATCATTAGTTCCCATCACATGGAAAAGCTGCTCAAAAAAGGTCATTCCGGCATTATTGCCCAACTCCATGCCATGCAAGAAACGTATTATTGTGGTGTTGTTATGGTTATATTGTTGTTCATCTGCCATTTCTAGCTATTTATTTATGTTTTGCATACTTTTTTATATCTGGAATATTACAGTTGTCTTTAACTCTGTCTGCAGATTCTTCATTTCTTGGATGCCCTTCAAGCGCTCCGTGATACTCACTGTTTTATGTCACTGCTTTAACTCCTATATGGCAACGATGATTTCCTCCTCTTCTTGGTCCAAATGTTGGACCTTTTCATCCTCTTCTAAAACATTCCAAATCTGCGCAGTTATGTTGAATAGCTCTGTGACTTCCCTCACTTCTTTTTCCATCTCCACTATCTGGAGTGCAGATTGATGTTCCCTTTGTTCTCGAATCTCAGGAGGAGTCGTGGGATTAAGCTTTTCTTTTAGCTCCTCAATTTTATGCCTATATCCCTCAATCGTTTGTAAAATATTTTTTATCTTTTCTTCTGCGCTCCTCTCTTGTGCTTGCGCGCTATCTGGGATGCGGTCGTATACAACTATTAGCCCTTGCTCTAGGTTATTCACGCGTTCTTTCTCCTCCTCTTTCTTTGAGGTCAGTTGGTCACATGTGATTTGTAACATTTTGGCGACTCCCCTAACCACCTCCAAGTTAGTCGTATTCGCCCAGGCTCTAGATTGCACTTCTTGCATTATACTGACCTAGAGTCTGTATAATACCTTGGTGGGTATCTGTGTCATTACTACTTCAAATTGCTCAATTTCCCCCATGGGTTTCTGCGCAGTCTCTTGATTCATTCTAATCATTTGGTGAGTGACTATGAATGTGTCCCTGCCTTGCACTACCAACTGAACTATCTCCTCCCCTTCTTTCTGCATAGGGGGTTGTTGTCTCTTTTCATGTCGCTACACTGTGGCCTGTGGTAATGATTGACTCTGTAATTGTTGTAGAGTTTCATGGACTTCTATGAGCTTGGCCATGATCTCTTCTCTTTGTGCCTTGACAATACATACCACCTCTCCCCCCTATATTGGACCTTGTCTGTGACTAACTCAGCATCATCCTCTGTCAGAGTGATGACTGGGTCTTCCATGATATACTTCCTCTTTTTGTGTGCTTCTTCTACTTGCGTTGTCTTCCTTTTTTTTTTTCTTTTTTTTTCTGTGAGGGCTGCACTCCACTTGTTGTAACCTGTACCCTTTCTTCACCAGCCTGTGATGTATCCCCCCTTCCAGTATCCTGCTAGTTGTCTATCCTTGTCGATGTTGTTGTCCCCCTTGGTCTTTTAGGCACTGCGCTGCTTCCTGATGGTTGATTTTGCGCTGCAACCTTTCTAGTGTTATTAGTTGGATTGTTTGTTTTTTCTAAGGAACCTGCTTCGGCCTTTTCCTAGGGCTTGGTGGATTGTGTCATGGATGGTTTTACTACTGGCATCTTCCACTGCGTTGTCTAGTCTCTGATTACCTAGTCGATTTCTTCCCCGGTGACGCAATATTGCATCTCCATCCATGCCTTCTTTGGATCCCTTGCGGTCTAGATCCACATGTGATGCTTGGATGCCTTGAACCTCACTATCCCTTCAGTTTCCTAGACTACCTCCACAAGAATGTGCCATACATTGGTTGTGCGTTGTTGTATTTCTTCCAACAACACCGCAAATAATGTGTTATTTGCCTATTGATTTTTATTGTCCTTGGCTTGCCATAGGGACTCATATCTGACGGCATAGCACTTTCCTTTCCTATCCAGGAAGGCTGGAAACTTTGGCTCTTGCCATCCTGCCAAGGCTATAAGAATGATGATCCAAGAGTAATGGAACTTGGTTCCACTATCCTGCACATCTCTGCAATCCACCCAAAATTGGTTCAAGAGGTATGGTGCCCAATTGAACATCACTCCTTTCGCGCACTGTGCGGCTACAACAATGAATCCTACTGGAGCTTCTTCTTTCATGCATTTCCTCAACAACTTGAAAGCCATAAGCTTGTTGGCAAACCTTGTCGCATTGTCATTAATATCTTTGAGCACAATGCCCTCGTTTCCCCTGCTAGTGCCAAATTGCGCTTTTACCAACTCGACGATTTCCTTCTCGCTCGCCTTGTTATCCAAGCACTGCTCTGGTTGTGTGTCGATTGTAGGTAAGCCTGTAACCTTGGCGATCATCGCCACATATAGTTGTACTGGCCTATCTATCCAAAGGACGCTGCCATGTATCCAGGCTAATAGTTGTTTGACACAGAGCCTGACTTTTTTACTATGCCCGAAGTGCGATATATCCAAGAGGTTCATTATTCCTGAGTTGTACAACCCTGTTATCCACTGCGCGGGCTCCATTATAGGTTTTCCTAGGGGTCTGATTTCCCCTATGTTTGCCAAATAGGCTTCTTTGACTAAATCTGGGAATTTGGTCGCATCGCACACGTCGTGGTTTGAGTACCTTAGTTTAGGTACTTTTCCCAGCATGTCATCCACAGTGACCACTACATCTAGAAGGTATGGAAGTGTGATGTGTGTGGCGTCCTGCACCTTTCTTTTCTTCCTGACAACAGATGGGCCTACCTCTAATGTTTCTGCGTCCTCTTCTTCCCTCTCGGAGTCCGTCCAGTTGGTGATGTCCTCTACCAACACCTCTTCTTAGTCATAGCCATGTTGCTAACCCGTCGTTTCATCAATTTTAGTGGGTGTTTCGGGATTAGGTTTCAGAATCCCATTTTGTGTCTCGAAACTCTACCCTACTTCCCCTTGCAATGTTGTTGATGTTTCCTCCTCAACCCATGTCGGGTTGATTGAATCTGTGTCCGACGTACTGACATCCTCAAGCTTGACAACGTTCTTAGGCTCTCTCATCCTTTCCGTGTGCCTTTGGCCCTGCCGAGTAACCCGTATGTACTGTCCTAGAGCGCCAAACTTTGGTGGTGTCATCTTTTACTCAATTCACACACTCACTTGCTTCTTCGCACAATTCTAGCTAGGGCACACACTTGTATCTTGCTATGTGATAAAAAAATCACCTAAGTGTTGAACTAACGCATGCTTTCTGCACTTTATATACCCGGTAATAATTGTTTTTTACTTTTCCATGCATTTGCATTGAGTGAAATTTTTCTTGCGCGTTGTCTTTCAATGTTGTCGTAGCAATTGTTGCATGCGACTTTTTTCTCACTTTCCTATTGTTCAGACAACTTCTGCCTCTTTTTGTGTTTTTCTTCTTTTTATATTTGTGTATTCCTTTTTTCTTATTTTCCCCCTTTTTATGTCTGTTTATCAGTTTTCTTTCCTAATATCTAATATAGTACACCGTATACATGACTTTCTTACTGCGTTGTAATTTTAGGAGTTAGTAGGTTGATTGTTCCTGTACAATTTCAGTTGACTACCGTTCATCATGCCTTTTAGTTATGTTCCTCCCAAGTCCTTTAGCTACACAGATCCCCCATCTGTGAAAGTCTTCACTTCATATGGCCCTAGCCAATGTACTCTAAACTTACCAGGGTGTTGCAAAAAATTGTTGTCATAGAGAAGAACTAGGTCTCCCTCCTTAAAGCTCTTCTTTTTAATATGTTTTTCATGTCAGGATTTATCCCTTGCTTTCTGTAATTCCTGGTGAAATCATGCAAGGATCATGTCTTCTTCCATGTCCATTAATTGGCTTAGCCTCTCCTGTACTGCGTCTCTTTCTGTCATGTTGGTAATTGTTGCTACACGCAGACTGGGTACCAGAAATTCTAATGGTAGCACTACTTCCTGTCCATACACCAGTCTGAATGGTGTTTGTCCTGTCAACTTCTTGCATGTGGTCCTGTATGCCCATAATACTACTGGTATTTTCAAGTCCCAATCATCCATGTTCACATTGCAGATCTTAGTCAATGCATTTTCCAAAATCTCATTAAAAGCTTCTATTGTTCCATTTGCCTAAGGATGATATGGTGTACTCTTCTGATGATAGACTTCAAACTCCTTAGTTATAGACTTGATGGTATTATTAATAAAATGAGTGCCTTGATCACTCAACAAAATCTTGGGACATCCAAATCTGGTGATCACTTGCTCAAATAAGAAGTGTGATGTTGTCTCTGCGCTATAATCTTTGACTGGTGTTGCTTTTGCCCATCTTGTTAAGTATTTCGTCGTAATAATGATATATCTAGCTCTTGACCTTTTTGTTGGTGGATTAATAGGTCCAACAAAGTCTATTGCCCATTTGTCAAATACCTGCAGACTCACTTGTGGTCTTAGGGGCATCTCCTCATTTATGTTGGGTTTTCCAACCCTCTGACAGACATCACAGTTCTCACAATATTTCTTGGTATCCTTATGGACTGTTGGCCACCATAATCCTGTGCGGTATCTTTGCCTGCATAGTGTCCTCCAACTATACCTTCGTGAGCTTTTGCCAAAATTTTGAGCCGTTCATGTTCCAATACACACCTTCTCAAAATGTTATCTGCACCCATCTTGTATAAATGACTTGCAATGAGTTGATAGCCTGCAGCACTGACTACCAGGTTTTTCTTTTATGCAATGCTAAATTTATGTGGTGCAACCTCTGTACGTAAGTATTCAATAATATAAGCGAAGTATTCATCAACTATATGTACTGAAAATAATTGTGCATTAGGGAAGTTGTCTTCCAAGTTAGTAGGTTCTTCTCCATTGGTTACCCTTGACAGGTGATCAGGTCCTGCATTTAGCTTATCGGGTTTGACTATCACTTCGAAATCAAATTATTGGAATAATAATAGCCATCTACAAATCCTCCCCCCCAACACTGGCTTGTTGACTAGATATTTGAGGGCATAATGGTCCGTGAACATTTTAAAATGTTTACCCAGTAATTAATGCCTGAATTTCTGAAGTGCATATAGCATGGCTAGGCCTTCTCTTTATGTGGTGTTGTAATTCTACTCTGACTCTGAGAACTTTCTACTTGCAAAGGATATAGGATGGTCTAAGTCCCCTGCTCCTGGCTGCACCAGAATTGCTCCAAGTGTTACGGTTGATGCATCTACGTGCACATGAAATGTCTTTTCCCAATATGGAAATACTAATATAGGTGTTGTCACCATCTTTTTCTTTAGAGTGTCCAATCATTGCTAATAGTCCTCATTCCACTGAAATATGGTGTCCTTTAAAAAAAATTCCATTGGTGCAGTAATCTACGCATACCCCTTTATAAATTTTCTGTAATAGCATGTATGTCCCAGTGTTTCTCTTAACTGACGCACTGACTTTGGTGGTGGTAAATTTATAATGACCGCAATCTTAGTAGGATCAATTAGTAAACCTTTTTTACACACTATATGTCCCAACAATATCCCAAAAGATGTGCCAAAAATGCATTTTTTGATGTTTAATGATATTTGACATTGCCTGCATCTTTCCAACATTAGTTTTAACACTTCTACATGGTTCTTCAAAGGACTATATACAGTCCAGTCATCCAGATATACTTCTAGAAATTGATGTATGAATTCCTTAAAAGCAGTTATGACTGCTCTTGAAAAAATGGTTGGTGCATTCTTCAGTCCAAAGGGCACGACTATATATTGGTAGGATCCCCTTTCTATAGCAAAAGTGGTCTTATACCTGTCCTCTGGAGCTATTTTGATCCGATGGTATCCTGAGAATTCATCTATGAATGAATATGCTTCCTAGGCTCCCACATTTTCTAAGACTTCATCTATAAAAGGGGTAGGGATAGGGTCATGTAAGCAAGCATCATTGAGTTTCCTCAGATCTACACAAATCCTTATCCCCCCTTTCTTCTTTTCTTGGACTACCATGGGACTGATCCATTCAGATTCCTCCACTGGTTCTATAATGTTAATTTCCAACATTCGGTCAATTTCTGCTTTCACTTTCTGCCTATACACTAGATTCAGTCTGTAAGGTCTCTGTCTGATAGGTTGATCCTTCGGTTTGACGGGTATATTCATCTCACCTAGCTATCCTGCTATGCCTTTCATCTCTATAAAGGTTGTTGGAAACATGTCATTGTATTCATGCAATAACTTTGTTATTCTTTCTAATGTTTGTCCATCCCAATAGTCTCCAATACTTGCCATTTTAGGATTGTCATTCGTCCCAATGTTGACTTTCTTAACTTTGATTGGTGCAACAAATATTTCTGACTCCAGAGATGGACCTTCCACCTCTCTCTCTCTCCCTCAATCTCTGTAATCTAAATGTTGTGTGGGGCATCTTCATCTGGTGTTTCCTCTTCGACATAATAGCATGAGAGTAAATCTTTAACTGTCTGTTTGTTCTGTTGTTGATATTCTGTCATGGTTTCACCTTTGGTTCATCAACAAATATCACTCCCTGTATCAACTTCAATGTTTAATCAATGTTGGATTTCTCATGTTCAAATGAGAAGGTTACTACAAAATCCTATTGTAATCATGTCCATTCTATAGTACCTCTGAGCATCTCCTGGTATATGTACAAGTTCCCTGGGATCCCTTCCAATGTATGGATAAAGTGATGAGGCCATTCCTCTGGTGGTGTCATCCTCCATTGTGTCCTACACTTCTCCAAGTGTTCCACAGGTGTTCCTTTCCCATCATACCTCTGCATTTTATTGCTTCCTTGTTCTGCGCCAAATCTAATGCGCAGTAGCCGTTTACATTGATACCAATCCTGAATTGTTTCTTTGTACACACCCCACCATCTTGCAGGTGTTGCCTTGAGTGAAATATCTAGGACTAAGAACCTCTGATTTTCTAACACTTCCTCTTCATATCTTGTCAAGAATTCCTCTAAGTCATTTAGCCCATGAAAATTGGGAGGTTCTCTAATCTCTGTACCAACCCATCTAATTGCGCGGTCTATTCTTATACACCTCCTTGTGGAAACTTCATGTAATCGTTGTTGCCAATTCTCCAAACCTGTGTCTGAGTCGGAAGCACATGATGTAATGCTTCTCCAGCCGAATACCCCATCAGTGGTTGGATTAACATAATCCTCTTCTCGCACGGTGGTTCTGTAGAACTGGTTTATTTCTTCCAGATTCAAATAAGTGGCCTCTATAAACCTTTCTCCTTTCAAAGGATCCAATGGTGCAATGACTCTATGTTCGCCTTATTCAAATTCATTTTTCTTGTCTTCTGATTGATTATAGCCTGTTTATCAAATGCCCAATCCAATCCAAGTAATGTTGGGTAAGGTGTTGTGTCATCTACTATCTCTATTACTTAAAAATCTACCTTAGTGCACACTCCATCCAAATCTATTATCACACCTTTAAGCCTTCCAATTGGTAACACTCTGTGTTGATTTGCTAGTTTCAACTGGACAGGTGAATAGCCTAGTGTGGGTTCTCCCATACACTTCCATGTCTTCTTAGGTAAGACATTTACTTATGTGCCTAAGTCCAATATAATATCTCCCATGTTGAAATCTCTGATATTAGCATTTAGTTTGAATTCTCTGCTTGTCCTTCTTCTTGTATGGAGATGATTGACTGTTTTTTGTTCTAACTTCCCTTCTACCTCTATGTTGCATCTTTCTAGCAAATTTTGTAATATTTTAACAGATGATGGATCATTCAATAACTTAACACATGATGGCAGAAAATTATTTGTGGAACTTACTTACTTTGAAGGTTGTCCTTCACTGGTATGGTCCATTAAGGATGGCATCTCGTACATTACTGGGTTCTGAGTTTGTTGCATGACGATGTAGATGTGACATTCTGCTTGAGAAACTCCTGTCTGGACTCCTTAAATGTTTCATTTTCTTTCCGCGCATCAAACTACTTGTTTGGCTCAATATTCTTCTTAACCCATTGGTTTTTAACTGGATCTTGTTTTGCTACATCAGTTCCTGTCTTGGCTCCTCCTCGAGTGACTATATTAATGTTTCTTCCCTCATCCCTGGCTTCTGTAGAAATCCATTGGACATTTTTGTTGTTCTAGTTCCCTTTTTCTTGGATCTTTCACAAGAGTGTTGGGCAATCTTCTGTGTTATGGTATGTTGCGTGACAGTACATATATATCGATGGTGGAAGTGGACACTCCCTTGTGTAATGTCCTAGTCGTTGGAATTTGTGACACACAACTGGTCCTCTTCCTCGTCCAAATCCTCCTCTAACTTGTCCTCTACCTCTATATCCACCTTGATCTCCTCCTGGTGCGTTGTACTGGGGTACTTGGTTATACTACGCGGGGTTATACTATGGTTGTGCATTATTATACTTTGGTTGCGCATTGTTGTATGGTGGTGGTACCTGGATGAACTAAGGTGCAACTTGTCATGTCATCATTTCTGCTTGCACTCTATAAGTATCTGAAGTTATTTCTCTCATCAACTCCATCATTCTACAATCCTTATCATCATGACCCACTGATTTGGAAAAATTGCAATATGAACTTTTGGGTATTGTCTTGTATTTCTGCATCATTAGACAATGATATGGATCATGCCCATGCGTTTTACAAGTCTCGCCCCATGTTCCTCCTGTTGGCAAAGTGTTTGGTACTCCTTTTTCCATATACTGCACAAAATTTGGACATTCGTTCTTATGGTGTCCTTCTGTCCTGCATAGCATACACCAAACAACTTCTCTTTTCTCTTTACCTTTATTATGGTTAAGTTGAAATGTTAGATTATTCAAATCCTCCTTCAGTTCCTCTATTGTTGGATCTGTCTGTTGATACTGGTTCTCTTGTAGTTGTAAGGCTGCCTGCAGAGCCTCTACCCGAGTTTGGAACTTTTGTTGTCTTAACAGGTATTTCAAGTGTGGTAATAGTGAGTTCACAAATAAGTGCCTATGTTGCATGTCAGTAATTGCATATTTCAACTTACCTTTCAGATATTTGAACCTCTAATCAATCTCGCAAACAAACTCACCTGGTTTCTGCCTGATTTCAATTATTTCATTCATGTACTGGTCTTCTGAGCTAGGCTTTTGAAATTCGTTTATCAATAGTTTTTTCATGTATGTGATAGTCTTTGGTATTCCTTGTGGATTGTTTACATCTAGGCTCATGTACCAGTCCAATGCATGGTCTCTTAGTGTGATAGATAACTGCACGAGCTTTGTATCCTCATATGTGATATGCTTTCATTCCCAGATCTTCTCACAGATGAATAAGTGCTTTTCAAAGTCCTCTAATGCCTCTCCCCGAAATTCTGGTAATCTAATTGTGGGATCATGTCCTGCCATTTTGAATTGTGTTGAACTACTGCCTTCGTGTGGTGTAGACACTTGCCTGTTACTTCCTAAACTTTCTACCCCAATTGATTTTCCTTGATTGGATCCATGTCATGTTGCTTTTCTTCCACTAAAATCTGGTTTTCTAAATGTTGGTGTTCTTTCTCGTGTATTGGACGCACATGGGTTTGTAGGTTCCACACTGATAGTGATCTGGATTGGAGTTTTTCCTTCCGTCCTTAACCCTGGACCTCATGTTTTCCTTTCATATGTTACGTACATGATTTCCTCAATCTGCTCCACAGCCCGAAGATCCTCTACCTCTTCTTCATCGCTTTCCAAGCCCTCTCTATCGGTTATGGCTCTCTTCCTGTTATTCATTTTATATTGGTAGGGTATTCGACTGCGCGTCTTTATAGCATTTTCCATTATCTACTTTATCTGGTCTTCTTCCATCATGATTGGGTCCATGGCCTCCTTCTTCTTTCCCTTATCCATCTCCTCTTCCATATCTCAACCTCTTGTCAGTGCTTCCCCCCTTCCCCCATGCACGCAAGGAAGTTTAGTTGTCTGATTCCATTGTGATCACACCATTGTCATAAATAAAATATTGATTGAAGTATACAACAATCTGATGTACCTACCTTTGGGTCCCTTTAGAAAATCTCGCTCTGCTGCAATGTAGGACTTTGCGGTATCTACTGCAAATTTGGTGATAAACCCTGCAACAATACTTTCTAACCAAAAATCTATTGCGCGCGTAAATTTGTTATTAACTTGTTGTAGCTATGCGATATCCACGTGATTCCACTCTAGCTGTCTGATTCGATTTGTAGGGTGGTTGTCCTTTAACCTCGATAACCACTCCTGCAACAAATGCGGGAAGTCACAGAAAAATACCTCATGCAAGTCGCTAAACACGTATTTGTCGAGATATTTGTGCGGTGTTAACTTAAGGTTTTTTTTGTCCTTTTGTGCAAACACAAGTTCCTTTGTTTTCAACCATCTTTTAATCTCTACCTTCGTTGGATTCCATGGCCTGAACATTCCCTTCTATACTTTCATCCTCCACGTGTTTCTTTCACGGATGTCGTCCACTCAATCTCATGCAATTCTAGCTGGCAACAAAACTATTTGTCGATTTTTCTTTCTTCTTTTATTTCTTCTTGGGCTGACCCAGGTTCAGATCTCAACAGGTTTCCAACAAAGCCCTTAAAAACTATCGACCCTCCTTGTAAACCAGAAGGCAATGTTGCGCACAGGATACACAACACAGTCTCACCCGAGATAGATTTTATCGGTGACTGCAATACTCAGGTGTTTGCAATCTAGGAATGAGCAGGGATCTGTGATTCTGTTCTTTCTTCCTTATGCATTCTCCTTGTTGATCATTCAATTAATTCTATGGTTTATTCATATTTTAACCTATGCATGCATATGGTTATAACTACTTTAACCATTCATTCTTAATCTAATGATCAACAGAAAGTAAATCATTCATTAACAATCACACAAAACACAAGGTTTGCAGTGGTTCACGCCCTCTTGGGGCTACGTGCACAAAGATCTGGCTTCTCTGCTCTTTTATTTCTTTTGTTGCAATATCTGGGGCTGCACGCATTACATCTTCAGTAATACAATCAAGATTGAGGGTAAGAACCCTCTATGAGGCGGACTAGGTCACATCGGGCTCCTCAACCTATGACCTAACCTTCATAGACTACCTTACTCGACTCTTCTACAAGACTTTTTACAATCAACCACCCACAAAATCATAGTAATCAACTCTCTCTGGTATGATATATTCTCCCTTATCCTCTCCTTCCTACCCCTCCTAGGTCCTAATTTATACTATTTTATCATCTTATAGCCATTACAATCTTGTCAAAAACCCTAACCCTATCATGGTTAGGCTTGTCTGCCTGCGCGCCACGTTGCTTTTTCTCCTGCATGTTGCTTTTCCTTCTTTTTATGCATGCTGCTTTCTTGCCACCTGTTGCGCGTGCTCCAAAATTAGGTCTTCCTTTCCAAAATAGCTCTTTTCCAAAATATATGCTTCTCCAAAAATAAACATGTGCCCAAAATAGACTTCCTTCTCAAAATAGGCTTGCACCCAATACAACTCCACCCAAAATCACCACCCAAGAGCATCTGTGTCCACCCATGGATGCACTGAGCCCGCACCATAAACCTTCTTTCTTCCTCAAATCCTGACCTACCTCACCTTCAAACAATCCATGCCTATACCATAAATTCCAGGGTAAATCCATCATAATAGAGTTTCCTCATTACCAACAAAATCCCACATATCAATGGAAGTTCACACAAGTGACGTTGAATAACCTCACAACGCTCTATACGAACCATATGTGCGAACGACGGAAGCTACCTTTTGTTCGTCCCTTGACATGTCCAACTATAAAATTGCATTGACGGTAAGTTAAATTGATGCATGGGTTCTACTAAGGTATGGGGGTATCACCATGCACCCCATTTTGAATTAGTGAACCTAGGATTAGGGAGGAGTCCACCTTGGCCCAATTCTCTTTTGATATGGAAGAAGGATATGTGATCTGTTAGCACTGAGAATCACCCTGAGATTGCAAGAAGATAAGCCCAGTACCCATCAAAAAGGTTTGTGAATGTGAATTAATGATGAAAGGTCAAATGGCCAAAACTTGGCATCATAATGTTTTAAAACATAAATCTAGGCTAGCATGCATAAGCAAATGAGGTTTTGATTAACTTCAGTCAGTGGTTTAAGGATAAAGGTGAATAGAAGGAAGACTTAGTGAGGAAGGTGGATAAGTCTGCTATAAGCATCAGGCCTTCAAGCAGCTGGGTGTAGAAAAACTCAGTCACAAGAACCTCTTGAAACTAAAGTTTAAGACACTGAAAAACATTCGTAGCAGCATTATAATCAAACATTCATTATAACACAACCACAACATCTCATATGGATCATCCAATCATGAGCATTTCATAGTAAGAGGAAACAATATGATGAAAGGAAACTAACTTCTATTAACGAAAATGTCTTAAGTCCCATACATAACTAGAGAACAACTTTGCTTAGTCAAAAAATTACAAAAAGGGAGCTCTGCTCAACCATCTAACCCTCTTAAATCATTCATCTAATGTATTTATAATCAAGACAACAGCTGGTGTCTTCTTTTGTCTATCATGTTCCTTCTGTCAGATGAAAACTCTGGTCGGTATGGGCGTGTAGGAGAAACTTCCCTCTGTGGTACTTCGAGCTGACAATCTTCTGTCTCCTTGGCTAGACCCTCCATGCTTCCATTTAAGGTGGGTAGTTGATTGTTCTCTTTCCTCTAGTGATAGAGTGGTCGCGGTCTGTTAACGCTTTGCTTCTCCTTGTGACGTTCCTTTGATGAATTGGCTTAATGCCCAGTTTATGTTGCCACGCATTGATCTCAGATTGGACCCCATATAAGCACGTGATTACAAAAGCTGTCGAGGGTGGTTTGGGTCCACACCGCTTCGGCCCCCGCAATCCACCACCAACTGCCATGTATCTCTTTAACTATACTGTGGTTTCGATTGTAGGACCGCTCTAGAATTTTATCGTTCGAGCATGTTCCGTCCCCGTAATGAAGTGTGGCCATCGATCTGCTGCAAATCTGCGATCTAGGAAACCCTGATATTTTAGTGCCCCCACTAAAATTTATCCGTCTACCAACTCCAGAACCCTTTTAGACCATGCTTAGAGATGGAGCCTATTTTGGCACTTGGGAGCTTTGAATGCTGAGCAGGAATACCTCCCGGAGGATGATCTCCTGAATCTGACGTGGTGGCTTGATGCTATATAATGTCACAACTAGTGATGGAGGAGCGCCATGTGTCTTCGGCACTTCGACACTTCGAGCTTCGAGATGTTTGGATGGAAATCTCTCGAAGTCACTTTCTCCCAGTTGACGTGGTAGCCTCTCGTTACTTCGGGACTTCGGGGCTCCAGTCGATATTCCTTTCTTACCTGCTGCAAAGATCAACGATCCTTGTTGAATTGAGATCAACGGTCAACAATTACTTTGGGATTTCGGGCTTCGGGCCTTTTCAATGCATAGTTCTTACAATCCTCTGGAGCGTCGTATCTCCGAAGTGAGAGATATGCCTCCACGTGTCCTCTTATTTTGGATGGCCGAGATTCACTTTGGGAGTTTGGGCCTTTTCAATGCATAGCTCTTACAATCCTCCAGAGCATCATATTTCCGGAGTGAGAGATCCGGCACCGCGTGTCCTCATTGATGGATGGTCCAGATGAACTCCGGGCTTCATGCTTTCGAGAGTCCTTTACTCACTCAACTTCTGCTTGTTTTCTCCCAGAGTACAAGATCGTTTGCCATGTGTCCCTTGCTTGAAGATCAACGATCCTGAGCGATTGTGGGCTCACAACTTACACAAACTTTAACTTCCTTCCCGGTCCCCGCAATGCGAAGATGCTCGTTCGTAGCGGGATTGATATGCATCGTTGATCTGTTGATCTAGTAAGATCAACGATCCTGAGCGATTTCGGGCTCACAACTTGTAGAAACTTTAATTTTCTTCCCAATCTCGGCAATGCCTCCCCACCATCGATCTCTCTCCAATGAGATCTGACGGTCGTGACTTATTCTTTGTTTGATCTGGCGGTTGATCTGAACTGTACATGGGATCTCCGTCGTTGAAAGTCAAGCTTGTTTGCTTGCTTGTATTCCAAGCTCGAAATGGACAGATTTGAACAATGCATTTCACTCATGGCCTTTTTCCCTGTGCAAACGAAGGACTTGGCCGAGCTGCAAAAAACTATATGTGACCCGTGACAACTTCATGTGATAACATTGGCTTCACAGGGGATGGCATGCTCCCTGTGAGCTGTCAAGAACAAGTCATTTCAATGTCTTATCCTAGGGCTACGGGGTCACTTATTTAAACAACAATAAAAATAAAAAGTGATATTTACAATGAATGGAAAGCCAATCACGGGTTAAGCAAATATTCTTTTAGAAAGTGCCCATTGACAGGGCCACCAAAAACTTTGGAATCCTCCAAGTTCTGCAATTTATAAGTGTTATTTGAAAATACCTCATAAATCTTGAATGAACCAATCCACAAGGCTTCAAATTTGCCATGTTTGCCTTTTTCTTGCTTGGGTGCATCCCACTTGAGCACTAGATCTCCCGGTTGGAAATATTCTTTGATGACCTTCTTGTCAAAAGCTTGCTTGATCTTCTGTTGATGGTCATGTGCTTTGCCAAGTAGTTGCTCCCTAGTCTAATGTACTTCTACCAATTGTTGTATCCTCCTGACCATATCAACAGGTTCTCCTTGGTAGTCCTAGAGGAATTTTGCCATAGGCAGGGCAAGCTGAGTAGGAAAGATAGCCTCAACCCCATATACAAGTTGAAAAGGGGAAACACCAAGTGACCTCTTTGTTGTAACTCTATCAGCCCATAAGGAAAATTTTAGCTTTGAGTCCCATGCTTTCTTATTGTTTTCTAACAATTTCTTGATGATATTTATGAGTCTCTTGTTAGAGGACTTTGGCAAACCATTTCCTTGGGGGTAGTAAGGAGTAGAATGGACTAATGTAATCCCATACTGTTCACAAAACTTGATCAATGGTTTAGCTTTGAAGGAGGCGACATTGTCAGTAACAATCCTGCTTGGACAACCAAATCTTGACATGATATCCTCGAGAAAACTAATGATTACCTTATGGGAGGCATTCCTTGTAGGAGTGGCTTCTATCCACTTGGTAAATTAATCATTGCCAGTCAAAATCCACCTATGCTGACCACTTGAAGCTGGATGGATTTCCCCAATGAAGTCAAGACCCCACTGTTGAAAAGGTCCAAAAGCCACCACAGGCTTCAAAGGTAAAGATTTGAGTTGTTTCTTTCCAGAAAACTTTTGGCATTTGGCACAAGCTCTAATCTTTGCACAAACATCAGTAAAAAGGCTAGGCTAGAAATACCCAACTCTGAGGATCTTATAGGCTGTGGTTCTCCAAAAACGATGGCCCCCACATAAGCTGTCATGAAAGTCAGTCATGGCCCTTTCAGCTTCTTGTGGATCTAAACATCTCAAAAGAACTCCCAAAGGATCTTTCCAATACAATATATGATCAATGAGGCAATATCTAATTGCTTTAAGCTTCAAATCTCTCACCTTGTTCTTGTCTAAACCGTCAGGAGGCTACAACTTCTGCAGAAAATATATGATGTCTTTATACCAAGTGCATTCTGCCAAATTTGTGCTGGCATGAGATCTTTTATCAACAAACTCGGCTTGTTGATTTTCTGAGTTTATGTTCATGAAATTAACCCATAAAGCTTTGCAATTTGATTCAACCAACAACCTGTCTAAACCTTGGCCTTTCACTAGTTTAGTAGGCTTCATTTCAAGGTCAAATTCCAGAATTTTAGTGATCCATTTGCTCCTTTTCCCATCTATGTCAGGCTGGATAAGTATCTCTTTCACTGAGGCTGAGGGGACATGTGCAACAATCTTTGAGTGCAGAACATATATTCTGAAAGCCTTGAGGGATTTGACCAAAGCATAAGCATGCTTTTACATGATATCATATCTTATTTCTGCATCCCTCAATGCTCTGCTGAAAAAGGAAATAGGCTGCTATAACCCCTCTGTACTTTTCTACAGCAAAACAACAACCAATGTGTCAAATGAGGCGAAGGAAAATATCAGAAACTCCTTGGAATAGTCGGGGCTGATGAGCATAGGTGCTTCAAACAAGGCCTTTTTGATTTGATCAAAATATTCTCGAGCCTCAGTAGTCCATCTCACCTCATTTCCTTTCCTAAGCATGGTTGTAATGTACTTCACCAATTCAACAAAGTTAGAGATGAACCTTCTTCGAAAATTGATTTTTCCCAGGAAAGACTGAACTTCTTTCTTGGACCTAGGAAAAGATAAGGTCTAAATGGCCTCTACTCTGCTTGGATCAATTCTTACCCCTTCTGCTGATACAATGTGTCCCAATAACTTACCTTCCTTCATAGCAAACAAGGACTTCTTAGGATTAAGAGAGAGACCAAACTTTCTGCACTTCAAGAAAACCTTTTTCAAATGATGATAATGCTCTTTATCAGATTTTGAGAACAATGTGATGTCATCTAGATAGATGACTACAAACTTGTCCTTCTCCCCAATGAAGGCAATGTCCATTGCTCGTTGAAAGGTCGCTCCTGCATTCATCAATCCAAAGGGCATTTTAGCATGCATGAATGTGCCCCAAGGAGTAGTAAAGGTTGTCTTCTCCCTATCTTCAGGCAAGACAAAGATCTGATTATAGCCAGAAAATCAATCAATCATAGACATCCTAGATGAACTAGTGACTCTTTGGAAAATGTGCTCCATCTTTTGCAAGGGGTAATTATCTTTCTTGGAGCTTCTATTCAAATTCTTGAAATCAACACATAGTCTGATTTCCCCATTTTTCTTCCTTACAGGGACCAAGTTAGCTACCCACTCAAAGTATCTCAAAGGAATGATGATTTTGGCATCCAACAACTTCTTCACTTCTTTTTCCATAATAGGCAACAACATGGGATTTATTTGTTTGAGTTTCTGCCTAAAAGGCTTGGTCTCCTCTTTCAAAGAGATCCTATGTTCAATGATGTTTGTGTCATATGTTCTTAAATATTCATATTTCCAGGCAAACACATCAACAAACTCCCTTAAAAGCTTGACACACTCAACCCTTTGTTCCTTTGACAAGCTGCTAAACAACTTAACATACTTTGGATCCTCCTCTGTACCTAAATTGCATTCAGTCACGTCAACATTTTCAGTTGAACCTTTAACCTTTACAACAACATCATTTCTATCAAGCAACATCTCCAAGGGGACTAGTCCTTTTGGAATATGGTTACTGGGCAACTGAACAATATGATGGTCAACAATTTTATTAAGAAAAATATCAGCATGAGGCCTTTTTTTCAGTATCATGATCTTGATCAATATGTAAGGCAGAAAACTCATCCATAGTCTCAATAAATCTTTTTATCTCAAGATCATCCTCAAAAACCTTCCAATGTTTGACATTGTCAGGTATAGAGGATCTATACTTCACTTCCACATCATATTTGAGTTTAGGGGGCAAAAGAATTCTGAAATTACTTGTTGAAATAGCCAAGGAATCTGCCATAGTGTTCTCTCTTGGAACAAATGAGATATTAAAAGCTAAGAAGAAACTATCAACAAGATCCCAAACTTCATTCCTATAAGTCCTTGACCTGGGGTGTTTAGCTTGATACACATTTTTAACTTGATGAACAATTAATTCAACATCTCCAAACATTGCTAGCTCTTCAATCCTTATGTCTTTAGCAGCCCTCAAACCCAAAACAAGAGCCTCATATTCTGCCACATTGTTTGTAGTTTCAAATTCGAGCTTGTAGGACAAGGATATGATCTCTTGGGTAGGAGAAATAAAGACTACCTCTGCACCAACACCTTCCTTAGAAGAGGCCCCATCAAAAAACATCTTCCAAACAGAGGCATTAGGAGGAGGATCTTCACAAGAGGTGATGGATTGTTTTCTGATTTCAATAGGTGGTTGAGGAGCACCAGTGAGTTGTAACATACTGGATCCTAAATCAATATCAAGTGCAAAAATAGGGTGGTTGGTAGGATTTGCTTCATCACTGATGATGTAGACTAATTTTGCCTCCCTATAAAGCCTTATATGTTCTCCCCCAAACACAAGAATGGTGGCATATGAAAGGTCCATCTGCAAAGTTACCCCTTGTCTTTTGATCCAAGATCTTGACAACAACATCCCAAACTTAGGGGGGGACATCAGCCGCCATAATATCCATGACCACACTTTTCATTGGCAATTGGAGTAGGGTAACAACAAGGTCTTTAATAACCCCAAGACACTTCACTTTCCTGAAATCAAATGAGTATAGGTCATCGTAGGTTTTTGTAATTTCCAACCTAAGCTCATCCATGATGGGTTTAGGCATGGGGTTATGAGATGCCCCGTAGCCCATCAAGTAGTTGTGTAACACTTTATCATGAATGTTTAATGATTTCTAGAAAGGGGGGGAAGAGTCATCTCTATCCTCTACCAAAGGTCCCAGGATGACAATTGTTTTTTCATCTTGAAGGTTGACTGAATCTGTGGAATTAGAGGAAGGCTCAGGCTGTAGCATTTTAGAAAGATATCTTTTGAATTCCTCATTCTTAATCAACTCCAAAAATGATACATGGATTTTAACTTTTTGAATCTCACTCTCAAAGCTAAAAGAGGATGGAGATTTCAGAATCTCCTTAACTTCTGGGGTAGGGCTCTTAGCCAATACCTGGGGGGTTTGTGCATCTTTTTCTTTGCTGCTAGCCGCCACAGCCTTATCAGAATTTTCTGTTTTAGTGGGCTGATCAGAAGTGTCAATCTTTCCCTCTTTCCTTTTTGACCTTAGGTTGTATTTACTTCAATTTCAATTTGTTTTTTTTTCCTTTACTCAATTCATTTAAATGAATATCCATGAGAGACTCTTCGTATGCAGATTGGGTTAAATTAGGAGATGAAGAGGTGTCACCAAGACAATGAATTTCAGGATCAGTTTCTTCATCCTCTCCTTCTTCATCAACAACAAGGTTTTTTTGGAGAGGGGCTTGGACTTTTTGATCATCCCTATGCCTATTTCTTTGATCTCTTTGGAGGACCTGAGGGGCATTATTTGGTCTTCTGAAATTACCTCTATTCTCAACATTCTGTGTGTTCCTATAGTTTTGTTTTCCTTCAAGTTTAAACTTCTCCATTTCAGTAGAAAGTGATTTTACCAATTTTGTAAGTTCATCAACTTGAGGGTGGACAACAGGGGATTCTGAGGTTGAAGCTTCAACCCTACCTTTCCTTCTGTCTATATCAGATTTTCCCCTAAGCTTGTCAGCTGCCAATATGTTAGATTCTACTTCCAAAGCTACATCTTGCATGTGAGCTAGAGAGGTAGATCTTCTTTCTCTCAACATGAGGCACAAATTAGGGTCAAAAGCACGTGCATAGGTAATATTGGCAGAGGTTTATGTAGGCTTTATTTCAGTGGGAATCTTGTTATACATTCTATTAAATCTTTTTGAGAAATCCGAAACAGATTCCCCCTCTTTCCTCTTAAGTGACTGGAATTATGTAATATAATAAAGGAAATCCTTTTTATCCCCCCAATGCCTTGAGAAAGCATTATCCAAAGCTTCAATCCGATGAATAGATCTAGGAGTCAAACACCTAAACCATTTTCTAGCCTCACCATCAAAGCTCTGTACAAATACCCTCATCTAGACATCTTCATTCTCAATGCTAAGATTATCTGCATAACTATAAAAAGTTGCAAGGTGTTCCTCTGCAGTTATGTCTTCCTCTCCTATGAACTTGGGCATGTACTTAAGGTAGTCTCCAACTCGGAGAGAATTCACAGGCTGAGGTAAAATAAGAGGGACATACCTAGCAACCACTATGGCATCCATCCTATTTCTAGGAAGATTAGCACCTGCCATTGGGTTGTGGACTGTAGGAGAACAAGGGGGAGATGGAGTTTTGATAGATACAAATGCAGCTAGGATTTTTGGAGAAAGAGTAAGCGTTTGACTATGGGAGGAAGATGGTATAAGGTTCAAGGGAAAAGAGGTTTCCTCTTCTTGAGTCACAACAACTTTGATAGGATGAGGAGCAGGAAGGCCCAAAGTAGGAAAATCTTCAAGATTCTCAAGCCTGAACCAACTTACAACACCAGGGGAAGCAAGGGTTTCAAATTTTTCTTCATTCAATTTGGGGCTAAAAGAAGAGTATTCAACGGAAAAAATTTCAAAATCCAAACTTTTAGAAACTTCAACAGAAGGTAAAAAAGGCAAATTGGATATGGCTACTGGAGTTTTAAAAGCAGAATCATGTAAAAGGCCAGGAGTACCTGGTAAAATAGCTAAATAGCCTTCTTAAGAAGCCTTTCCTTTCTTGTTAATCTTCTTTGGGTCAACTTCAGGTGTTGTCGGAGGTAGCTGTGGAGTAGACCTCGTGTGTCTGCCTTTGGGAGACACAACTGAAACAGTGGAGTCGCTAGATGCAAGTTGCAATCTTTAATGTAGCACCTTCAGAATCAATATTGTTTTGTCATTCAATCCTAGGGAAATGTCTTCAATTCGTTCCCCGACAACGATGCCAAGAATGTTGGCACTGAGAATCACCCTTAGATTGCAAGAGGATAAGCCCAGTACCCATCAAAAAGGTTTGTGAATGTGAATTAATGATGAAAGGTCAAATGGACAAAACTCGACATCAAAATGTTTTAACACATAAATCTAGGCTAGCATGCATAAGAAAATGAGGTCTTGATTAACTTCAGTCAGTGGTTTAAGGATAAAGGTGAATAGAAGGAAGACTTAGTGAGGAAGGTGGATAAGTCTGCTATAGGCATCAGGCCTTCAAGCAGCTGGGTGTAGAAAAACTCAGTCATAAGAACCTCTTGAAACTAAAGTTTAAGACACTGAAAAGCATTCGTAGCAACATTATAATCAAACATCCATTATAACACAACCACAACATCTCATATGGATCATCCAATCACGAGCATTTCAGAGTAAGAGGAAACAAGATGATGAAAGGAAACTGACTTCTATTAACAAAAATGTCTCAAGTCTCACACATAACCAGAGAACAACTCTGCTTAGTCAAAAAATTACAAAAAGGGAGCTCTGCTCAACCATCCAACCCTCTCAAATCATTCATCTGATGTATTTATAATCAAGACAGTAGATGGTGTCTTCTCTTGTCTGTCATGTTCTTTCTGTTAGAAGGAAACTAAGGTCAGTATGGGTGTGCAAGAGAAACTGCCCTTTGTGGTACTTCGGGCTGACAATCTTCTGCCTCCTCTACCAGACCCTCCATGCTTCCATTTAAGGGGGGTAGTTGATTGTTCTCTTTCCTCTAGTGATAAACTGGTCACGGTCTGCTAATGCTTTGATTCTCCTTGTGACGCTCTGATCAGGGGATCAAATTTTGCTCAAATTTAAAAGTGCTCGGAATGCGACGAAAATAGTGCTATTGCGTCCGTCTCGTCTTCCTGATTCCAGCGGTATATTTACTTTGTCAAATGGACTCCGTATGGAGAAGATATCGTGATCTGTTCGTCAAGCCAAACAGGCAAAAAAAAATTGATGCTGACTGTACCAGTCCGTACGGTCTGACGTGGCAGGATCGTACGATCGTACAGGGGTGACGTGGCAGATGTTGTTGGTTGATAGATGGCGAGTCAGGAGCTGTCACATGTCCATTTATGGGCAATTGGTATGAGGACACGTGGCCCAATTGGTGGGCGCCACGTGTCACTCATTATTTGGTTTTTAGGTTGTATGTAAAAATGTTATGGGAGTCCGCGGGGTTCGACCCCCGGACCTCCCCCCACAGCATAGCGCCTTCGCACGACTGCCTGACCAATGGGCCACAAGTTATTGCTTGTTATGTATATGCACTTAAATGTATTTATGTTTACCCTTTTGTATATTGAGCGGGGGGTCGGGCCGGGGCTTAGCCCCGGCCCGTGGTCGTGTGCTCTTTGTATATGACCATGTCGTATAGTCCAACGATTGGCGCGGGGGTATAAAACATAACCCATAGTTTTTATATGACCATATGTTATATATGCGCGCGGGTGTTTATATATGTGGTTTCATTATATAATATATGACCATGCTTTACACATTGGTCCGACCATTTGTGCGTGGGGTTAAAACATATGGCCCGTGGTTTTTCATATGACCGGAGCGCGGGAAAGGAGTTGTTATGGTTTTGAAACAAGTTAACGACTTAACCACCTATTTGCCCAGCATACGGTCATATGCGCCATACGCCTAGGTGCCGAGGCGGTTAGGGGCTGGCACGCCCTTAACCGTCCTACGGTTTGCACCGTTGGTGCGGTTGCGCCCGGTGCTGGGTTTTCACGCTTTAAAATGCGTGTGAGCCAGGTTCATTCAGGGAGGGTGCGTTTTGTAGATGCAGAGACAACAAGCTTGAAGAGGGGACTTCCGGGAGGCATAACTTCTTCATTTTTCGACCGATTGAGGTGCTGAAAGAGCCCAGACATGGGTTTTGGGACGCTCTGAAGCCATTGGAGCAATCGGTTTGTCAGTTTGAGCATTGTAAGACATGTTTTTGAGCACTTTTTGAGCAATTAATAATAATGATCCATTGGAAGTTGGACCAGGAGATGTAGCCCATAAGAGGGGTGAACTCCTTTATCAATTGTTGTGTTTATGTGTTGATGTTCAATGTTTATGTTGATGTCTATGTGTAATTTGCATAAGTAATCCTTTAATCTATATGTTGCAAACTGATCCATTTGCTTTAAACACATAACATTTAATTGCAAATAAGTTTTCAAGTTTTTCAAGTCTTCTTCATTTTTAGATCAAGTTGGTATCAGAGCACTGGTTTTGAAGACTTGATTGTTTGCAAGTTTTGTTTATGATGCTCACAAGGTTGAAACTCACAAGAGGAGAAGGTCAACTTGT
>ML795430.1:414448-424980 GCA_009831015.1 Picea engelmannii
TCGGTTTGTCAGTTTGAGCATTGTAAGACATGTTTTTGAGCACTTTTTGAGCAATTAATAATAATGATCCATTGGAAGCTGGACCAGGAGATGTAGCCCATAAGAGGGGTGAACTCCTTTATCAATTGCTATGTTTATGTGCTGATGTTCAATGTTTATGCTGTTGTCTATGTGTAATTTGCATAAGTAATCGTTTAATCTATGTGTTGCAAACTGATCCATTTGCTTTAAACACATAACATTTAATTGCAAATAAGTTTTCAAGTTTTTCAAGTCTTCTTCATTTTTAGATCACGCTCCTTTGATGAATTGGTTTAATGCCCAATTTATGTTGCCACGTGTTGATCTCGGATTGGACCCCATATAAGCACGTGATAGCGGAAGCTGCCAAGGGTGGTTTGGGTCCACACCGCTTCACCCCCCGCAATCCACCACCAACTGCCACGTATCTCTTTAGCTATACCGTGGTTTCGATTGTGGGACTGCTCTAGAATTTTATTGTTCAAGCATGTTCCATCCCTGCAATGAAGTGTGGTCGTCGATCTACTGCAAATTTGCGATTTGGGAAACCTTAGCGCCCCCGCTAAAATTTATCTGTCTGCCAACTCCAGAACCCTTTTAGACCATGCTTAGAGATGGAGCCAATTTTGGCACTTGGGACCTTTGAATGTTGAGCAGGAATACCTCCCGGAGGATGATCTCTCAAATCTGACGTGGTGGCCTGATGCTATATAATGTCACAACTAATGATGGATGAGTGCCATGTGCCTTCGACACTTCAACACTTCGGGCTTCAGGATGTTTGGATGGAAATCTCCCAAAGTCACTTTCTCCCAGTTGACGTGGCAACCTCTCGTTAACTTCGGGACTTTGGGGCTCCGGTCGATATTCCTTTCTTACCTGCTGCAAAGATCAACGGTCCTTGTTGATTTGAGATCAACCGTCCACAATTACTTCCGGAGTTTGGGCTTTGAGCCTTTTCAATGCATAGTTCTTACAATCCTCTGGAACGTTGTATCTCCGAAGTGAGAGATCTGCCTCCACGTGTCCTCTTGTTTTGGACGATCGAGATTCACTTCAGGAGTTCGGGCTTCAGGCCTTTTCAATGCATAGCTCATACAATCCTCCAGAGCACCGTATTTCTAGAGTGAGAGATCTGGCACTGCGTGTCCTCGTTGATGGATGGTCCAGATGAACTCCGGGCTTCAGGCTTTCGGGAGTCCTTTACTCACTCAACTTCTGCTTGCTTCCTCCCAAAGTACAAGATTGCTTGCAACGTGTCCCTTGCTTGAAGATCAACGATCCTGAGCGATTACGGGCTCACAAATTGCACAAACTTTAACTTCCTTCCCGATCCCCGCAATGCGAAGATGATCATTTGTAGCGGGATTGATATGCATTGTTGATCTGTTGATCTAGCAAGATCAACGATCCTGAGTGTTTTTGGGCTCATAACTTGTAGAAACTTTAATTTGCTTCCCGATCCCCGCAATGCCTCCCCACCGTCGATCTCTCTCCAATGAGATCTGACGGTCGTGACTTATTCTTTGTTTGATCTTACGACTGATATGAACTGTACATGAGATCTCCGCTGTTGAAAATCGAGCCTTTCTGCTCGCTTGTATTCCAAGCTCGAAATAGACGGCTCTGAACGCTGCATTTCACTCGTCGCCTTTTCCCCCGTGCAAACAAAGTAATTGGTCGGCCTGCAAAACTATATGTGACCCATGACGACTTCATGTGATAACATGATCAAAATTAGAGAGTGGTTTTTTAATCCTCGAGATGAGTGTGCTGAAGACATTACCCCCCGACATTGCTTGATCGATCATGGCTCTAATGACCAACTTCAAATCCCTCAGAACTATTAAAGTTTTGAGACCCTCTTCCTTTGCGATGTACAAACCCTTCCACAACGAGTAGGCCTCAACAAGATTGTTTGATACATTTCCAAGCCCCCAAGAATAATAGGCAATCATGTTTCCTCCGGAATTGTGGAGACTCCCCCCCACACTTGCCACCCCTGGGAAGCATTGTCTTACTTACCACAAATTATTTACATCAAAGAAAATTTCTTTCAGAAAAATCAGAAGTGCAATGAATAAAACAACACATCAATTGTCTTTGTAGTGAAGTTTGACGATTAATTAAAATCTAACTCTATGCTGATCATATCACCTAGACAAATTCTTGGAGCAACTTTACAATATCTTTGGCATTATCTAACAAAATTGTTTCTATCAATATCATTTGAAGCCAAAAGGAAAGTAATTTGTTGTTGTCAGTAATCACATAAATGCTACTCAATAGAAATCATATACATTCGACATTTTTGACAAAGTAGACGTTGGTTAGTAGTACACATAAACTAGGTCATAATTGTTGGTGTAGAAGCCAATCTTGCACTAAATTTGTTTATAAAATTCCAGGGCACACAATCCATCTATCTTGTTTATAGCTATTGAATTTTAACCCTAATTTGTTATAAATGTGTAATGTAGAATATACTTTCATGCAATATATTTTCTCCATAACATAGATGAATTATGGGAACTTCTTGTTTATACAAAAAAATGAGAGTTTAAATGCATTTCCTTGCATGAGCACATGAGTTTTTTTTCTTCTCAAATACTAATGATATTGAAGTAATTATTCATATTGTAACGTCCCCCAACCCATCTAAGTGACATTACAATGCAGAATACTCTTAAAAATGAAATTTCTACTAACTAAATTAATTCATTTACAATTCGTTGATTTCCTGTAGATTACAATTACAATTTAAAAACATATTTAACTACTGTCCACAACCATAAAATAGATGCATCTACAACATGCTAATAACCAACATAAAATGCAACTAAGCAACTCATTACAACGAAATATAAATCGCTTCCAAATACATAGAGTTCATGCACAACAATTAAATACATAATTTAACACAACAACAAGATAAAACACTTATCCTTTCACAACAATTGTGTAACCAACTGTTTGGGACAAACGTTCCACCCAACCATAGACTGAATGTTCCAAATCTCAACAACCAGTCACCCGCGAGTTGAGACTAGCAATCCAAAAAAGAGGATGGTCTCTCACAGTCCACTCACAACTCATACAACTCTCAACCCAACTGATATTCTCCTACAACTACCCCGATTTTCCACCAACTCTCTTCCTCTTGACCTGTCCAACCTAAGGAATGTACCCCTTCACCGATCTCAGTCCCTCGGGCGTCCCATTCATTTATCAAGGTCTCTCTGGCACAAACAACCAAGAATCTCTCAGCTAGGAACTCAAGGGAAAGCGCTGCTAGGAAAACTGTCAACAAACCAACAACAACCACTTGCTGTTTCAGTGCAACTCACACATGAGTTCACTCTTCATGCCTGACAACCTGGCTCTTTAGTTTTCCAGCTCCAATTTGCTCCAATTACGCTCCATCTTGCTTTAGAATTCACCCTCCATGGATGCAACGAATTCCAACCTTCTTTCTTTCTCTCTACTTACTCTCATGCACCAAAACTCCATGTCTAAAATCTACTATCCCCAACCCATACAAATTTCCTCTCTTTGGCTTGCCTTTCTTGACTCACACTCTTCCCCAAGTTCATTGTACTCAACCCCATGTGCTTAATAACTTTGGGATGTGACCACTCACACCCACCCTCTTACATGTATTCAATGATTGGCTTTGGGAACACTCGATCGGAAATGAGAAGGTTCATATACAATTAGCAAATTTAGGAAAACGAGTTAAATTAATATACATGGATATTTCCCCCTTGGACCTCTCTTAGCCATTATCCTAGACACTCCCCTCTCTTGTGGATTAATTCAGCCCCCATCTCTTGTCCATGCCCCCCTTAACAACTGGCATCACATTTTATTAATAAAACAAGGAAATGCAATTCACATATTACATCTCTTTGGTCGTAGCCACACATTATATCTACATAAGCATTAATTAAACTAGGGATTATAGTGGGGATGTTACACATAACATTTTTCGTGATTATTTTTTGTGTTTAGACATGAATATAACATTGCTATCGGGTCTTCTAGGAAGAGAAACATATAACTTACCCACAAATTGTTTTCATTGGCTTTATTGACGATATGGTAGGCAATGATTTGATTTTTTATAGAGCATGGACATGATTCATACTCAAAGGAAAAATTGAAAAGTGAAGAATAGATTCAAGCACAAAGCTAATTGGACTAGAAATGTCACCCAAATTTTCCCCATATTTAGCATTATGATGTCTCTAGTCTTAGACCCAAATGCATAGTAACCGAAGAGCTAGAAAGCTCCATAGGTAAGAGTGATGATAATGCTTCTACTTTGCCATAACCTCCAAGGTAAGCACCATGCAACCCCTTCAAAGGTATGGATTGCCACTCCCTACGCCATAAGAAATCATGCTAAAACCAACAAAGACCTCCAAATTAGGGATATTCTTCAAATGCAAAGACACATCCTCCACCATCACGATCAACATCGTTGCAATGTCTACAACATTGACTAATACACTGAAGGGGGCCATGTGGGTCAGGATTTGAATAATGTTAAACCTTAATTGAGAGGGGAAAACGACCCAAGTGAAGACGATCTTTGCAACTATACTTAATATTTTAGACTTGCCTAGTAAAATAGAATGCAAAGAATTATCATCCACATAACCCTCTATTTTTAACACAAGAAATGATAAGCTTAGGAGTGTAGTGTTTGATTGTTTTAACCATAGGTTCCCATGCCAACGATGCTCAACACATGGTGCATGGTCTTAACATTGTGATGTTACATAAAAATCAAACTTTGAAATGTGCAGTGTGAGAACATTTTTTGATCGATATTGTCTAATTGTTCTACGAAATGGTTTTTTTTGTCGGAATATGATGATATAAATTTGCATGAAATCATTATTTTTTGTTGTTTAAAATCCATTCCTGAATGCAGAAATGGATTCAGCATGCTGAAAAACCCATGGGGCACTCGAATTAGACAGAAATAATCACTCAAATTTGCGGATCTAACAATTTCTTGCCGAATTTCGGACAAATGTCGACGAAACAAATCGTCGAAAAAAAATCATTTCATAGAACGTTTAAACTATGTTTTTTTTTTTCAAATTGTTAAGAAAACCGAAAAACCGTTAAGGAAATGATCGTCTCCAAACCATTCTATAATGGCTAAACTTCACAACAATAAGATGGTGAAAACATGTATTGGAAAAAAATCTTAAGTTAAATTCCTTGAAGAGGATGAATATGAAGTGGATTAATAGCGTTTGTTGATCAACCCAAAGTGATTACATTATTCTCTACTAGCGCATGATGGATCAATAATGCAAGCATTACAAGTCCACATATGACACTAATGCAATGTATGGAGTATCGTTAAACATGTTATTTCACTTCAACAAAGTAAAACCTCTCAACGAAACCCTAACCTATGGGACAGACCCCGGTTTCTCCAAACCCTAACCCAACGGACAAACCCCGGTTTCCCCAAACCCTAATACTAGGCTAACTCAGAAGTCAAAAATCCATCGGATAGGCATCTTTCACTCTTTGTTTCATGGTTCTGTATTCCACGGCGCTGCTGAGGGGGAGGAGATACTGACCACAGGTTTTGCTGTGCACAGACCTCACCATGGTACTTCATTATGGGCTGTCGCCCCTCTACTCTGATGCTCTTTCCCTTCTGTTTTCATTCAAAATCGAGCAAAATCAAAGGGTCGGTTGAAAAATTTAAGATATATGGTATTCATTGATTGCAGACGTTCAAAAGAAGGAATGGAGGCCGCAACAAGCATGGGCGCGGCCATGTTAAGTTCATTCGCTGCTCCAATTGCGGCAGATGCACTCCCAAGGTACTCTATTCTATTCTCTTCTTTTTTCTCTTCTATTTACTGTGTAATATTCCCAATAACATAGGAATGAACGAGTGCCAATGAATGCAGGATAAGGCCGTCAAGAGATTTCTTGTTCGTAACATAGTCGAGCAAGCTGCCGTGCGTGATGTTCAGGAGGCGTGCGTTCACGATGGTAGTATTTATTCCCATTCGATCATGTTTCGTCGATCTGCAGTATTTTCTAAGCCGTTGTTTGTTTTGATTTTGATCTTTTTAGAATTGTGATCCAAGGTTTTTTTCTTAAAACCGTTTTAGGGTTTTTGACACAGAGGGCTGATTTTTTAATGGGTTTTGTAAATATCAGGATACATGCTTCCAAAGCTTTATGCAAAGATGCAGTACTGCGTGTCTTGTGCAATTCACTCCCATGTTGTGCGCGTTAGATCTCGCACCGAGCGCCGCAAACGCGAGCCCCCACAGCGTTTTAGACGCCGGGTATGTATATGTTAATCATCCTGCTCCTTTTGCTCTATTTTTCAGCCTATTAAAGCAAGTCTTCTGTAGTAGCTAGTAGTTTGCAGCTGCCAATCGCTGTAAAGAATTTACAATAACTAAATAAGCCCATTTCATTTAAAGGAATCATTAAGTTACATGTGGATTGACGCATTCATGTGATTCTCTTTAATACTAAGCTAATAACAAAGGTCAATGATATACCCTGGATCTGGAAAATAAAATAAATTAATTATCAAAAGAAAAGAGAATTGAGGGCCACGTAGAAGTAATTGGCAGGCAGATACAAACCCTAATTCAGCATTATAAATCCGAGTTTCTGACGTGAGGGGGAAGACGGGAGGAAACAGCGAGTAGATAGAAGAAAGACACAGGTTGCAAGACGGACAGAGGATGTAGATTGTAAACCCTTGCCCAGCATTAGGTTGCAAGGAGACTATAATTCGCGGTAACCAGACTCCTTTTTTTATAATATAACTGAGAAGTTTTATATCAAATAAAGCTACAGCAGGGCCAGCAGCAGAATTACATTACAGTTAAATTTTTTAACAAAAATCACAGTGCCAACTACATACCTATTACATAGCCTATCAAAATCTTTAGGCAAAGTTTCCCATTATTTCATAGTGCTGTAGATTCTGCAAAATAAACCTAGAATTCTAACTCTATGGAAAGCATGTGGACTAGCTGTTTAGCTGTTTCACACAGGCCTGCGTTCGATGGGTCAGAGTCTTGCCTTGTTATTTCCATGTCTTTAGCAAGCTGGTGCACCGTCTCTTGTTTCTTCAACTCCCCGCGATCTGAATTGACTGACTGCCTTTGGTTAGAAGCCCCTGACTGGTCTCCCTTACTCAAGTTTAAAACCATGTTTCTGAGCAAGGTACATTCTGCGTCAAGGACAGCTATCTGACACATCTGTTGTACAAGAGTCCCCATGATTGTTGTTATCTGAGAAGTGGCCTGCTGCTCATTCTCATGAATTTCTGTAGTGACCATGAAGATGGAAGTCCTATTGCACTGTACGGTCTCCTCATGGTTCCTGAGGACATGCCTGATAGCTGTCTACAGTCCATTGATACTCTGATGAAACTACTGCACAAAACCGATTTCAGTTTCCCAAGGATACCTTGTGGCCAATTTCCTTGCTGCGCATTCATACTCTGGATTTCCCAAGATTGCTTCTTTCTTATCTCTGTATTGTCTATGCGCCAATCTGAAAGTGGAAGTCTTCCCAAATTGGATGAAAGACTAAACAGGAGATGCTGAATTCTACGTGGGTGTGAGTCAAATGTGCAGTCCGTTCCACAGAAACCCAAGCTTAAAGCAATCCCAGAAAATACAAGCCCCCCCTGCACTGGAAAGTTTTGGAGGCAACTAACCTGAAGTCTTACCAGAAACAGAGATCATCCATGCAAATACAACCCCAACTTGACCGACAGAAAATCTTACCAAACCTCCACGCAGAACTGGAGTCTAGGCTTTCCAAATACATTTCCCAGTCCATTGTTCCATAATCCCACCTTGACTGATGCAATTTCCTGGCATGGGTTCATAATTGTGCAAGGCCATGGGTCTGAGCATGTGATGGGGAGACTCCAGTCTCATCTCATAGCTACGCCTGCCATACGATTGCAGTTCAATGTTGTGTGCCATGTGAAGAATTAATGGGCCCATACATGTATTTGTACTCATGATTAAAGGATTAAGGAATGGGTTGATTATTAACAATACCATTGATGTTGAGGACCCCCACTTTTCGAGACGTGGCTATATTGGCTAACCCATCCACTTGGTGGTTGTTCTCCGGCAACACGTGATAATACTTGATGTTGTTGAACTTGCCAGCCTCTTGTTTAGCTCAAGCTATAACAGATGCTAAGATGTTGTCAATTGGGGCGGTGTTCAATACCATCTGACTTGTGATAGCCTTTGATCCTCCCACCACTATCAATGACTAGATACGAGAGTCATTGGCTATTCTCAGGCCTTGCAATAAGGCGTAAGCTCTTGCTTGATTGTTAGAAGAGATACCAAGGCCCCATGCAAAATTTGTTTTAATTTGTGCCTTCGGGGTCAATGGTGACCCCCTCCCGGCACCTGCCACCCCAGTATCCAAACTCTGTTAATTTTATTCTTCTGTCCATTAATGTAATTCTGTTATGTATTTCCTTCTGTTCACAGTTGAATTTATGCCAAAGATTAGGCAGCCTGTAGCAAGTTTCCATTTATAGTTTTTGTGTGTGGAAAACTTAGAAGAGTTGTTAGTTGTATCAGAACTTTAATACACAAAACACACTGTTAAACTTCATGAGAACTATCATATTTTCAATGGATATAGCACGCAGTTTTGTGTATTGCCTTATCTAGATCAATCAATTTTGGGCCCTGCAGTGGCGATTTTTCTGTATTCTTGAATACAATGACATTTTTTCTGTCACGTACAATGGAGGATGTAATATTAAACACTATTCCCTGTTCCAAGATGTGTTGGAGTCTTTACAAATACAGGGAATAATGCTTTTAGCAAATGCCTTTGTGTATTATTTTGGTGCTTTTCGTATTCAAAAGTCTAGGCCCTGTTTCTTTGAGTATTTTTTTGTCACGTACAATGGAGGATGTAATATCAAACATTATTCCCTGTTCCAAAAAGTGTTGAAGTCATCAAATTGAATACTCTGGAGGTTCTATGCTTGCTCCTCTTACAACTGGAAAGTAAGATCCAAAGAGCCCTTTCATAAGGGAAAATGCCCTCTTGCCCTTGAGCCTCAGTAGCAAAATAGGACCTCCTGTTAATGGGCGTGAGTATGCTATTTAAAGTTGTTCATATTTGTAAGGGAAAGTCATATAGAAAAATAGAATCTCCTTTAGAGTTGATAAGTATATTAACTTTATACGGGAGTGACATGTTGGATCCTTCTTTTTTAATGGAAAATGTATTATACACTACATTAGCAAATTAGAACCTCTAGGTGATAGGCGTGGGCACACTTTTGGAAGTTGTTCATATTTCTATTGGAATGTCATATAGCAAAGAAAACCTCCTTTAGAGTTGACAAGCATCTGAACTTTGTTCTAGAGTGAAATGTCAAATCCTCCTCAAGTATATCTCACAATATTACAATTTCAGGGCTAGATCAATTGTCTTTGCCCAACTTTACTATAGTCTATAAAATAACACCAAAATTAGAAAGCAGTCTAGTAGCAAGAATAAATTTCAAAATGACAATTCTTGGAATGGAAGACTAGGGGTGCTTAGGCAAATTAAACTAAGTTCCTTTTGTGGTTGAGAGAACTTGAGACAGACCGAGTTCATCCATGGGATTTTGTCAAATATATTTTCTTCAATTTATTTTATTTTCTTGAAGAGGGTCTTTCCCCAATCTTTTTCTTGTGCAACGTATAGGGGATACTATAATACTTTTCACAAAAATATGATGAGAAGTATGATTTTTTCTCTTTTGGATATTGGAAGAATATATTTAGACAATGGAAAACAATAAGGTGATGGAACTTTTGTAAATTGTAAGAGTTCAAGAATTTCTATCCTCTTATTTCATGTTTAAAAGTTATAACTTCCCTGGTCCCAGTGGAAGATTTTTTCCTGCAAATTATGCATGTCTTGTGGACTCGACCTGAGATCTCTTCAACTTAGTATCTTCCTTTCTAGGCTACCAAACTTCATTCACTTCCACCTTTGACTTGTTTAATTTCTGGCTTGGACTTGAGCTTCGAACTCTTTCTTTGAATCCTCCCATTTTGGGTTTCCTTTTCCTACATAGACCTTCTTTAAAATATCTGGAAGACCATCATTTAAATTAATCCAAATGAATTTCAATGGACATCATGAGCAAAAGATCAACCTTTCCTTCTACATGGGGATTCTTTGACATAGAATTGCTAATATTGTTAGACTGTTTGTTCATGAAGATCTTTGAGTAGAGGTGAACAAGAAGATTGTAGGTCTCTCCTTGATTGGGATTAAAAAATACCTATGTTGCATTGGCTTTGGGGACGGGGGGACGGCGGGGACGGGGGGACGAGTTTCCGGGACGGCTAGAGCGCACCCCCAAATTTTTCAGGGGACGGCAGGTCGGGGACGACAATAATATATATATTATTTTATATATATATATATATATATAGAGAGAGAGAGAGAGAGAG
>ML795431.1:0-13289 GCA_009831015.1 Picea engelmannii
AAAAAAAAAATAAGAGAGAAAACGAGTGAAGATAACAAAAATGTTGCAAATAAAAAGCAAAAAGAAAATAAGATTTTAGTTATTGTTCCATTTGCATGGCAAAGGCAAATATAACTAAGTGTAGTATGTATGGTGCAAGTTGTTTCCAATGTTGGTTCTTAGTTTGGGGATTTTAGAATTTCACTTTAATATTTTAACTTCTTACCATGAACGCAAGGGTTGACTACAGAGATGTCAAATCCACTCTTTAGGTGCAACCTTTTATTTGATAGCTCTTGGGAATCCCTTATGAAAATTATAGAAAGGAAATATGTTAATCAAACCATTTGAATACATTGTGTCTGTACACAGAAATTCTAGGGAAGGGAAGAGGTTAATATGCATAAAATTTTGTAAATGGATTTATCCCTCCTGTGTGAATATTATGTGCTAGTCATAATTACTATTCACAATATATAACACTTACAATTGTGCAAACATTTGGTTAATTATTTCAATTAGATCATTGTTGCATTAATGATCTAAGAAATAAAAGATAATTGGTTAATTATTTCAATTAGATCATTGTTACATCAATGATCTAAGAAATAAAAGATAATTGAAATGTAAGATTAGTTATTATTTTGATTATAAATTAAAAAAAAAAAAAAAGAGAAACAATATCATATAATTAACAATGAAATGATTTTAATGAACAAAATGTTCCTCAATTACAAGGAAAGAAAACAATATCATATAACTAAAAATGAAATCAATATTAACAAATCAGAGGTTCTACTCCAACTAAACCAAAAAAATGCAAGTATATTTATGTTTTAAAGGTTTTTTTTTACAATATTTTTAGTTAAGATGATTATCAGAAAATCCTTGAAGAGGGGCCATGGTTTGGGGAAGAGTAGGCCTTTTCATTACCCCATGGTTATCGGATTTCAACCCCATCAATATGATTGTTTCTAAAATGTCAATCTGGGTTTGTCTCCAAAATCTGCCTTTTCCTTATTGGCATCTTTTAACACTCAAAGATATCTGAAATACTTGGGTAGACTCCTAAAGGCAGATTTTGAACAGGCACAGCTGGGTATTGTTACTTATGCTCGAATATGTGTGGAGATTGATCTTGGTAAAGGGTCTTCAAGGATGTATCTAAAACGGAGCACACACACCAATGGACTCAAGTGTTGGATTATGAAAATACAGCTTTTAAGTGTTGGATTTGTCACCAAACAGGTCATCTACAGGAATCTTGCCCTCAAACTAAAGTACATGCAAAAAGACAAAAGAGTTATCCTTCCAAATCTAAAAGTTGGCAATCATATGAGCTACCACTTTCAAAAGCTGAAAATGATCCGGGTGTAGAATATTTACTTTCTCAAGATGTAGAAAACAAGAACAAATACGAAATAGTGTAAAAGAATGAAGAAATAAATCAGTTAAAGAAGATTCAAGAAGCAATGAAATCTGGAAATCACTCCGCTGGGTAGAATACTATTACATTGGGAGGGATGAAAAGATCTCAGGAGTCCAAAAGTTCAAACTCTGATAAGGAGATGGGTGTGCTCACAAATAATATGCAAGTGGTTGTTGCAGGATCTTTTAAGGGGGTTAGGCAAAAGTCAAAGAGAAGAAAAAGAAAAAGGGTTAGATGGAGGTCAATCCAATAATGGTTTCTGACCCAATAATGGTTGGTTTCTGACCCTGTTCGTTAGGTGTATTTTCTTTTTAGCAAAAATGTTTTTATTTTAAGAATGGTTCTGATATAGATCCTTATGAAAAATTAGTGCAATGCTAAAAAAAACCCTTTGAAAAACATAATTTTGTTTTATCTTTAATAAAATTATAATATTTTTTCCATGAATTTAATAAATAAATAAAGAGGAAGAAGCAAAGTTTGTGCTAATGCAAGAATTTCAAAGTATAATCTTACGAGGAAGGGGAAACTGATGGAAAATGACTTTAGACGTGAGATCAAGAGAAGTGTCATGTTCTTACAATGTAAATAAGAGATGTTCCTGTTTGTCTATTTTGTATTCATAAATGAGAAAAAACACATCTTAAAAAAAAAAGTTTAAAATAGATTTTTATTTATTTTATTAATTACCATAAAAATTAACAATAAATAAATAAATACAAATACATCTACTTCTGTTTGTTTCTAAATTTTTTTGGCCATAGTTTAAAAATGCTATGAATGGTTTTTTTTAGCTTAAAATAATGTGAAAGGAAACCAGTTTTTTAGGTCTGAATTTTGACAAGAATCATTTTGGATTTGATGGAATTGCAGTTGTCGGATGTTAATATTGCGCAATTCAATTGCGGTGGGTGTTCAAAGGTGTTAAATCCATTCCTGCATTAAAATTAGCAATTTCATCGATCCAACAATGCAATTTTGACAAAGATTGCCTAGTGGAATTTTAATGACGGCAAACCGGAAAAGGTCAAAAACATAAAATCTTCAACATTCTTCTTTTTTAAGTGCTTCGAATTAAAATGAATCCATATCAGTATTCAGTATATTAACAAAAAATAATGATAAATAAACAAAACATAAATATATCTATGTATGTTTGCACCAGGAATTTTTTAGTGCTTGGAATTAAATGAATCTATGTTAAGATTCAAAATATGTTAAAAGGATAGTGAAAAGATTTTATAGACTGCATATAAATATGAAATTGCCATATTGCTTGTCGTATTATTTAGTATAAATGTTACCTTGCGGCAAAAGCTCTTTATCATGGTAAATGTTGCATGTGTTGTTTGAAAAAAATCCTTACGCCCAAGAACGAAGTTGCTTAGATTCAATTTGCATGTCTATAAGGTAAGGAAATTTATTTCCTCCATTTTCCCATGTAAACAGACAGATAGCAAGCATAATAGCTCAAGGTGTTAGCTTGACCAATTGTTTTTAATGTTGTTGGGTATTTGGTTAGTCCTGTACTAACAGGTGTCCAATTTGAATCGTCCTCAGTGAGACGCACTAGTTTGCGTCAATGGGTTTATTAGGGATCCCATCCACGAATATGAGAAAACATCCCTTCCGTTTTTCCCCGCAAGGTTTTCATTGGAAAAAAAGATAGCAGGCATAACAATGCTGGATCAACCGTATAGGTAAATAGTTGAACTACATTTACACGTACTTCCTTTCCAGGCTAAAAACAAACAGTACAATTACAATACAAGACACTGCTGCAAACACAGAACTGTACATGCAGCAGGAAATAGCCTGCAGATATAAGTGTATTGCAGCAAATAGACCAGACAGATTGGAAAAAACAGTGTGGTCAGAACAACAGAAAATGGAATTCATATTAACATAAAAAGTATATATTTCATGTACCTACGTTCACTCTGGCTCACTAGAGAGTGGGGAAGGGGAGAGAAGGTGCCCTTGTAACACATGGCAGATTTCAGAGTTAGATTCTAGTAGAAGATAACTTCATGGCATGGTTTATTTCGGTATCAGATAAATTTCCAAGGTATACATCATGAATTGTCTGTGCATTATGCTGCAGAGACTTCATAGAAACCAAACAAAGGGGCAAAAAAGGATCGAAGCTTTTCTGCTACTACTGTAACCTGATAACAGAGATATAAAATGAAAGACCATTTATCTATTTAGAAACTTTTCAAGTTGACAAAAATACAGACTGCCTAATTATCTGTCCATATCACTAAGAAAAAGAAATCAGCTAAACATCGGTTACATAAACTTTATAATACATTCTCCCAGCATAATATGCAGAAGCAAAGCATGTTAAAGGCAAAAATAATCTGAATGATCTTACTTGATTTCCCCATACTGTTCAAAAACCTCCACCATAACTGCCGCTCGAACCATACCCAACTGCAGTACTCCCAGCACCATATGCTGGAGTTCTAGCTGAAGTTGGACAATCTCTTGCCCAGTGACCACCTTGACCACATTTATAGCATGATGTGGTACCCATATTTGTCCCTGAATTCCCATATCCCCCGCCAAGGCTGCCACCAGAATATCCACCCATGCCATCGGGACATTCTCTTGCAAAGTGACCACCTTTTCCACACTTATAACATGAAACAGAGGCTGAATTCATGTTAGAACTCCCATTCGGCACTCCTCCATAACCACCCATGTTGCCAAAGTATCCACCTCCTTGATTTGCACCCATCCCGTTGCCACCAAAATTCACATTTGAATTGTTTCCTAAACTACTGCTGACATATCCATTGTTCCCATATCCTGCATTAGTCCCCATATTTGTAGTGGGCATTGCTGGTGTATTATTAAACTCTCCTCTGGACAGCTTGCCGATTAGATCTAATAAAATTTTACTCTCGGATGGATAATCCAATCTTTCTGCTTTAACAACAGTGGACTTCACTCGTTGTTCATCACTGTATGTTTCCTCTTTTACTTTCAATCTAAACAAATACTGATTGAAAAGCACCTTACGAATAATTTCCCCGAATTTAATATCATCTTGTTCTTCATGCTTCAGCATGTATAGGTCCTTGGCCTTGACACCCATGATTTCCTCCCCCGCTTCTTGAAAAGCTGTGATCCATGTTAACCCAGTATGGTCTTGAACTTGGGCTTGAAGCATGTATCTATAATCACAGTCAGGAACATTGCGATCACATCTTTCACAATGCCAAGTTCCATCCCCATAATTACTCACCTTCTTGTTGCACTGCCTGTCCCCAACCATCAAAGGGCAAGCAGTGTAACAAAAGTTGTCCACCTTAATAAAAGATATGGTCGCTTTTACTGAAATCCAGTCAGGTTTATCAGATTTACCAAGCCCCTCATCTTTAATTTGAGCAACTGTTTTTCGTATGTCAACTCGGCCACCAACAGTGCCCTCTTTAGTTAAGGAATGAGAAGCAGTATTCTTTCCCTCCCTTTCAAACCAGTCCCTCAATCTGTGCGCTTCTTGAAAATCGGGGTTTATATAAAGTTGGCTTGATGAGATCGTCCCCACAGATTTCCCACTAAACTCGCTTACGCGGCCAGCCTTCACAGCCAAAATCGGGAAGCCTCCTGAATCACACATCTCTTGAAGTTGCTGGCCTTCCTTATTGCAGAAGGCACCCCACATTGTAACCTCCACGCTGCAGACTGACATGTCTTTCAGCTGAAGAGTTCTTTTCTGAGTCTCAATTCCATTTTTCCGCATTATGGTGTTTGAAGGATTAATCGAGATTACAACACCAATAATATCCACCATAGAATTAGTCTCCATGTGCTCAATTTCACTGATTGGCCGGAAGTTAAAATGTTGCTTTGGTATTGAGATATCCTCTTCCAAGCAAGGCTCTACTGTTGAAGTAGAGTCCAAAACAATTTCCCATTCATTGTTTAGATGGTTAAAGTTCTTCTGTGCTGGTTTGAGACTTCCCTTGGAAAACATGTAAACTTTCCCAGCCTCTATCCGGTCATAAAACTGGTCCGCAACTGAGTTAAAGCATGTCACACGTATTTCCCCTCCTTCAGAGTCTAGAAGATCAATACTGAAGACTTTCCCATCTCCTTTTGCATTGTTGAAACGACGAAGATCTCCCTTGGCGGTAACTCTAGCCTTGATTGTCCACCGCCCCTGGTAAGGATTCAATGCTGCAATAGGAATTATCCTTGCAGGTGCTTCATTTCTTGCTATTGGTCCTCTGTTAGAATACATCGGTGGTGGCTGATAGGACGGAGCAATGCCTTGACGACCATAAGAATTTGATTGAGCATTCAATCCTCGTCCAGCTGCTAGACCAAGTCCAGCACTCGAAGAGTTCTGCACTGTACTTGCAACTGGCTGGGAAGGCTTTGCATATGAACCAGCTACAGAAATATTGGGAGGTCCAGTTGTCCCAATACCAGGGTCATTTTTTGGATAGACCGCACTTACAGATTGAGCTACCGAATTTGGATTTGCCCCGGCTCTGAACCCTGCAGCATAAGAACCTCCATATGACTGTCCAGGTTGAAGATGTTGTGAAGGTTGAGACTGGGGTGCTTGTTGCATTGGCATAGAAGCCCGCTGCTGCTGCTGCTGAGCATTTGCATCAATTAGCTGCTTTGGATCACCAACTATCTCACACTTGACAACTACAACATCCATATTCAAAACTATGATAATCCTGCAAAAAGGGTAAAAAAGCTCAAATTATCTGGACAATTGATAGCGTCGAGCAATCCAGGCAACTGATTTACATAATAAGTTCACGGACAAAGTATTTCAAAACTATATTTACTCTGCAGAATTTTCATAATTATGCAGAGAAACAATATCAGGCGTGATATGCAAGAAATTTCGGGAGTTAAGTTGAATATCCAGGCAGGATTCAATTAAAATATCCAATAAATTCGATATTGTAATAAAAGCAGCTAAAATTCAATATACCAAAAAGGCCTAACTTACTTGCGATTCTGTACCGAATTGCAGATGTATTCAGTCAATTGAACGACAGAACCTTTCTCAACTCGTCCTGATTTCACGTACTCATTGAGCTGCGTTGCGAGCATTGCCTGCTGCATAAAGGATCCATCAGACAGCACCATTCTGTACCGCTCCTGCATGCTCTGCGCTGAGCCGATCTGCTTAATGTCCAAAACTTGCACCATGGGCTTAAGATCCACAACCCCGCTGTTCAAGGCCGAAATGGCATTGGGCGTCAAAGTCGCCGCCATAGGTTCAACTTTAATCTTGTGAGACAACAACTTGCTTTAATTTCAACCTCTCTTCAGTAGAACCCTATAGCTCCTTACTGTAATTGCAATCTCTGTTCAGGAAAAGTTTTAAATCATTTTAGAGAGCCTTTTTACTCAATAAAAACTCGTTGCTCTAATTTCAGACTATATTCAACAAGGAGACCTTCGTTTCAGGTGTTATCAGCTCAACACAATAATTTAAGCTATCTTCACAGAATCCCTTGATTTAATTCTAATTTCGGCCTCAATTCCATACAACTAACCCAGAGGGAGAAAAACCAAACCAAAAAAAGAAAAATATACCTTGATTTTAAACGCACTTAACTCGAACTCTGCAATTTAATTTATATTTTTCAGCGAATTCTTTAATTTTGAATCCAGTTCCGTCCTCAAGACATGGTAAGCCTCTATTTACCTTGGTAGCTAACAAAATCCGGTAGAAACTGCAGAACAAGGTTTTCGCCTGACTTTGAAGGTAGAAAATCGATTTGAGTTGCCTTGTGAACAAAAATCCTTTCGAAAATTAACCAGAAAATGAAAAGGAATAACAAAACCCGCTATTTTGAATAAAGCGCGTAACTTTCTATAACCTAAAACCCTACAAACCTTAGATGTCGCAGTTCGAACAAAACAAAAAACGAAACCAACGACTTACAGGTCGAAGTTACTGCAACTGCAAAGATCTTTCAACGAAACTAAAGAACTAAAAATATCCAGTTTTTAATGCCAAATCTTTGACGAGTTGCATAGTAAAACTTTAAAGATTGGGAAATTACCGCTTCAACGCCAGATTCAATGATTCGAGTCTCCACAGAGCGCGGCAGAGGCTTCGTGTTGATAAAAATTGGATCAGAATAAGTTCTGCCGGGACAAATATTCATCCATTTAGCGCTCCAGTGGCTTCTGGGGTACGAGGGTTTGTAATGGATGATGTGACTATGGCATTCAACTTGTCATTTCGGCCATTCCCGCCAAGTAGCGCCGTTATTGTTGACGGCTTATTTGACGGATAAAATTATGACCTGACGGACGCCGTTAAGTACATTGCCATCTAATAAGTGATGAAATGTTATTTTTTTAGCCCAGGCGGGAAAATAACCTTTAAAGGCCTTTTCCTTCTTAAATTATAAGGGAATTGTGTGACAACATTTGTGGGGATTTAATTATAAATGAATCCTCTTTAAAGGACCTAAACATAGTCGGTCGGTCTAGTATGTAGCTTCCTTCAAGAAGCACATGGTTTTGATAAGTTGTAATTTTACCATAGAGGTATTAAAATTCTCCTTCAAACAAGTAAGCTAACTTGGCTACGACATTCCATTTTGGGATGTTGTAAAACAAGTGGCCGAGTAGTGACTTCTCATTTTAGGTTTAATGGACCATTTAATATTGGGTTACTTGAAGCAATTCAAGGATTAAGTAATTGATAGTTATGAAGCAATGAAATTTTATCATTATATTATTTTGTTCACTTGTGCAATCTATTATTGGGTGCATGGTGTATCAATCTGGTGAGAAATGTAAGTTAATATCGAGGGGAAGGTATATTTGGCTCTTGAAGTTGTAGTTTCTCCTTATTTTGGTTCTAGTGCTTTGGCAAGCAATAACTCATCCAATCGAGTAAAAGAGGGGACCCTCCTTCTCTCTCTTAGAATTTGAACTCCTTTCACATTTGGTTTGGGTCTAGGTCTATGAAAACTCTATTGAAAGTTTAAATGGTGCATTTCTATTGCAAATCTAGGTGTTAAATCCTCTATGAGATGGGCGAGTTTGAAAAAAGCTTGAAGTGGTGTGTTGAAGAGATAGTTGAAGCTCAATGTGGCATCGTCAATGTTAGAATTGGATGGGAAAAGTGACAAACAAAGTTTGAACAGAAGGTTTAGCAAAACAATGCAACTCAAGACAATTGTGACATTGATGCAGCAAAACATATAGTCAATTTGAGGGATTGGAAAAAAGAGGTTGAATATCCAGTCAATTTTACAGTGATTGCAATGTTATCCATATCCAATCCTACTACAAACCTATAGCACAAGATGGCTTGATTCCTATATAAAATTGTCCAGCTTCGCTTAAAACTACTATAATAGATGCCTAAATATTTTATAGTTCAGAAATACCTACAAAGTAAGAAAGTCCTTGATGAGATTTAAGGGATGGGGTATTGTTATAAAGTGTCATTAACCACTAATTCCCCATTTTTTAACCTTGCTCTATAGTTGGCCCAATGATTTGCTTCTTTGTTGAGTTCACGCTAGACATGATGGAAAGTGCAAGAAGAAAATAAACTTGTTTCTTGTCTGCTTCAATCGAGGATTGATGTTAAAAGATGATCCCCCGACTCTGAATTATTTACCATATGGTTAATGATGGTTTTTTAATCTCCAATTATTATAATAAAATGCACACCCATTTCTTTGACTTTAATCCCTTGCCACAAGGCGTAAGTTTTTGCCTTGTTATTGGAAGTAATGCCAAGATCCCAAGCATAATAAGTTTCATATGTCCCTCCAAGAGCCACAATGATCCCCTTGCAACTGGTGGAAATTATGCAATTTTGCTCAAAATGTTCAGCTTGGCTACGTTCCCCCTTTTCTAATATAAATCTTATATGTTTTTGTTAAAAAAATAAAAATAACCCATACATTGTCAATAATGGAGTAGACTTCATGAGATCCCACCCCTCCCTTATCATTGTCCCATTAACATAAAGATCATATATGTAGTTGTGGATCACTTCTCTCAACTAATATGAAATTATTTTTTTTATATAAATAGATATTTGTGTTGTAAACACAGTTTCAAAACACACTCATATTTTTAAATGTATCCAATTTCATAATAAACATTAAAAAAAAAACATATGAAATATAACTTGTAAATGATTAATATTTAAAAATAAATATGTAAATAGTTTAATATATAATAATAGTAATAATAATAATCTAATTTTAAGGTCACGATCAAGCGAGACACCAAATTGGTTTATGAGACCCCTTGTTTGTGGGACGAGGGACCCCCTCCGCACAACAATTTGACTGCTAAAATCTAAGGAGGTGTACATACCCTACTCCCTTTGGCTGTGAACCTCTGACCTCTTAAGAGGAAACACATGTTCTTAACCATTCAATGAGTTTTCATTAAGTTGAATTTGAAATTCAAATGTATCTTCCGAGAGAATCTTTGTAATGGTATTCAAACCTAATGGCCATTTTTTCTTAAATAAAAATGAAAAAATAAAATTATCTATATAAATTCACGAGTAAAAGTGGCGATCATCTACGCATTTTGGTTATCAAATTTTGATTTGCCCTTCTTCACAATGAACAACTTAAATTCTTCGACATATTTTTTATGTTTTGAAGATATTTCAAAACATTACTGCGGCTCCAAGTTAATGGATTTAGTGTTATGGATGTATAATTTTCAATGTCCCACTCCTTATTGTGACCAATTACATGGCATGACTCAGCATTTATATATCTTCGTATTATCAACCAAATTTGTAGAGATGAAAAATTGTATGCCTTCATACTATGAACCAAATGTGTGGGGGTGAAAAAAAGAAAAATAATGTGAAAAAGTGGAGGCTTTGTAATTGACTTGACTTAAGTCATGATAACAAGTTACCAAATATCATGTTATTTTTGTGACAAGTGTAATTAAAGTAATAGAGATTTTTTCACAATATATTATAATCTATCAAAATGATGGGATGGTGTGGTGGTTAGGGTTTCCTCGGGGTTCTCGTTCTCAATCTTAATCCTCTCCCCACTCCCTATTGCCCTTGTCAGTTTTCTTTGTTGAAGACACCTAGCGTGAGTTTGGAATTTCCTCAGCACGTGGCTTGACTTCCCATGGATAAATGGAAGATGAGCTGGTGGATTTTTCTGATGACCTGCTTGCAGGCATGCAAATCTGGACCTCGCCACCGATTTGGGGATGCCCTTGGTATTTTTCTGACACCCCCCTTAAAGAAAATCCCCTCTCTTTTGTGGATGAGTACATCTTTAAGCTCGGGAACCAAGTCACTCATATGGAGACAGCTTGCATTTCCTCAAATCTTCGCTCTCGGGAACCCTTCATCTCCAATGCTTCGTGCAAAGTCAATGGCTCCCCCCTCTCCCCCCCTTGTCTTATCCAAGTTGCCTCAGCATTGGATGCTTCTCCCCCCTGTAACGTCCTCTTTGCTCGGTTGCCACACCCCTCTCATCCTCATTATGCCCCTCTTAATTCAAACCCCCTGGCCCTCTCAAAATCTTCATTCTTTCTTGCGCATGAAGAGACACTCCAAAACTCTAAGGTAGAGGGTTTTATTGGATGACACCTAGATGCAAGCCTCATGAGCAGCTATGTTGAAAAGCCGACCCCTTCAAATTATGTCATCAGTCAAATCGGGTTTCATGGAAGAACAACCTCATAGCCGAAAATGCGTGAAGTGAAAATTTGAAGAAGTGAATTGTGTCCAACTCAATGAGACCACACATATGGAAAGTGCTTCCTCGATAGGGCAATTTGCAAGCAAAAGGATTACAGGAGATGCTATGAAGTGTTGGACCAAAGACCACTTCTCTAGAATCCTTGGTTACATACCAAAATGTCTAACCCTAACTAAGGGTTGGATCTCATGGATCATTGGCTTAGCTGCAAATGTTGAAAAGCTTCTCCTCTCCAAATGGAGCTCGGGTTCTCAGGCTTTGTTCCTCCAAAAATGGACGGTAGATTTTGACACCAGTTGTGAAAGACTGTACATTACACGTGTTTGGGTTTGACTCCCTGGTTTACCTATCGTCCTCTAGTCCGAAGAAGTTTTCAAGGAAATAGATAATGTGTTGGGTTTCTTCTACGAAGTCGACGACTCCTACAAAATTTCAAGATATATGGGCATGGCCCAAATCCTTGTGGGTCTAAAGCTTTATGGGGGACTCACGGACTCTATATCTATTCAAGTTGGAATAAACATTTTTCATCAAAGCCTGGATTATGAAGGAAATCCTTTTAGATGTGGGAAGTGTCACTCTTATGGTCATCTTTTCAAGGATTACATTAGATCTCGGAAGTTGAAAGTCTGGGTTCGAAAATTTGAGGTCTCCACACAAGAAATCCAAAAAATTATGTTTTATCTCTCAGTGAGCAGTCGGCACCTTCCTCAGTAGCAGGAAAGCTTGTGGACCCTAGACAAGTAGGCTCCAATCGAGAATTACATGTCAATCGTTCATCAGAAGAGGGTATCGACATCTCTTCGGGTAAGTCAAATTCCCCTGTTGTTTTTCCTTTTGTTCCTTCATATTGCACTCTTAATTTTGGTTCCCTCCCCTCCCCTCTCCCTAGGCACAACCCTACCTCGTAGTTTTATTTCCTCTTGGGCCTCCCTAGCCTTTCAAGGCCTTTGGATGTCCCCCTTATCCCCATTCCCCCTAGCTCCTAATCTCCCTCCCTACCTCCCTCAAAACCCCTCCCCCCTTCCCTCCCCGCTAGCTACCCCCTCTTCTCTACCCCCTCTGGGCCCCTCAAAATATAATCTTTGGTCAAAATATAAATCCACTTCTCCCTTCCTATCAAATGTGGAGGGAGGAATTGGACAACACTCGGTTCAAGATCTGAAACCGTCACAATGAGGGAGAAAATATTTTCTCTCTAAAGCCCAAAAACAGGAAAACTCAGAGGTATGTTCTAGCAAGCAAAAATATCTCATCAAGGCCCTTAGAGAAAATGCCTCTATGACATCCCCTCAATGATCATGCTCTCTTTGAATTGTAGGGGTTTGGCCAACCCCTCAAAAAAATTGGCCATTAAGCAGTCGATGGATATGCACCAACCCTCCATTCTCCTCCTTCGGGAAACTATGATGGGAGGAGATAAAGCATTACAAACCCTCTCTGTATCCTTTCCGGGATGGGATTTTCTTGCCTCTTATGCCTTTGGTCACTCTGGTGGATTACTCTCTGACTGGAGGAAAAATGCTTTCTTTCTCACAAACTCGTGGGCTCGGCGATCGGTCCTAGGGACAATCCTCGTCTTAATAGATCTCAATTTGGAACTCCAAGTTCTAAATATTTATGAACCTTACTCTGGTGATTAGAATTTGTTTTTGGAAAATTTGCTTCATCTTCCCATACTAAATTATTGCCACACTTTGATTGGAGGTGATTTAAACTTCACATTGGAGGCTAGCGAGATTTGGGGTTTGTCAACACCCCATCCTAAGGGTAACTAATGAGATGATGTATTGAGGCCCGTAGGTAGCAAACATGGAGTGTCGAGAGCTAGATTGATCAACAGATCCCATGATGAGCATATAGAGCCCCTCCTCTCCACCACACATCACCATTCATCGTCAGCAGCACAATAGTGTTTGCCACACTAGACTAGCCCAGAAAGGACAACATGTCTTGCTTCATGAGGTAACAAGTCCAATCTCGTGGTAAGTGTCGCTTTAATAATTGAAGCATTTGAGCATGCTACAAAGGGTCCTTTCTTGATCATGGAACGTTTGCTTGTAAATTATACCTTTTGCCTTATTTCACCTTGGTGGTTGACATGGTATCCTAGTAAGTTGGTCACCCTCGGGAAAAGGGTTGCTACTAGGGGGTCTCATTGAAGGGTC
>ML795431.1:13775-44366 GCA_009831015.1 Picea engelmannii
ATGGGAAGAAGGGGTTGAAGGCCTAGAGGTGTTGTAGTTGGCACTGTAAAAGTCAAAATTCATAATTTATCATTCTAGATACTTTCCCTAAGGTCTTGAGAGCCATGAAACGCCTCTCCATGAAAATGATCCAGGAGGATCTCAGTGGCCACCCACCTTTTCCAACTGGCTTAAAACAATTTTTTGACAACTTACTATTTTTAGCAGTTTTTCGGTTCCTGAACTTCCGGGGCCATTTTGAGGGCCCAAATGACGCTTTTTCACAATCGGGAACCTTTATGGTACACAAAGGCTCTGATTTAACCCCCTAAATGAAGCTCCTCGTCAATACCTTTCCAATGGGTTATCATGCGCCCTAAACGGAGATCGTATTGAAAAGTTACAGCCCTAGGAAGTTGATGTACTAACTTTCCCCAACGGGGCCCACATGACTTTTGGCGCTTCATCTCCCAGGGTTAGGTTTTTGGATGTCTAGGATTTTGGCATTCATGTTTATTGTAAAAGGGCCTTCAAAGCCTCATTGTACTCATCTTCTTGCGAATGAGCGTGGTTATCACATCTCTTCTCAGAGATAAGTTGCCACCATTCTAGCAAGCTTGTTTTCAATCTGCATTTTACAGTTTTTAACATATTTATTATTTAATAGAAGTCAAGTTTTATTGTATCTATGTTATTTTTCACTGTGCCACTGTGTTAATATTATAAATCTATGATTTCATTTCATTCCTCTCATAAATCCGGATCAGTGGTATCAGAGCGGTCTGCTCCTTGTCATTTTTTTTAATGCATGTCCCCGACGTGGTCAGGGTATAGAGAGTTGGGTATCGAGTTTGTTTCTCTTGAGGACAATTGCTCTCGCATGCCCAAGAAACCGTCGATGGTGGGCAAAAAGAGAGACGACGGGACATGAGATCCTTTCAAAATGTTGTCTGAGGAAGCCCTTGACCGACATATGAATGAGATGATGGACAACTTTGCACAAATCCTTCGACGACTATCGACAAGCGACGCATCCACCTCAAGCAGAGGCGCCACCCCCTTCAAGGTAGAGATCAATTTTGATATTTCTATATTTGAAGGTCAAATAGATGCAAATGTCATAGATAAATGGTTAAACCTTCTAGAAGGGTATTTTTTTGTCCACAACTTTTTCGATAGAGAAAAGATTACATTTACGCTCCTCAAGGTCATCCCCCATGTCAAAAATTGGTGGGAGAATTTTTGTGAGCAAAAGGAAATAGAAGGATCCACATTATTTGCAGTTGCAACCACTTGGGGTTAATTCAAGAATGTTATTAAGGAACAATACTACCCTGTTGGAAGTTATGACGACTTGTATACAAGATGGACCACACTGTGGTAGGAAAGGGACCAAACAATGCCAGATTTCACTATTGTATTCCATACCTTGCGCACTAAGTTGGGTATCAAAGGCTCCGAGTGACATCTAGTGCTCAAGTATCGCAACGATCTACATAGATACATCCAGAGAGAAATGGAGTTTTTGGACATCTCATCCTTGGGCGCGGCCTATCGATATGTCGTCAAAATCGAGCAGAAGCTTAAACAAAAGACGTCAAAGTTTGGGTTTGGGAACCCCTCACAGCAGAAGCAGAGCAAGGGCAACCCCAACCAACATAACAAAGGACAGAGAAAATATGGGAAACCTCAGGACAACCAGTCCAAGCCACAAGCAAATAAGGACAATGAGAAGACGAAGAAAGTTACTGGGAAGTGGTGTGACTTCTATAAGAGCCCCTCACATAACACTATTGATTGTCGCTCAAAGTAGTCATTGGTGGCTAAGGTAAAAGCCTCTTAATCATATGCAGGTTCTGACTCTGAGTCGGAACTAGAAAAGGGAAGACGAATCATTGACGCGAAACCCAGTGCCACCGTTGTTACCACCAAGATCCAGCTCGGTGAACCCAATGATCTAGAGGAAGGTGAGCGCTTCTTTCATTCACAAATGTGGGTAAAAGGTACTTCGTTGCACTTCGTCGTTGATAGTGGTAGCAAGAAGAACCTCATCTCAAAAGAGGTCGTCAAGTGGCTAGCCCTATGGACAACGTCGCACCCGCAACCCTACAACATCGGACGACTCAGTCAAGGAAGCGATCTTCACGTAAGCCAACAATGTTGCATGTCATACAACATCAAGCCATTCAAAGATAAGGTATTGTGTGATGTTGCTCCCCTTGAAGTTTGTGATGTTATTTTGGCCAACCTTATTTATGGAAATGTCATGTTGTATATGAGTCTAGGCTTCGTAGTGTTATTATTACTTTGAATAGGAAATTGTACAGGATTCCTGAGGTAGTCCCACCTAGTGTTATTTCCTTGATCTCTGCCAAGCAATGCAGGAAGGTCATTTCTTAGATCGGGAAGTTTGTCTTCTTCGTGATTCGTTCTCAGAGTGAGCGAAAGGTTGCAGCCACATCCATGGCCTATGTGGTAGACCTCTCCATGCATTAGAAGCAAGTGGATAAGGTCGTGGAAGAATACAAAGACGTCTTCCCATCACCTACTGTGGTACCTCTGCACTATCAGGTCAAGCATTCCATCGATCTGACCCCAATGCACTGCTACCCAATGGGCCAGTCTATCATCGCTCTCTGCTAGAAAATGAGGAGATCAAGTTTTAGATCCAAGAATCGGGCCACAAGGGGCACATCCTACCCATCTCATCACCTTGTGGAAGCACAATCTTGTTGGTGTAGAAGAAAGACGGGACTTGATGACTCTACATTGATTATCGGGCCTTAAAAAAAATCACAGTCAGGAACTGGTAACCAATTCCCCGTATAGACGATCTCCTTGATCAACTCAAGGAGGACAAATACTTTAGTAAGATTGATCTGAAGTCTTCCTACCATCAAGTCCCAATAGAATAGACAGATGTATGGAAAAATGCCTTCAAGTCAAAAGGAGGTATTTTTGAATGGTTAGTCATGCCCCTTGGTTTGACAAATGCCCCAACAACTTTCATGACGATGATGGACGATATCTTACGACCTTTAACTAATTCTTTTATGGTAGTGTATCTCGATGACATCCTCGTCTACAATAAGACTTGGGCAGAACACTTGCAGCATATTCAACAGGTTATGCACACTCTGCGGCAGCACAAGCTATATGCCAACTTGGAAAAATGATCCTTCAGCATGGACATGGTCTAGTACTTAGGCTACATCGTTGATGCACATCATGTGCATGTTGATACAACAAAGATCCAAGTCATTTGTGATTGGCAAACCCCAACTATGCTCACTGAGCTTCGGAGCTTCTTAGGGCTTGCAAATTTCTATCGCAGGTTCGTGTTGGGATTCTCCCATATTGCATGGGCCCTTAGCCAAATAACCAGGGGTGGTGGCAAGGAAAAATTTGTGTGGGTCCTGTCCCAATATAAATCATTCGATGATCTGAAGCAACGCTTATGCTCCGCCCCAGTGCTTTCATTACTTGACCTGCAACAACCCTTTAAGATCTAGACAGATACTTCATACTATGTTGTGGGCGTAGTCATCACTCAACATGACCACCCCGTGGCCTATCATAGTGAGACACTATCAGATGTCGTCCGTAAGCACCCTACTTATGAAAAAGAAATGTACTCCATTGTGCAAGCCTATCACCAACGGAGGCATTACATTCTCGAGAAGGAGACAGTCATCCACATTGATCTTACATCGTTGCAGTTCATGCAGACGCAAGGTAAATTGCATAATGAGTGCCATCATAAGGGGTCCACCTATGTGCCGCAGTTCCACCTCAACATCAAGTATAAAATAGGAAGTACCAACTGAGTCATTGATTGCCTCAGTCGATCCCTAGTTGTGACACTCACCACAGTGCTCGATTCTTGCAGCCACGAGACCTCTGGATGGCCCCACCTCTATGAGACATATCCTGAATTCGCTAACACCTACCATATGTTGGGCACAAACACAGTTGTCACTAATTTCCATCTTCAAGATGAGTTGTTGTGTCATATGGGCCATCTCTAGGTTTCATCAAGCGAGCTAGCGAAGCTGATTTGGGAAGCCCACTACAGTCGGGTGGCAGGACACTTCGGTGTGGAAAATACAGTGCTAGTGTCGCAACTACATTTCTACTGGCTGAAACTTCGACGAGATGTCAGCAAGTATATCTGGCCCTACATTGCCTGCGTTATTTCCAAACCGACCATTAAGAAACAAGGCTTGTACACTCCTTTGCCTACTCCTGACAGGCGTTGGGAATCCATCTCAATGGACTACATCTCGGGGCTTCCATCCACCAAGTGGGGAAATGACTATGTTTTTGTGGTTGTTGATCGCTTTTCCAAGATGGAAATTCTGGTAGCCTGCAAGAAGAGCATCACAGTGGAGGCCATTGCCAAGCTCTTCTTTGAACAAGTGTGGGTTCACTTTGGGATCCCACAAACCATTATCTCAGATTGGGACAGTTGGTTCCTCAACAAATTATAGTCGAGCCTCTGGTCACTTCTTAACACCAAGCTCACCAAGTCCGCTGCCTTCCACCCCCAGATGGATGGCCAAACCGAGGTAGTCAATCGGATGATCGTGCACATCTTGTGCATGTACAATTCCAAGCACCCCCACACCTGGGATGATAGTCTTCCCTATGTTCACACAGCTACAACAGAGCCATACATAGCTCAACTAGCCACAACCCCTTTAAGGTGGGTTTGGGATTTCAACCATTGGGTCCCATGGATATTGCACTACCCCTTGCGGCCACCCAGACAGACTCGTTGAATTCTCCAACTGGAGCTGACAAAGCCACCCGATTCATTGAGCGGATCCAACACATCTGCCAATAGGTTCAGGATATTTTACAGAAGTCCAATGCCAACTACAAGCAGCGCCATGATCAACATCGGGTGCCACACCAATTTCAAGTGGGAGACAAAGTTTGGTTGCACTTGCAGAAAGAACGCCTTATAGGGCCTCATTGGAAGCTTCTTCCACTATGTTATGGACCCTACACCATCACCAAGGCTGTGGGTGACAATGTTTTTGAGCTCAACCTTCCCCCCTTCCTTGGCTTGCACCCAATGTTCAATGTGGACCTCCTTCAACCTTATTTTCCACCATTATTGGAGACCTCGGAGATAACAGAACATTTGACACCAATAGAGCTCAACCCTGACTGCATGGAACATGCATCCACTGATCAAATCATGGACACACAGGTCAAGGGCAATCGCCATCAGAGGATCCAGCTTTATCGGGTTGTCAAAGCAGGACAGCTCCTGCACCAAGGCAAGTGGTTCACCCGGGACCAAATTCAACAAAAATTTCTTCATCTAATGGGGATACTCAACACAATGAAAACCATTGCTTCTTGATGGGAGATAATTGATCCAAGAGGATCTTGTTGTCCACCCACCTTTTCCAACTGGCTCAAAACATTTTTTTGGCAACTTATTATTTTTAGTAGTTTTTCGGTTCCTGAACTTCTGGGGCCATTTTGAGGGCCCAAACGACGGTTTTTCGTGATCATGCACCTAAGTGAAAGACAAAGTCTATGATTGAGTCCCCTAAATGAATCTCCTCATCAATACCTTTCCAACGAGCTATCATGCGCTCTAAACGAATATCGTATGCAAAAGTTACGACCCCGAGAAGTTGATGTACTAACTTACCCCAACGGGGCCCACATGACTTTTGGCACTTCATCTCATGTAGTTAGGTTTTTGGATGTCTAGGGTTATGACATTCATGTTTATTGTAAAAAAAAATTTGGAGCCTCATTATACTCATCTTCTTGCGAATGAGTGTAGTCGTCACATCTCTTCTCAGAGATAAGTTGCCACCATTCTAGCAAGCTTCTTTTCAGTCTGCATTTTACAGTTTTCAGCATATTTCTTATTTAATAGGAGTCAAGTTTCATTGTATATCTGTTATTATTCACTGTGCCTCTGTGTTAATATTATAAATCTGTGGTTTCATTTAGTTCTGCTCATAAATCCTTATCAGTGGTATCAGAGCAGTCTGCTCCTTGTCGTTTTTTTAATGCATGTCCCTAACGCGGTCAAGGTATAGAGAGTTGGATCTCGAGTTTGTTTCTCTTGAGGACAATTTTTCTTGCACGCCCAAGAAACCGTCTGTGGCAGGCGAAAATAAAGATGGTGGAATAGGATATCCTTTCAAAATGTTGCTTGAGGAAGCCCTTGAGAGACAAAGGAACGAGATGATGGACAACTTTGAACAAATCCTTCGACGATTGTCGACAAGCGACACATCCACCTCAAGTGGAGGCACCGCCCCCTTTAAGGTACAGATCAATTTTTATGTTCCTATATTTGAAGGTCAAATAGATGCACATGTCGTAGATAAATGGTTAAACCTTCTAGAAGGGTATTTTTCTGCCCATAACTTTTCTGATAGAGAAAATATTACATTTGCGCTCCTCAAGGTCGTCCCCCATGTCAAAGACTAGTGGGAGACTTTCTGCGAGCAAAAGGAAATAGAGGGATCCACATTATTTGCAGTTGCACCCACTTGGGGTTCCTTCAAGGATGTTATTAAGGAACGATACTACCCTGTTGGAAGTTATGACGACTTGTATACAAGATGGACCACACTACGACAGGAAAGAGACCAAACTGTCCTAGAGTTCACTAATGTCTTCCATACCTTGTGCACCAAGTTGGGTATCAAAATTTCTAAGTGACATCTGGTGCTCAAGTACCGTGACGATCTGCATAGATACATCCAGAAAGAAATGAATTTTTTGGACATCTCATCCTTGGGCGCGACCTATCGATATGTCGTCAAAATCGAGCAGAAGTTGAAACAAAAGACGCGACAGTTTGGGTTTGGGAACCCCTCGCAACAGAAGCAGAGCAAGGGCAGCCCCAATCTGCGGAACAAAGGACGGAGCAAAGATGGGCAACCTTAGGACAACCAGTCCAAGCCACAAGCAAAGAAGAACAATGGGAAGACGAAGAAAGATACTAGGAAGTGGTGCGACTTCCATAAGAGCCCCTGGCATAACACTGTTGATTGCCGCTCAAAGCACTCATTGGTGGCTTATGTAAAATCCTATTAATCAAATGTGGGTTCTGACTCTGAGTCAGAACTAGAAAAGGGGAGGCAGATCATTGACGTGGAACCCAGTGCCACCGTTTTTATCACCAAGATCCAGCCCGGTGAACCTAATGAGCGAGAGGAAGGTGAGCGCCTCTTTCATTCACAAGTGTGGGCAAAAGGCACTCCGTTGCACTTCATCGTTGATAGTGGTAGCCAGAAGAACCTCATCTCAATAGAGGTCATCAAGCGGCTAGCCTGTAATGTCCCTATTGGCCTAGGAGGCATAAGGAGTGGTTCTGCTCGCCTAAATTGGTTCCCATAGGCTAAGTCAGAAAAGTTACCTAGGGAACTCAAATTTTGCCTAGGAAATAACTTTATAAAGTGAAAAAGGGAAAAAGGGGGACATAGGTTTTAGGCAAATGAAGTCACTTAAAAATTATAAAGTGTGCAAGCATAAAGTGACTTTAAAAAGAAAATTAAAATTAAAGTGAGCGGTAAATAACTCAATGGAGAAATAAAAGTGGGGAAATGAGGAGGCACCCCTCATTCTTTCATTTGCTCATTTGGAAAATAGATTTGAGAGCTCTTGAGAAGAGAGTCTAGGGTTTTGGGAAACCCTTTGTGCTTATCTCTAGTTTCAGTGTTGAAACTATACACCCTAATCAGGTATGAGAACGGGATCACCTCAGATTTCATCAGTGGGCTTCATTGATAAGAAGACTATCATTTTCATAAATCAATTTGTGGAGTTTGCTAAGACATTTTAGTGGTTGTTGAGTTATTCATTGTGTGATCGATTTCTTATTCACGGGCTGAGTTTACTGTGTGGCAGTGTTATTCCTCTCCAGACTAGGCGCACCTTCATTTTCATGGGTCTGTTATTGATTGATGGTGGTGTTCTTGACTTGGAGGTTGAGTTTATTATAACCTGGGTGATGTCGTGGTTGCAAACAAATCAAATATTTCTGCCATAATAAAGGAGGCGAGTTTCATTGATCAAAGAATATAGACCGGTGTTTTTTTGAATTATTCTCGTAGGGAATCGGGATACATGTTAGTGTTATAGCTGGAACTAAAGGGAACACACCCATTGGCAACAAGGACAAACATATTTGTTGATATCCATACATCTGTTGAGACCCAAGTATTCTATATATCTGGGCACACTAGACTACCTCATCTTGTTTGACAATGAATGTGTAGACATTTATAAGGGGTCGAGATTTGGGAGGTAAGGGCTTTTTCTGAAGGGATTAGTGTGAGGAATCGAGCAAGCACTGGGGACCATTATCTGTTGATTAAAGAATTGCTTTACAACCCATAAAGTATATTGTTGTTGTTGATTTCTACTAGATCCAACTCGCTACAGAATTGTCACCTCATTCTACTAGTTTCTGGTTCTATCTAATTATTACAGCCTGATATATTTGTTTGTTGATGATATAAACTGAAACTATCATTCAAATTTTCCTTATGCACATTCTAGGACAGTCTATGTATGATTTCCTTGATTTTAATAAAACGAGTAGCCACTACTTTTGCATTTTGCTTTACAATAACATATTCAATGATTGTCATTATTGGAAATTACTTATGAATTGTTAAGAGGTCTCTTCATTGTAAAAAGATATAAAAATTGCACCTACAACAACGGGTATACAAATTGTTTGAAGAAATACCACAGTGACAATCCCTCCTTAAACTCAGAAAAATCACCTCAACTCCAGAGAATATTGAGGTGGGTATTTTACAGTGGTATCAGAGCATGTTCCTCTGCAACTGTGGGCTTTGAGGGGCACTTATAATCGGATTTATGAGACCAAAAGATGAGCAGAAAATTACCTACAAAAGATGTAGGGGAAGAACCCCATATCCCCCTGGGTGGGAAGAAGAAGAAGTGGTTAGAGAAGAAGAAATAGGAGAGGAAACACCATCTATCACACCTAAGGGCAAAGAAACTATGGGGGAAGAAGATGGCGTGAGGATCAACAATCTGTCCAATATTTTGAATGATTTGGCCAAGGGTCAAAAGGTCATGATGGACCTTATGGGGCAGCTAGCTAAGAATTCCTTAGAGGGCCCAAGGAAGAAGAATCATAATTATGATGGGGGATCAAACAATGGAGAGGGTATCCATTCACTCACTACCATGAAGGGCCACCCCCACTTGTACACCAAATCCCCCAGACCCACTATGCCTCAATTTTTGGGGAATGATGCTCCAGGTCCATTGATGCAAGTTGATCAGGATGAGCCTTATAGGGCATATTTAGAAGAGTATAGGAGGCTGGGAGATGATTTCCACTCAACCATGTCTTTTGTAGAGTTCTACAATATGAAGAGAATAAATCGACTGAGAGAGACCATGAGGGACATGACACAAAATTTTGAGTTGTAGCGTACCCTTAGGAAGGTCACCATTCCCAACTTTGACTAGAGCTCTAAATACTCCGCGAGATCATGGGTGCAGAAGCTCGACACTTACTTCCAGTTGCACTAGATGACAGAGACATATGCCATTAAGTTGGACACCTTGCACTTGGATGGTGAGGCCCATGAGTGGTGGTACCATGGGTTAGTCACCTTGGGACATGTCGGGATCACTTCCTACCTGGACTTCACACAGAGGATCATAGAGATATTTGACAGGCAGGATCCAGAGCTTCACTTCTGAGAGTTGGCTCAACTCAAGCAGACAGGTAGTCCAGAGGCTTATATATCTGAGTTTCAGAGGGTTGTTGTGATGGTGACAGACATTTCAGAGGCCCGTTTGGTGATGTTGTTTGTTGAGGGGTTTTCAGAGCCTCTACGGGGATGGTTCAAGGCTTACAAGCCTACCTATTTACAAGATGCAGTCAACAGAGCTCGTGACATGCAGGATGCAGTACCTAAAAGTCGGTTTCCGCCCAAACCCATTTTTACCCCAAATACTAAGGAGACCAAACCATATCCAAGGGATTGGGCCAGAAAGCCCAAACTGGATGAAGAGACCAGGAGAGAATCGAGGAAAAAGAAATTGTGTTTCATCTATCAGGAACCATGGGCCCCATGACACAAATGTTCAGGGAATGATAAAATGGGAAAGGCCCATTACATTGAGGTATACTCTTACAATGACAGTGATGAGGACGAGGAGGTGGAGAAGGCACAGGACCAAGGACATCCAGTATCTGGAGAGGAATCTTCACAGGCTGTGGATAAGGGCCTAGTCATGTCCTTGATGTCAGGATTTTCGAGATATCATACTTTCAGGGTCAGAGGTGTCCTACAAGGGCACAAGGTGACAGTCTTGATTGATGGGGGGGGGGCGCATCCCATAACTTCATTGACGCTAACATGGTTGAGAGGAGAGGAATTTCGACAAAGGAATTTGATGGGTTCACAGTAGTCATACCATGAGGCCATAAGATGAGTTGCACCAAATGGATTCCCAAACTCACAATAACCATGGGAAACTACTCCATGACAGATGATTTCTTCGTGGTGGACGTACCAGACACCAATGTAGTGTTGGGAATTTAATGGCTTTACTCTATTAGGAGATACACTACTAATCAAAGGACCATGGAGATGGAGTTCACAGGCCCAGATTGTAAGAAAGTTGTAATTTCCCTCGGTCGAACCCAATTGTAAATGTAATGTAAGTATACTTAAGCTGGTGAGTTGTTTTGACATCATTTTGTTGGAAAACTGAGAGGGGGGGGGGTGAATCAGTTGTTACTGTGCTTAAACAATTGTGCTTATTTTAGACTCTTTACACAACATTTAATGACAGTCACAATAATGCAGGGAAGTAAGCAATAGAACATTCAGCATCAGTCACACATATGAGATACACAGAGACAGATATTTCCTGAGGAAACCCATACAGGGTAAAAACCTCTTCTTATTTATATGATAAGTAATCTTTACATTCTTTACATTATCATACATATGAGCACCAACTCATAATGAGGCTACAACCTCTGTTTTGCAAGCAGCAACTTGCTGAGAGCACTAACTCTCTGTTTTCTCTAACACCTACTAGAGGGAAGCACCAACTCCCTGGTTTCTCTAGCACCCACTAGATGGAAGAACCAACTCCCTAAGTGTTCCAACACCAATTGGATGGAAGCACCAACTTCCTAAGTGTTCCAGCACCAAATGGATGGAAGCACCAACTTCCAGTCACATAGGCACCAACCTGTATAACAAAGAACAACAGTTCTCCCTTGCACCACCTTGCCTCCCTGATTTCTCTGGCTGCAACCAGATGGAAGCTACAACTCCCTATGTTCAAGCACCCACTTGAACCTCTGAAGGAAAATAGTCCTCCCTAGCACCTCCCTAGCACCCTGAAATATCAAGCTTTGTTATTAAGACTTATTACAACGATATAAAGTTCTTCAATGGCTTACCGGTCTCATCACTGTTCTGCTACACTGCGCTGTTCTGTCTGCATCAGTGTCTTCTGCACACTCCTTGCGTTTTTTGTTCTTTTTCCTTTTATGCTCTCTGCGCCATGTCCCTTCAATGCACCATTCCCCTTCTATACATTTCTTCTACTGCGCTCCACCTCCTTCTTCACACCTCAATCACACCCAACAACAACCCCCAGATCTCTTATTTTCTGCATTCTTATAGTCTCTGTGCTCCTTGTGCATGCAATATGCACCAAGCTCCTGCATGCTCTCACCCTGCCACAATTCTGCCCATCAGGGTGTTTACTCACACTTCACTCTGCCACCGCTTTCCTCACTCCCGCCTCAACACTCTCTCTCTCTTGCATTTCCTCCTCATGTCGAGTACTCTACCTGATCATCATTGAAACTCTTCAGCTTCTTTAGCGGTTCACCCCACGCGTCCAGCATCACTGGGTGTTATGCTGAGATTTCTTAGCCAGTCTGGCAGATGAGACTCTTTGTCTTCTCTATCATATTCGAGCTAATCCTCTATGTTGCAATTACAAGCTTCAACGCTTATCCATCTGTCAATCACCTCTAAGAATATACTTAAATCATTGGAAGATGCCTCGAGCCTCTTCATCTTCTCTGGCGATCATACTGAGGCCTCTTCAAGTCCTCTGGTAGAAACCATCAGTCGATTCTGGCAGTTACACTGTGAAGTGCAACAGTAGCCCTCCGATCATATTCAAGTTTACCTGCACCGTTGGATGGAGTTCGTAGGGTCTTGCGTTTAATTCGTCGTTTCACATTTTGGCATTTCAGGATTCCTGTGGTTAAGGTTTCTTTACGCTTCACGTACTGATCCCCGAAACTCCGAAATTGAGCTTGGTTTCACTAGCTCCTTCCTCCATCTTCCGCCAATGTGTCCAATGGTTGTGACCACATGATGAGCCAAAACGTGTTTCACATTTCGGCATTTCGACAATCCTGTTGTGAGGCATCTCGACTCTCCAAGTCGCGATCTCCGAAACTCCGAAAAAGGAGCTTAACTGGACTAGCTTCGATCATTTTGGCATTTCGTATTTCAGCATTTCGCCATTTTGCATGTCACGAATTCCTGTTGCGAGGCATCTCGACTCTCCAAGTCGCGAACCCCGAAACTCCAAAAAAGGAGCTTAACTCTTCGATCTCTTCTCTACATCTCTTCGACGATGTGACCACCGGCTGTGACCACAACCTTATTCAAAAACTGCATTTTGCAATTTTGTGTTTCAGCACTTCGGGACTCCTATGATGAAGAGTCTCGGGTCTTGATTCCTCCATCTCCCAGTATTTGAAACTGTCCTCCTGCTTTCGGGATTTTGGTGTTTCGCATTTCGCGATTCCGGGACTCCTGATGATGAACAGTCTTGACTCTTCCAACTCCCAGTATCCAAAACTGTCCTCCTTCTTCCGGGATTTCATCGTTTCGCATTTTGCGATTCCGGGACTCCTGATGATGAAGAGTCTTGACTCTTTCAACTCTCGGTATCCAAAACTCTGAAATGGAGTTATTTCCTGGTCTGCGAAACTCTTTATTTATGTGCCTATTTCGGTATTTCGGCGTTTCGCATTTCTCCGTTTCGGCATTTCGACACTCCCGTGGTGAAGTGTTTCGACACTTCAACTCCTGGTATCCGGGACTCTGAAATGGAGTTATTTCCCGGTCTGCAAAACTCTTGTTGATGTGCCTCTTTCAGGATTTCGGGATTCCGGATTTTGCAACTCCGGGACTCTTGTGTTGAAGAGTCTTGACTCTTGACTTCTCAATCTCTCGGTATCCGAAACTCCGAAATGGAGTCGGATCAACGTATTCCGACATTTCGCATTTCACCGTTTCGACATTCTTGTCGTGAGTTGCTTCCTTGACTCCTCTAATGCCCGGTATCCAAAACTCTGAAATGGAGTTTACGCTTCTGATATTTCCATGCAATTATCCCTGCGTTGTCGATCTTCCTTGCCTGCCTGTTTGCCATCAAATAAACAAGCACACTCTTGCACTATCTCTTCTGAGCTTACGTTGTCCCTATTTTTCCATCGCTGCATACTCTGATCTTGCCATCAATGAAAAACACATCTGCCTGAAAACATGCCAACACATTTTGTAATGCACCTTTCATAGCATAGTGCACGCATGCACTGCGCAATAAAATGACGTAGTGTACACATTCCCAGATACCGCGTGCAGTAACTAAAGTGCATGTAGTATGGAGGTTAGGGAGCCTTGTGTATATGATATGTGTGATAGGATAGTGAACCAATTATTATAAGCTGGGATGCTCATGTTTTGGAATTAGGCAAGAGCGCCTAGATGTTAAAGGCCAGTGCGCCTATTTTGTACATGTTTCATGATTAATATAAAATACATCATTGCGCGTAGACCAACTACGATAAAAGAGATGGGGGACTGAACTCCACCAGTTAGGGAAAGGGAGGGCCAAAATTTAAGGGAAAGGGCTAAGCTAGAGAGCTTAAGCCAAAAAGGAATATTATATTAATATTTCTTAAAACCTAAAGTATGGATAATTATTTTATCCTAAGTTCTAAAGTTGGGGACAAGTGGATCAAAGTAGCTTCCAACATGACAAGTGTCAAGTTGGGGACATGCATACATATCATGGGGACTTAGTTCGGTTATACACTTTTTTCACCATCATCCTCACGATTATTCTTACCATCATCTTAACGATCATCCTTACGGTCATCTCTCGCATGTTTTATCCCATCATCAGTTATCTAGTAAATGATTCCATGAACATTTCATTCACGCAGTCCGTTATCCTTGAGACATCCATTTCACTGTATCTGAGCCTGTTTCCATAACCATTCTAGTTGGTGTACCTGGTTAGCTTGGGAGAAGGATTGAAGAAGCGGGTTGTCAGGCCCATGGGAAATTGAAGAGGCGGGTTGTTAGGCCCGTGAGAAATTCTTTGAGCAAGAGAATCGCTGGAAATTGATTTCCTGAAGGTGTTAAACTGCAACTACAATGCTCTGAGACTTCATGTCATGCCTGTTGCTGAAGCCCTGGAAGGGAAGTGAGGCAATCGAAAGATTGTTGAGTAGAGAAGGAGCACACTTCCTTGGGTGGGACAGGCATGTGGGGAATGAGAGGTTGTAGGCTATTAGTTAAGTGAGCACCTGAGACAAAGTCTTTCCTGTTGTCTATGATCCCTTAGCCTGGTTAGGAAACCCTTTACCCGGTTGGAGTTCAGTCCCAGCTCAGAGGTTACTCATTGTTGAGAGTGATGAACAATGTATTCTAAGGCTAAGAGGTTCATGGACGGTCTGGACGCAGTTGGTGATAATCTTTCCAAGATAAGTACCAATCGTGTGATAAATTTACATGTTGCATTGTTATTTACGTGGTTATGTTTACAGTTTATCATATGTGTGATTATAACTGTCTGTATGTTTATGGGTATTTCCCTATATATGTTGCATGTCTGTGTTACAGTCATTTCAGTATGAAATTGTATGTTTACAGAGTGTAATTGTTTGTTTATGTTTATATGTAAAGCTTCTGCAAGAGTGTTGTATGTATATGTTATAATTGCATGTAGTTTGAAGAGAAAACTTATGTGGCATAGCTCAGTTGAATACTACGTATGTTACAGTATGTTTCGAAGTGAGAGAATGAAAATGTTCCCTCATGTAGCCTGGCCCTTTGAAGGTTGGGAATGTTACAAAGACATTTTCAGAGCTAAGTAAAACATTTGAGGAGTGGCGTGGCCCAACCATGGGTGGCCGAGGACGTTACAGTATGGTATCAGAGCTTCAGTTCCAACACTGGGCCTGGATAGGTCGGAAAGGTTTAGCTGAAGCGAATATTCACAGAAGATTAATTTCAAAGTGACCAAATTTCAAGTCACAGAGCGTCCATGGTAAATTTTGGCACTACGCAGAAGAATATCGTGTGCAGATGCGTGCGTTGAATTTAACATTGCGCGGTGAGCACACACATAGTAATGTGCACCTGGGGTGCGCAAGCATTGCAAAATACAGAGGAGTTTGGTTGGTGCGTGCATAGTATGAGTATAAGTTGTCTCGTGACAGTGTATTCAATGGTGCACACAGATTATTGTGTGCGATGTGGCATATTGGACTTTGGCATGGTGCAATGCGTAGGGCAAAATTCATGTGGAATATCAGTGCGCGATACCAAAACTATGCGCAGTGGATATCGACGCACAACGCAAAAGTAGTGCATGCAAGTTTATTGGCGCGACGGAGAAGAAATGCATAGTGGATATAGGTGTGCGGAAGCACGATTTACCTTGTGATGTTGCTATGCACAATAAATATGGGTGTACAGGTTGAATTTTAGTGCGCGTGAAGTCGTTTGGAAGGCGATGAGTCTGAGTTTAATTTGCATAATATTAGCGGAAAAAGAAACACACAACCGCATCAGAGCATCTCATAAATGAATTCCGAGTTTTATATTCCTTTGATTTAGACAGATGGAAGTGAAATATAAGCTTACAAGAAAAGCATTCTATGAAAGAAAACAAGACTCATAACACCACCAGTTAGAATCTTGTAATAAAAAGCCCAAAATCCGCTTATGTATTTATATAATCGTATTAATCACAAAATTACAAAAAGGGGATGATAACAGTTATCCTATTGTAAAGGGACCATTTAAGAACAGACATATCATCTCTGGGCCCTTACCTCTGCTACCATCTAACAAAAAATTTGCTTAAATATACTTTTATTCGAGGATTCATTTCAGCTTAACGATCTCCTCCTTTAAAGAATCTAACCAGACTGATTGATTCTGTCCAACACTTTCGATCGTTTTAGCTGTGGTTTCTTTCTTCTGTTGCTTGCTCCTTTTCTTCTTAGCAGCTGGCCCGTTGATGACTAAATCCTTCATAGTGGGGTTCATCCTGACTTTCAACTGCAAGTCTATAGCTGGCTCGGTGTGGAATTTAGTCTCTAGAATGTGAGCAAGTACCCTCTCCTCCTTATTCGCAGGAAAGTCTAGCATGTTGCCCGAATAACCAGTCTCACTAGATTTAGCCTTGTCCATGTATCTCAGTTTGTGGATGCCGAAATTCTTTTTCAGAGGACAAAAAGTTGAGCAATTTGGAGATTACTCAGTTTATGGATAAGTCGATGCCTCCATACTTGAGGATTGGTAGTTATAGAATCCCAATTATGAAGCACAAACAGAATATGTACAAGTGCGTTGGGTTGCCATGCTTGGCTAATCCATTTCAAATGATTAGCTTTTGAGTTCGTTATATGGCGGCATTCAGCTGACGTCATACAACTGTGAAGTACCGAACGAGTGAATGGGGTGATTTGACTAGCCGTCGCCTATTCCACGAGTGGGGGTTTTGACATATTGAAACACATGATACCGTGTCTTGGCGAAAGTGGTTTCGGCAAACCGCCTTTTACCCAGATGTATCTCTGAAGGCACCATGCGTCTATGTTCTCAAGACTTGGGTTTTATCTAGATTTGTCATGGTGATAACACCAGGAAATCAGAAGAGATAATTTTGATGTATATGTGGAACCAAGATAGTTCATATTTTTTTATGAATTGTTGAATTGTTAGCCTGATAAGTTTCGATGGCTGCATGTTTTGCAGAATTAAAAACAAATAGATCAGATCAGATGAGTGCAAAGTCCATAGGAATGGAAGAGGCACAAGAGAATTACAATTGACAATATGACAGCAGAGAGATGGATGTCCATTTGGGCATTGAAGGAACAACCTCCAATGGACATGGAGAAGAAAGAAATGAAAACATGAATATGGAAGAGACCATTAAAAATTTGCAGAAGGATGTCCAAAGCCATAAAGCTGATAATGAAAGGCTTATGAGAGCCAAGGAGCAACAAGATGACTTCAACGTGAATTTATTGGAGGGCTTGAACATAATAGGAAAGAAATTGGTTAAGGAGAGTGGCTTAAGCAAATATGGAAGTCACAAGCCTTTGGATGAGAAAAGAAAAGCAAGAAGTGTTAGCAGACACCACCATCACTCCCCAAGGCATTCCAATAAGAGAACATGTGACAACTCAAGTCCATCCCCAGTCAGAAGGCATAAGAGGTCTGGGGTGGATGAGCTACGTGGAGAAATGAACAAAATCAAACCTCCTACATTTGATGGTGAGCACAAGAAGGATGAAGATGCAGAAACATAGTTGTTGGGCATGAGAAAGTATTTTCAATTGCATAATTATTCTTCTCATGCAGAAGGTAGAATTGTTATCTATCAACTCAAGGGAAAGGCCTCCATGTGGTGGGATCAACTTGTGCAGGTGCAACACATTAAAGAGAAAAGTGTTACTTGGAGGGAATTCAAGAAGTATTTTGAGAAGAAATACTTGACTAAGAGATACTATGACAAGAAAATGAAAGAGTTCTTTGAACTCAAGCTTGGAAGTATGACCATAGATGAATATGAGAGAAGGTTTCTAGAACTGCTGAAGTATGTCTCTTTCATCAAGGATGAGACAGTCAAAATTCAAAGGTATTTGAGTGGATTACCATCGTTCATCAATGACAAAATACAGTATGATGATCCCAAGACATTAGAAGAGACCATAAGGCAAGATAAATGCCTATATGATCAACAGAAAGCAAGGCCAGCTTTCCAAAAGGCTTGGGAAGACAAAAAGAAATTCAAGATATACGCCCAAGTGTGTCACCTTGGGGTGCCCCAGTCTTGTTTGTGAAAAAGAAAGATGGAACACTAAGATTGTGCATTGACTTCAGACAGTTGAATAAAGCGATTGTTAAGAACAAGTATCCTCTACCAATGATTGATGATCTCTTTGATCAATTGAAGGATGCAAAGATATTTTCAAAGATAGATCTCAGATCAGGATACCATCAGGTAAGGATTAAAGAAGAAGATATCAACAAGACCACCTTCAGGACAAGGTATGGTCATTATGAGTTCACAGTAGTGCCATTTGGGTTGTCAAATGCACCAACTGTTTTAATGTGCATAATGAATGGTGTTTTCCAAGAATATATGGACAACTTTGTCATTATCTTTTTGGATGACATTCTTATATATTCTAAGTCAGAGGAAGAGCATGAACATCATTTGAGGATGGTGTTGCAAGTATTAAGGGAGCATCGGTTGTATTCCAAATTGAGCAAGTGCTCATTTTATCAGAAACAATTTCATTATTTGGGGCATATCATTTCAAAGGATGGGATAATAGTGAATCCTGAGAAGATAGAAGCCATTAGAGAATGGTCAGCGCCGAAGAATGTCATAGAGGTGATATCATTCATGGGTCTTGCAGGCTACTACAAAAGATTTATTGAAGGATTCGAAAAGATTGCACACCCAATCACTTCCTTGCAAAGAAAGGGGGTGAAGTTTCAGTGGACAATGGATTGCGAAAAGAGCTTCCAACACTTGAAACAATTATTGACAATTGCTCAAGTATTAAGGATTGCAGACCCAAATGAAGACTTCATTGTATGCATGGATGCATGTAATGAAGGACTTGGTGGATTCCTCAGTCAAAATAGGTTTGTTATATATTATGAATCAAGGAAGCTGAAGGAGCATGAAAGAAACTATGCCACTCATGATTTGGAGTTGGCAGCCATAGTGCATGCCTTGAGGAAATGTAGACACTACCTCATGGGGAAGAAGTTTGAGCTAAGAACAAACCATAATGGCCTGAAATATTTATTTGATCAGCCAAATCTAAATGCTAGGCAAAGCAGATGGTTAGAATTTCTAAGCAAATATGACTTTGATATAAAGCATGTCAAGGGGAAAGAGAATAAAGTGGCTGATGCACTCAACATGAGGGTGCATGAACTACATGATACAACCATTAGCATGTATCAGACTGATATTAAAAGAAAAATTCTGGAGGCTGCAAATGCAGATCTTCAATACGGAGAATTGGTAGCAAAGATACAGTAAGGTAAGACACCACAAAAGGTGGATAATTATAATTCGGGAATAGATGGAATACTGTTGTACACGAACAAATTTTTTGTTCCAAATGTCCAGGACTTGAAACGTATGATTTTGCATGAAATGCATAATGTCCCTTATGCAGGGCACCCTGGATATCAAAAAACTGTGGCAACGATCAAGAGCCATTACTTTTGACCAGGTATGAAGAGAGAGATCGCTGAATACATCGCTAGATGTATGGAATGCCAGAAAGTTAAAGTTGAGCATAGGCACCCAACAGGGTTGCTGCAACCTTTGCCCATTCCTGAATGGAAGTGGTAAGTGGTGACAATGGATTTTATTACGGGATTGCCCAGAATAGGCAAGCTGCATGATTCGATCATGGTAGTGGTGGAAAAGCTTACAAAAGATGCCCATTTTATTCCACTGAAAACTACTCACAAGGCAGCATATGTGGCTGATATTTTCATAAAGGAAGTGGCATGATTGCACGAAATTCCTAAATCAATTATGTCCGAAAGAGACCCGAAATTCACCTCGAATTTCTGGAAATGATTGTTCAAAGGATTCAGAACGAATAGGAACTTTAGTATAGCTTATCATCCTGAGTCTGATGGATAGACAGAGAGGCTGAACAGAGTGATAGAAGACATATTGAGGATGTATGTGATGGGCAAACCATAGAAATGGGAAGACTACCTGCACTTGGTAGAATTTGCTTACAACAATGGGTATCAGGCATTGTTGAAGATGAGCCCATTTGAAGCACTTTACGACAAAAAGTGCAACACTCCAGTGAGCTGGGATAATCCAGTTGATAGGACAGTAGTTGGGCCAAAGTTGCTCAAGGAGATGGAGGACCAAATTATAAAAATTAAGAAAAATTTGAAAGTTGCCCAAGATAGGCAGAAAAGTTATGTCGATAAGAATACTACCCACAGGGAGTTCAAAGTGGGTGATCATGTTTTTCTGAAGGTGAAGGCTAACAGGATTTCCCTAAAGCTAGGAAGTTGCGCCAAGTTGGCAACCAGATTTTGTGGGCCATTTGAAATCCTAGAGAGGATTGGTCCAGTTGCTTATATGATTGCATTGCCTGCATCTATGTATGTTCATAATGTATTCCATGTATCATTTCTAAATAAATATATACCTGATGTTAATCATGTTATTGATTGGAATGTGATTCAGGTGGAGCAAGAAGACGCTTTTCAAGTGCATCCAATGCACATTTTGGACTCAAAAATCAAGCAGCTCTAGAATTGAGTCGTAGGGCTTGTAAAGGTCCAATGGACCTGGTACAATCCTAAGGACGCTACTTGGGAGCATGAGGATGCAATGCATACAAAATACCCACATATTTTTTAGGATTTTTGAAAATTTTGTTGTATATGGGTATATGATGCACCGAGGACAGTGCATAAATAAGGGGAGGGGATTGTAATATCCCTCGATTGAACCCGATTGTAAATGTAATGTAAGTATACTTAAGCTGGTGAGTTGTGTTGACATCATTTTGTAATGCACCTTTCATGGCATGGTGTGCGCATGCTTTGCGCAGTAAAATGATGTAGTGTACACATTCCCGAATACCGTGCGCAGTAACTAAAGTGCACGCAGTATGGAGGTTAGCGAGCCTTGTGTATATGATATGTTTGATAGGATGGTGGACCGATTATTATAAGTTGGGATGCTTATGTTTTGGAATTAGGGCAGAGCACCTAGATGTTAAAGGCCAGTGCGCCTATTTTGTACATGTCTCGTGATTAATATAAAATACATCGATGCGCGTAGACCGACCACGATAAAAGAGATGGGGACTGAACTCCACCAATTAGGGAAAGGGAGGGCCAAAAGTTAAGGGAAAGGGATAAGCTAGAGAGATTAAGCCAAAAAGGAATACTATATTAATATTTCTTAAAACCTAAAGTATGGATAATTATTTTATCCTAAGTTCTAAAGTGGGGACAAGTGGACCAAAGTAGCTTCCAACATGACAAGTGTCAAGTTGGGGACATGCATACATATCGTGGGGAATTAGTTCAATTATACACTTTTTTCACCATCATCCTCAGGATTATTCTTACCATCATCCTAACGATCATCCTTACGATCATCTCTCGCATGTTTTCTCCCATCATCAGTCATCCAGTCAATGATTCCATGACCATTTCATTCACGCAGTCTGTTATCCTTGAGACATCCATTTCACTGTATATGAGCTTGTTTCCATCACCATTCTGGTTGGTGTACCTGGTTAGCTTGGGAGCGAGATTGAAAAAAGTGGGTTGTCAGGCCTGTGGGAAATTGAAGAGGTGGGTTGTCAGCCCCGTGAGCAATTCTCTGAGCAAGAGAATTGTCGGGAATTGATTTCCTGAAGGTGCTAAACTGGAGCTACAGTGCTCTAAGACTTCCTGTCTGGCCTGTTGCTAAAGCCCTGGAAGGGAAGTGGGTCAGCCGAAGGACTGTTGAGTAGAGAAGGGGCACACTTCCTTGGGTGGGACAGGCATGTGGGGAATGAGAGGCTGTAGGCTATTAGTTGAGTGAGCACCTGAGATAGAGTCTTTCATGTTGTCTATGAGCCCTTAGCCTAGTTAGGAATCTCTTTACCCGGTTGGAGTTCAGTCCTAGCTCGGGGGTGACTCACTGTTGAGAGTGATGAACAATGTAGTCTAAGGCTGGGAGGTTCATGGATGGTCTGCACGTAGTTGGTGATAACCTTTCCAAGATAAGTACCAATCGCGTGATAAATTTACATGCTCCATTGTTATTTATGTGGTTATGTTTACAGTTTATCATATGTGTGATTATAATTGTCTGTATGTTTATGGGTATTTCCCTGTATATGATGCATGTCTGTGTTACAATTATTTCTGTATGAAATCGTATATTTACAGAGTGTAATTGTTTGTTTACATTTATATGTAAAGATTCTGCAAGAGTGTTGTATGTATATGTTATAATTGCATGCAGTTTGAAGAGAAAACTTATGTGGCATAACTTTGTTGAATATTGGGTATGTTACAATATGTTCCACAGTGAGAGAATGAAAATGTTCCCTCGTGTATCCTGGCCCTTTGAAGGTTGGGAATGTTACAAAGACGTTTTTAGAGCTGAGTAAAACGTCTAAGGAGTGGCGTGGCCCGACCATGGGTGGCTGGGGACGTTACAAAAGTGGTCCTATGAGCCATGCAACAATACCCATCGAAGATTGTGTCATCACACAACATGGAGGCAGTCATGAGGAATGGTGATATAGAGTGGGATGTAGAGTGTTTTATTTCTGACAGAGATCCACCCGACCGTATGAAACAACTTCCAGAGGACTTACAGGTATTACTCCGGAAACATCATAAGGTCTTTAGTGACATTCCTCCTGGTATTCCACCTGACATAGGTTTTGAGCATATCATAGAGATAAAAGAGGGGGTCCAAGAAATTATCACAAACCCCTATCGGCACCCTAAAGTTTACAAGGACGAGATTGAAAAAACCATCAAAGAATTGTTGAAAATGGGCCACATCTGCCCTAGTTCCATCCCATTTGCCACTTATGTTGTCTTAGTCAAGAAGAAGGACGGTACTCTGCAGATGTGTATCGACTACAAGGCTCTAAACAAGAAGACGATCAAGAATCAATACCCCATACCTAGGATCGATGAATTAATGGATGAGCTCAGGGGAGCCAAAATTTTCTCGAAGATTGATCTTCGATCAGGGTATCATCAGATTAAGGTACGAGAGTAGGACGTACCTAAGACAACCTTTCGATGCAACTATGGGAATTATGAGTTTCTGGTCATGCCATTCAGGCTAACTAATGCCCCTGCCACTTTCCAGTCGTGCATGAATCATCATGTGTTCAATAAGGAGCTGAGGAAGTTCTTATTGGTCTTCTTTGACGACATCCTCATATACAACAAAACATGGGGAGACCATCTGTGACATATTGATGAAGTACTGGGTATTATAGAGAGTCAACAATTGTATGCAAAGGAATCCAACTTCAAGTTTGGTATGACAAAGATGCTCTACTTGGGGCACGTGATTGGGAACTAAAGAGTTTCCTTGGTCTCTGCACTTACTACAAGAATTTTGTTAAAGGATTCTCACAGTTAACAACGCCACTGACTGATCTCACCAAAAAGAGGGCTTTCGTTTGGATAGAGGAGGCCCATGAGACATTCGAGAAAATGAAGCAGGTTATGAGTTCATGCTCTGTTTTAGCAGTCCCTGATTTCACTCAGCCCTTTGTCTTGGAGTGTGATGCTTCGGAAATTGGGATAGGAGTTGCATTGATGCAAAGAAGTCACCCAATCATGTTTGAGAGCCACAAACTCTGAGAGTATGAGTGACATTACTCCATATATGACAAATATATGTTGGCCACAATGCATGCTTTGACCAAATTATGGCAGTACTTGGTGGGAAATAGGTTCAAGGTAAAGACCGATCATAATAGCTTGAAGTTTCCCATGGAGCAAAAGGAGTTGAGCCAGCGGCAACAAAAATGGATCAGTAAAATCCAAGCCTACGATTTTGAAATTGAGTATGTGAAAGGAAAAAAATAATGTGGTTGTTGATGCCCTATCTAGGATACCCACACTCTCTCTCTCTCTCTCTCTCATAGAGATTTCAGTGGAATGGAAGACACTTATATTGGTAGAATACTCCAAAAAATGGTTTTCTTGTAGAGACTTGATGGTTAGGTATCCAATGGCAGGTATAGGGTTATTGACGACATCATATATTATAAGGAACAGATCTATTTAGTACCAGAATCTCAATTGAAAGACAAAATTTTGCATGTTGCGCATACTTCTCCTTTGGCAGGTCATCCAGGATACCTGAAGACTTATAGACAAATTCGGGAGAGGTTCGCTCGAAAGGGTCTCAAGACTGATGTATTGAAGTTTGTACGAGAGTGCCACATCTATCAACAAAACAAGGCAGAACATACCCATCCAACTGGATTACTCCAATTGCTTCCCATTCCTGAACAAAAATGTGAAATCATTTTGATGGATTTTATTACAGGGCTGCCTCTGGTTCAGGGGAAGGATTGTATCTACGTGGTGGTTGACAGGCTTACTAAATTCGCCCATTTCTTTACCATATCATCCAAATAATTTGCAACGCAGGTAGCATAATTGTTCTTCAGAGAGGTATTTCGGCTACATGGACTGCCCAAGACAATTGTCAATGATTGAGACAACAGATTCATGGGGGGTTTCTGGTAGGAGTTGTTCAGACTTGTAGGGACGAAAATAATGCCTAGTACCAGTGATCACCCTCAAACTGATGGGAAAACCAAAATTGTGAACACATGGCTTGAGGGATATTTGAGAAATTATGTATCGGGGCAACAAAAGGCGTGGATCAAATGGCTGCACTTGGGTGAGCATTGCTATAACACCACTTATCACATGTTGATCAGGATGACAACTTTCAAAGCTTTGTATGGTTATGACGCCACCACCTTTGTGGACCAAGTTGGGGACAATTAAGCACCCAAATCCAAACATTTGATTCAGGAGAGACATGACATCTTGTGAACTCTCAAAGATAACTTGCAAACGACACAAAATCAACAAAAGATGTATGTCGACAAGGATAGAGTGGAGTGCAGTTTCGAGGTGGGAGACTTGGTATACCTCTACTTGCAACCATACATGAAGTGATACTTGAAAATGAAAAGGGAAGAGAAATTGAAGCCATGATTCTATGGTCCCTACAATATTTCAAGGCAAGTCGGGGAGGTAGCTTATGATTTAGAGCTTCCAGAGGGGTGTAAGATACACAATGTCTTTCATGTTTCATGCCTCAAGAAGGCAGTGGGACAACATGTTGTCACCTCTACAGAGCTACCAACATTGGATGAGGAGCGACAATTGATTCTAATTCCGGAGGAGGTGTTGGAGACTAGAGAGCGAAAGTTAAGCAACAAGAGCATCAAAGAGTACATGATCAAATGGAAAAATCTGCCTATCGAGGACGCTACTTGGGAAGGAGAGAAAATATTGCAACATCATGTATTACAATTGCTTGAGGAAAAACAATCTCCGGCGGGGAGGAATGTAATGTTGTCGTTGGTCTAGGAGGCATAAGGAGTGGTTCCGCTAGCCTCAATTGATTCCCGTAGGCCAAGTCTAAAAATTTACCTAGGGAGCTCAACTTTTGCTTAGGAAATAACTTTATAAAGCGAAAAAAGGGAAAAAGGGGGACATGGGTCTTAGGCAAATGAAGTCACTTAAAAATTATAAAGTGTGCAAACATAAAGTGACTTTAAAAAGAAAATTAAAAGTAAAGTGAGCGGGAAATAACTCAATGGAGAAATAAAAGAGGGGAAATGAGGAGGCACCCCTCATTCTTGCATTTGCTCATTTGGAAAATAGATTTGAGAGCTCTTGAGAAGAGAGTCTAGGGTTTTTGGAAACCCTTTGTGCTTATCTCTGGTTTCAGTGTTGAAACTATACACCCTAATTAGATATGAGAACATGATCACCTCAAATTTCGTTAGTGGGATTCATTGATAAGAAGACTATCATTTTCAGAAATCGATTTGTGGAGTTTACTAAGACATTTTAGTGGTTGCTGAGTTATTCATCGTGGGATCGATTTCTTATTCACATGCTAAGTTTACTGTGTGGCAGTGTTATTCCTCTCTAGACTGGGCGCACCTTCATTTTCATGGGTCTGCTATTGATTGATGGTGGTGTTCTTGACCTGGAGGTCGAGTTTATTATAACCTGGGCGTTGTCATGGTTGCAAACAGATCATATATTTTTTCCATAATAAAGGAGGCAAGTTTCATTGATTAGAGAATATAGACTGGTGTTTTTATGAAGTATTCTCATAGGGAATTGAGCTACCTGTTAGTGTTATAGCTGTAACTAAAGGGAATGCACCCATTGGCAGTGAAGACAAACATATTCGTTGCTATCCATACATCTGCTAAGACCCAAGTATTCTATATAGTTGGGTGCACCAAGTAGTCATACCTCATCTTGTTTGACAATGAATGTGTAGACATTTATAAGGGGTTTGTATTTGGGAGGTAAGGTCCTTTTTTGAAGGGATTAGTGTGAAGAATCGAGCAAGCATTGGGGACCATTATCTATTTTTTGAAGTTTTTCTTTACATCCCATAAATTATATTGTTGTTGTTGATTTCTACTAGACCCATCTCGCTACATGATTGTCACCTTTGTCTACAAGTTCCAGGTTCTATCTAATTATTACAGGCTGATATGTTTATTTGTTGATGATATAAACTGAAACTATCATTCAAATTTTCCTTATGCACGTTCAGGGACAGTCTATGTATGATTTTCTTGATTTTAATAAAATGAGTAGCCACTACTTCTAGCATTTTGCTTTGCAGTAACATATTCAATGATTGTCATTATTGGAAATTACTTACTAATTATCAAGAGGTCTCTTCATTGTAAAAAGATATAAAAATTGCACCTATAGCAGCTGGTATACAAACTGTTTGAAGAAATACCACAGTGACAATCCCTCCTTAAACTCAGAAAAATCACCTCAACTCTAGATAATATCGAGGTGGGTATTTTACATAGCCCTACCGACATTGTCGCACTCGCACCCCTACACTATCAGAGGGCTCCGTCAAGGTAGCGATCTTTGCGTCAACCAACAGTGTCGCATGTCATACGACATCAAGCCATTCAAAGATGAGGTATTGTGTGATGTTGCTCCACTTGAAGTTTGTGATGTTCTTTTGGGCCAACCTTATTTATGGAAATGTCATGTTGTATATGAGTCTAGGCCTCCCAATGTTATTATTACTTTGAACAGGAAATTGTACAGGATTCCTGAGGTAGTCCCACCTAGTGCTATTTCCTTGATCTCTGCCAAGCAATGCAGGAAGGTCATTTCTCAGACCGAGAAGTTTGTCTTCTTTGTGATTCGCTCTCAGAGTGTGCGAAAGGTTGCAGCCACATCCATGGCCTCCTCGACCGACCTCTCCACGCAACAGAAGCAAGTGGATAAGGTCGTGGAAGAATACAAAGACATCTTCTCATCACCTACTAGGGTACCTCTGCATTGTCAGATCAAGCATCCCATCGATTTGACCCCCGGTGCACCACTACCCAATGGGCCAGTCTATCACCGCTCTCTGTTAGAAAATGAGGAGATCAAGCGTCAGATCTAAGAACTGCTTCACAAGGGGCACATCTGAACCAACTAATCACTTTATGCAAGTCCAATGTGTTGTTGCAGAAGAAAGACGAGACTTGGCAACTCTGCATTGATTACTGAGCTCTAAATAAAATCACAGTGAGGAACCTGTACTTGATTCCCCGAATCGACGATCTCCTTGATCATCTCAAGGGGGACAAATAATTCAACAATATTGATCTGAAGTCTGGCTACAATTAAGTGCCAATATAAAAGACATATGTATGGAAAACTGTCTTCAAGTTAAAATAAGGTCTTTTTGAATGGCTGGTCATGCCCTTTGGTTTGACAAATGTCCCATCAACTTTCATGAGGATGATGGACAATATCTTACAGCCTTTCAATAATTCTTTTGTGGTTGTGTATCTGGATGACATCCTCATCTACAAAAAGACTTGGGCATAACACTTGCATCATATTCACTAGGTTTTGCACACTCTGCGACAACACAAGCTATATGCCAACTTGAAAAAATGCTCCTTCGGCATGGAAAGATTCCAGTACCTAGGCTACATTGTTGATGTGCATGGTGTGCATGTTGTTCTAGACAAGATCCAAGTAATTTGTGACTGGCCAGCCCCAACAACGCTCACTGAGATTTAGAGCTTCTTAGGGCTTCACAATTTCTATCGCAGGTTCGTGTTGGGATTCTCCCATATTGCATGGGCCCTCAGCCAAATAACCAGGGGTAGTGGTAAAGAAAAAATTGTGTGGGGCCTGTCCCAACAGAAAGCATTTGATGATCTGAAGCAACGTTTGTGCTCTGCCCCAGTGCTTTCATTATCTGACCTGCAACATCCCTTTGAGATCGAGACAGATGCTTTAGACTATGTTGCGGGCACAGTCATCACTCAATACGGCCACCTTGTGGCCTATCATAGTGAGACATTATCAGATGTCATCTGTAAGTACCCTACTTACAAAAAATAAATGTACTCCATTGTGCAAGCCTAACTCTAATGGAGGCATTACATTCTCGAGAATGATACAATCGTCCACACTGATCATAAGTCGTTGCAGTTCATGCAGACGCAAGGAAAACTGCAAAATGAACGCCATCAGAAGTGGCCCACCTATTTGCAGTATTTCCACCTCAACATCAAGTATAAAACATGAAGTACCAACCGAGTCATTGATTTCCTCAGTCGACCCCCAGTCACGACACTCACCAAAGTGCTTGATTCTTACAACTATGAGACCTATGGATGGTCCCACCTCTATGAGACATTTCCTAACTCCTCCAACACCTACCATATGTTGGGCACAAACATAGCTGTCAATAATTTCCATCTTTAGGACGGGCTATTGTGCCATCTGGGACATCTGTGGGTTTCATCAAGCGAGCGAGCGAAGCTGATTTGGGAATCCCACTACATTCGGGTGGGAGGACACTTCGGTGTGGAAAAGACAGTGGCAGTGTTGCAACAACATTTCTACTGGACGAAACTTCAACAGGATGTCAGCAAGTATATTCGGTGCTGCATTGCCTGTGCTATTGCCAAACTGGATAATAAGAAACAAGGTATGTACACTCCTTTTACTACTCCTGATAGGCCCTGGGAATCTATCTCAATGGACTACATGTCGGGCCTTCCATCCACCAAGCAGGGAAATGAATATGTTTTTCTGGTTGTTGATGTCTTTTCCAAGATGTCGATTATGGTCGCTTGCAAGAAGAGCATCACAGTAGAGGCCACTGCCAAGCTCTTCTTTGAGCGAGTGTGGGTTCACTTTGGGATCCCATAAACCATTTGTTAGAATATAGAAGATGGTGTTCTCATTTTACCATTGACGATACCCTTGTCACCCAACCACAGGTCGAAGCCTCCCTCCGAGCACCTTAACCTTGACTGAGAATTCCTTCGGAAGCAAACCCTAGGCTAGATAGCCAAACAAGGAGTAGCACATCAATCCCCAAGGATAGCGCATCACAAAAGCTGATCAGATAGTCCCAAACCCTATCCAAGAGATATTCAAGCCAAAACTGAGAACTTGTTGCTGTTGCAGCTGCAACAACTCTTCCTCCAAACCTGTGCACCAAATTGCAACTGTAGTGCGCACCAAACTGCAGAACTGCTGCGCAGAACTGGCTCTGTCTGCAACTGCTGAGATGCTACAAATGAGAACTGGTGCCCTGTATTTATAGTAATCCTGCCAGTTTGCTGGGGCTGACTTCTCCTTCTGGGTATGTGTCTGTTCAGTATTATTATTATCAATTCGGTTCCTCAACACATTCTGGTCAAGCCTCTGGTCACTTCTTGACACCAATCTCATCAATTCCACTGCTTTCCATCCCGAAACAAATGGCCAAACCGAGGTCGTCAACCAGATGATCATGCACATCCTACTCATGTACAATTCCAAGCACCCCCGCACCTAGGATGAGAGTCTTCCCTATGTTCATCATTCATCTGGATGATCATCATCTCCAATAATCTGCTGATAGTCTTCAAGGCATTTAGAACAAGGATAGAACACACCCGTGTCTATTCATAGTAGTACACAACTACAATCCAGTGGTTAACTACCACATCAAGTAACACACAAGTACTTGATCAACAACGTATAGTTGCGAGCAATGAGACACATTCACCATAGTAGTCCTCATCTACTATAATATAGTCTTCATAACACACATCTGAGAGCATCCTGCATAGAAACAATGTTATGATAAAAATTGAATCATCTGGGCCAATCTTTCACTCACGTCTATGAGATCTGAAAGAGTGTCTGCCCTCAGTATAGAATATCAACAATGATCATCTAGGCCAATCTTTCACTCACATCTGTGAGGTCTGAAAGAATGTCTGCCCTCAATATAGAATATCAATAATGGGTTATCTGCCCCATTCTTCTCAACCAAGGAAGAAGGATTATTTCTGATTTCTGAACCTGGACCATTTCCCACCCTGGGCCATTCTTCCGACACTAAACAAAGTGTAACCTGGAGAGAATGAGTCTGCCCTCTAGAAATGCTTGGACCATTCCTTACCCTGGGCCATTCCTTTGACACTAA
>ML795431.1:46024-80297 GCA_009831015.1 Picea engelmannii
TCATTCTTTCATGTGTAATATCTAGTGATATTCATTCTTGTCTTGTTGTTCTTTCATAGGTATAGTTCTTCTTGTAACACATTATCTTCCAAGAGATAGATATACAAGATATGTACAAAGATGATGCAAGCAAGATATGTACAGAAAATAAGAATAGTGTTGTTTACCTTTTAGTAGAAGAAATCTCTTCCATCCTGCTTAGTCTTCTTTGTAGGTTCCTTTTCTTCGGCAATTGATGCTTCATGCTTCCCTTTCCTTTTCTTTAGCTCTGGACACTGGTTCCTGTAGTGACCATACTTTTGACAGTTGAAGCATTGTACTTCTGGAATGTCTTTCTCTTGATTTGGCTTCCTCCTTGAACCAATCTTCCTTTTGTTATTGAAGTTCTTGAATCTCGTTGTGAAGGCTTGATCATCGTACTTCTTTTGGGGTTTTTCTTTTGCATTGATCCTTGATTCTTCTTGAGCACAACAAGTCCAAAGTTCTTCAAATGTCAGATACTCCTTCCTTGTGTTCATGCTTGCAGCAAATGCATCCCATGTCTTAGGAAGACCATTGAGTACTATTTTCACCAATTCCTTTTCTAAAGTGATCTCTTCAATAGCTTGTAGTTGATCTCTTATCTAGGAGATCCTTACAAAGTATGATGTTATGATGTCGTCATCATTCATCTTCATGTCACGGAGCTCATTCTTCAGACTCATAACTTCTCTAATGTTTCTAACTGAGAAGAGATTTGTTAGAGCATCGTACATCTTCTTTGATGAGTCAAGATGGGAGATGTAGGGTATCAAGTGGTCTTTTATGGAGTCCACTATGATACTCATGGCATTGATGTCAACGTCTTTGAACTTCTCCATAGCTGCAACGTTCTGCAGTTCCTTCTCTTCTCCTTCTTTAAACTCTGGCTTCACGATCTTTCCTTTCACAATATCCAACACTTTATTCTTAGCAAGGATGAGGTCAATCCTTGTCTTCCATGCTCTGAAGTTAGAGGCTCCATCTAGCTTGTTCTCAGATTTCATATAGTTCGTCATGGCTTCCTTGACTTGGTCAAACCCTAGATTTGACCATAAATCCAAACTTCACGTCTTGGTCTTCTGAGAGTACTAGGAGATGGACTGGGCTAGGGCGCACTGATCTATCTGGAAATTAGGTCAATCTCGTCACTTAAGGTGCCTTGACAAGAGGTTTAGGGTTTCTACAACTGCTTTTGCTAGTAACCCTAGCTGTAGTCCTTTTGGAAGTTGCTCCTGCTAGTAACCCTAGCGACAGTTCCTCAACGAGTTCAATGTCTAGCGGTTATGTTTCCTTCCAACGTTTTAGGCTGACTGAAGGGGTGTGGGTCCATAACCTGTTAGAATATAGAAGATGGTGTGCTCGTTTTACCATTGACGATACCCTCATCACCCAACCACAGGTCGAAGCCTCCCTCCGAGCACCTTAACCTTGACTGAGAATTCCTCCGGAAGCAAACCCTAGGCTAGATAGCCAAACAAGGAGCAACACATCAATCCCCAAGGATAGCGCATCAAAAAAGATGATCAGATAGTCCCAAACCCTAGCCAAGAGATATTCAAGCCAAAACTGAGAACTTGCTGTTGCTGCAGCTGCAACAACTCTTCCTCCAAACCTGCGCACCAAACTGCAACTGCAGTGCGCACCAAACTGCAGAACTGCTACACAGAACTGGCTCTGTCTGCAACTGCTGAGATGCTACAAATGAGAACTGGCGCCCTGTATTTATAGTAATCCTGCCAGTTTGTTGGGGCCGACTTCTCCTTCTGGGTATGTGTCTATTCAGTATATTATTATTAATTCTGGCCGACTTCTTCTCTTGGAGGCTAATAACCTAATATAAATTTTCTTCTTGAGCCGACAAGGCTTCTAGGGTTATTAGCCAACTCATTAGGGTTTCTCTTGCTTCCAGGAGTCTTATATTCTCGTCAGATTCACACATGGGGGTAAATACCTCCCGCAACTACCATAATATTAACACCATTATCTCAGATCGGGACAGTCGGTTCCTCAACACATTCTGGTCAAGCCTCTGGTCACTTCTTGACACCAATCTCATCAATTCCACTGCTTTCCATCCCGAAACAGATGGCCAAATCGAGGTCGTCAACCAGATGATCATGCACATACTACGCATGTACAATTCCAAGCACCCTCGCACCTAGGATGAGAGTCTTCCCTATGTTCAACATAGCTACAACAGAGCCATGCATAGCTCAACCGACCACAAACCCTTCATGTGGTGTTGGGATTTCAACCATTGGGTCCCATGGATATTGCAGTACCCCTTATGGCCACCCAGGCTGATCTGAAAATAGAAGGCTGACTTGTTATGCTATGCAAGCACCCTCTACTTCAATAAAATAAACTTTACAGGACCTTGCTTCATGTGTTAAAATATGCCAGATAAATTATGTGCTAAGTTTTATGCTTCTTCCTTTAAATGTTTATCTGTGAGAAATTGTTCTTTTAAATGGTTAAATATGTGCTTCAAATGAAAACACAACAACATAACTTGCAGCAAATAAACCATCAAACTCAGAACAATCACAACATGATAAACGATTTCACCCCCCTCCGGGCTACATCTCCTTGAGCCTCCATTAATGGACTTGGATCTCTGGGATTAATTTGTCAAAAGTTATTTTACAAGCTACTTCTCAACTCCAATGGAAAAACAGACTGTACCATTGAGATCAGAACACATAAAAACCCCAAAAATGACTAATAGAACTCTGAAAACGGATCATGGCTCATCCGGGCATGACCTCTTCTACATGTGGCCATAAGCTTCCCTGAGATTCTCTTTGGAAAAAACACCTGTAAAAGTCCTCAACAACCTCTAAAACCTGTCCCAATGTGTTCATAGCATAATAATTAGCCAAACATGATTATTCAATCACAGAAAACAAACATAGGCTCACCAAAACATGTCCTCCATCAATGAGGGCTTCAAGCTCCCTGGAGCTTGCTGAAAATTCAATGGTGAAAAACCTACAGAAGAAGTCTTCAAATGGCCTTAATAACAGTTCCAATGGATTCAGGACATCCAAAAACCCCTAGCTGGGCTTTTACGGCACCTCAATCGGCCAAAAGATGAGGAATATAGGCCTCTTGCCATTTTCCTCCTTCAAGCTTGTTGTCTCTGGTTCGCCAAAACGCACCCTTGTTCCATGAACCTGGCACACACGCAATATATAGCGTGAAAAACCAGCACCGGGCGCAACCGCGCCAATGGTGAAAATTGTAGGACGGTTATGGGCACGCCAGCCCCTAACCGCCTAGCACCTGGGCATATGAGTCCATAAAACCGACCGCATATATAAAAAGGGCTTAACCTTTTAAAAGCCAATAATAAACCGCCAAATGTCGGGCGCATGTTTAACCATTTGAAAAACCAATTTATAACACCCGCGCTCCAAACATTATGGTCATATGTTATTTGTACATAGAACCGGGGCTAGACTCCAATGTGAAATCGGCGCGCGCTCCGTATGTAAAACGGGTCATAATATAACCGCGTTCCAACCAACATATAAATGGTCACATGTAAAAAGTAATTACAACCGTGGCTACATTTAAACTACAAACTCCCCTGCGTGCACATGGACCGTCGGACATATGAATTGGCGTGCGACCATGGGCTGGGGCTAAGCCCCAGCCCGGACCCCCGCCGACCGTTACACCATTTAAATTCAAATAATTTTAAATACATTTGTATAATAAGAAACATCGTGTGGCATAGTGGTCGGGTGGACTTTATAAAGGCGTAGCCGGTTGGGGAGGTCCGGGGGTCGAACCCCACGGAATCCAAAAATATTTTGACAAGCAAACCATTAGCAAAAACCGGGGTGTCATGTGGCAGCCCATGATTGGGCCACGTGGCACCCAATCATTTGACCAAACAATGCCACATGTCAGGATACCATTCGCCTTCAACTGCCAACCAGAATCTGCCATGTCATCGTATGGATGTACGGTCAAGCCACGTCAGCATCCGTACAGACTGTACGAACTGCACAGTCAGCATCCATTTTTTTTACTGTTTGACGATTCAGACAGATCACGATATCTCTCACTCCCGACATCCGTTTGAGACGAAACAAATTGCGTTGGGTTCATGATGACGAGGGCTACGCTCTCGTTCGTTTTGAGGCAATTCCGAGAATGTTGATGTTTGAGCTAAAATTTGACCCCTGGTCCAGATTTTGATCACAGGCAGACTCGTCGCATGCTCCAACTAGAGCTGATAAAGCCACCTAGTTCATTAAGTAGATCCAACACATCCGCCAACAGGTTTAGAATATTTTACAGAAGGCCAATGCCAAGTACAAGAAAGGCCATGATCAACATCGAGTGCCACACCAGTTTCAAGTGGGAGACAAAGTTTGGTTGCACTTGCAGAAAGAATGCCTTACAGGGCCTCATCAGAATATTCCTCCACTCCGTTATGGACCCTACACCATCACCAAGGTTGTGGGTGAAAATTATTTTGAGCTCAACCTTTCCCCCTTCCTTGGCTTGCACCTAGTGTTCAATGTGGACCTCCTTCAGCCTTATTTTCCACCATTATTGGACACCTTAGAGATAGCAAAATAGTTGACACCAACAGAGCCCAAACAATACTACATGGAATAGGAATCCATTGATCACATCCTAGACACACAGGTCAAGGGTACTCGCCAATAGAGGATTCATCTTTATCAGGTTGTCAAAGCAGGGCAGCTCCTACACCAAGGAAAGTGGCTCATTCGGGGCCAAATTCAACAAAAATTTCCTCATATGATGGGGGCACTCAACACAATGGATACCATTGATTCCTAATGGGGGAGGATTGATCCAGGAGGATCTCGATGGCCACCCACCTTTTCCAATTGGCTCATTACATTTTTTTGGCAACTTACTATTTTTAACATTTTTTCGATTCCTGAACTTCCGGGGCCATTTTGAGGGCCCAAACGACGTTTTTTCACGATCGGGCACCTTATCATTTGCTAAAGGATTTTATTTAATCCCCTAAATGAATCTCCTTTCAATACCTTTCCAATGAGCTATTGCGTGCCCTAAACAAAGATCGTATACAAAAGTTATGACCAAGGGAAGTTCATGTACTAACTTACCGCAACGGGGCCCACATGACTTTTGGCACTTCATCTCCTAGGGTTAGGTTTTTGGATGTCTAGGGTTTTAGAATTCATGTTTATTGTAAAAAAGCCTTCAGATCCACATTGTACTCATTTTCTTGCGAATGAGCATAGCCATCACATCTCTTCTCAGAGATAAGTTGTCACCATTCTAGCAAGCTTGTTTTCAGTTTGCATTTTACAATTTTCAGCATATTTCTTATTTAATAGAAGTCAAGTTTTACTGTATCTCTGTTATTTTTCACTATGCCTTTGTGTTAATATTATAAATCTGTGGTTTCATTTGTTCCGCTCATAAATCTAGATAAGAAAATAAAGGACCTTTAAAAAAAATGTCGCTTTTGATGGGATAATGCATTACGATGTCCTTTAGTTTCCAATGCATATGACACTCAATGTGTTCTAACTTCAAGTGGCATTATGGTGCTCTTTAACTTTCCATTTCACATAGCACTCAATATTCAGACCATAGAAAGAAAGACAAATAAAGGGTTTGGAAAAATGTTGCATTGCAAACGGAGGGATGCAGTGCACCCTCCACAAAGGCACCCATAAATGAGACAATATGAGCCCTTGACATGTCAAGGACCCCATGCCCAAAAGTACTTCCCCCAAACCACCTCATACTCACTACATGGTCTAGAGAAGGTCTTCTTGAGAAACATCCCTTGACTTAGGGACTAGCCTACCCAATAGGGCACCATGACACCCCTCCCATATCTAAATTTGGCAACATTTATAAGGTCTTTGAGCATTTGTTTAATTTGAAAAGGGGGGGCTTAATGCATTTGTTTGGGTGATTCTTTTATTAAATGTGGCTTACTTGGCATGATTCATGTGACTTGTGGACCCTTAGAGAGCGTATTTGTAGCACATTTGTCGGTGAAAGTCTTTCATGAAGGGAGTAAGCCACTTGGACCTTCATAGGGGCTTGGAATCCCATTGGATGGATGTTGTGCCCCACACATTGGAGGCCTAGGATGATGAATGTTGCACCTTGGAAGATGCCCTAGCACCTGAACGAGGCTTGAGAACACAAGGAGAAAAGGACATCACCCCCTATTCCCAAACGTTCCTCTTGGGTAGCATGACTTCACACTTTTAAGGGGACGTTTGGTACATTTGGTGCACTTGGTGGTGTTGTGGGCTTGAAGCCCCACATTATAGCTTGATTTGGGGATGACATGACACCTTCCTAGCTTGATGTTCTAGCCTTTCAAGGTATTCTTTCACACGTGCCATCTTGGAGAGGATATTTATGGGATTACATGCCATCATTTTGTTGTTTTTGGTCATTTTGTAGCATATGTGAGCAAAAAGATCAAAATGATTTTCTAATTAAACATTGTAACTTCGGTTTTAGCCTAAAAACATGGATTTAATAGTAATGTGGACAAACTATGACTTGGGTTTTCCTCTATAAATAAAGACAAGTGATTTGTCACTTGGACATGACTTATCACTTGATAATATTACTCTTTGGACTGCAATTTCGACCCTCTTGGAGAATTTTAGCCTCTCTTTTTCGTGTGCAAATGGATGCAGTGTTTTATTTTGGAATCTCTAAAGGCTAGCGTTTTCTCTTGGTGATCTCTCTTGGAAAAACGTTGGATGATTTCTTGGTAGTAAAGGTTCATTGCATGCTTTCTCTTGGATTTGGTGAGTAATTTATGCAATTATTTGTCATATTGCTTGTTTAAATTCAAGAAATATATCTTAAAACCCTAGGAGGAGTAAAAGGGATTACACCTTCCACCAAAGTTTATTCTTCTTTGCTTTTGAAGGGCTATAAAGATAGCCACAATTAGTAAGAGGGTTTATAGCCTTGTAGCAAGGCTTATCTATGGTTTATTTCTCTAGGGAGTAAGAGGGTTTACACTCCTAGAGAAACATTAAACCCTAGTTCATCTTGGATACCAAGCTAGATGATTTGGAATGATTGTTGTTGGGTGTTATAAGGGTTTAACTCTCAACAAAAACCTCTTCTTCCTCTTTGGTTAGTTTTTCTTCCAAGGAAGAGACTTCATTCACCCAATAACAAGGCATGAATCTTTGCATTGAAGATTGTAATTGTTGCATTGGTAAATGTGAAAATTGAGGTTTTGAAATTGATTAAGTTGGATTTGAATTATGCATGCCTTGAACTCTCTTCTAAATGAAGGACATATTGTTTGGTCAAGTGATTAGTCTATTGTAATAAACATCAAGCTACAACCATTAGGACTGCAACAAACACTCCTTCTCTTGCGATTTTTCTACTTTTCTACTATTGAAAATTGCTTGTATGCTATGATAATTAATCTATCAAAAAAGAGCTATTGTTTGGGTGGTTTACTTGTCGGTTTTAGTGGTTAGAAATTTCTATTGTAGCAAAAGTTTGCTACAACCATAGGGATGTCATAATTATTTGTTGATAACACTTTTTTACAACCCTCTTTTGACATAAAAATCTTGGTTTAAGCATTGGAAAATTGTTCACTAGTTACAAGCTTTGTTGTCCAATATCACATGTTGATTTTGATGGTCTGATTTACAACTATTATAATCCCATTGTTGTTGATATATCACTGTTATATGCTGCAATTTTGGGACAAAAAGACTTCTTGTTGTTTTCCCTCTTGTCTTAGGGCTTATTTTATCATATATTGTCTTGGTTTGGGTTATCTAACATTTGTTTTATGGGTACTATCAATTGGCAGTCTTTTCCTAAACCTATACTCATCCTCCATCAAGCCTCAAGATCATTAAATCATGACCTGTAGGGGTGGTTCCTTCAGCTCTTGACCTTTCCCTTACAACCCCCCTAGGGTCACCAGGGAAGCCTCCCTTATGTTGGACTTGTCCATTACTAAAACAAGGGGGATATTTATTGAGGTGATAGTGATAGGTATCCCAAGTTGTGTAAAATACTTGTTGCTTTGGTTGAGATTTTCCCAAACTACAAACTGTGTGATAACAAGGTTCATCAACACAATTGGATACATTGGCAAAGTTTCTTATCCCCGCTCTAAAATACTAAAGCCTTCCAGATATTCGACCTCTAAATCTCTCACCCACCTAGAGAAATATTTGCTCAGGATCAATCAGAATTGCAAAGAGATTAGACCACTTCCTCATTTCTAAATCTTTTTTGGACACAAATATCAACTTTCGTCAATGGGTATATATCGATGGAGACTCGTACCACAATCCAATTGTTTTTAAGTTTACCCCATCCTCCAAGAATCCCCCGACTCATTTCAAATTGAATTCGTCTTGGATAGATGATCCTAATTTTAAATCTAAGCTCAAAGATTGTTGGGTCCCTTATAACCCTACTTTGCCAGAATATCCCCATTTACAATTTCTAGAAAACCTAAAGAGAGTTAAAAGAACAACTCATAGTTGGGGAAAAGAAAAATGCCACAGAGATCAGAGTCTCTAAAAAACATTGAAGAAAAACTGCAACAATGGTTCGACTATGAAAACCACATTCCTCCCACGAATAGGAAAAAAGAAGATCTTAAGGTTTTAGAACAATATTGGGATATTTAAGCACTTAAGAGTTAGTTAAGATCAACTTGGTCTAATGTGTCGTTAGGTAAAAGTTTGTTTCTTTAGTATGCATTTGTAGTTAGCAAATTTAACGGTCACAATATGTTCCCGACATAGAGTGATCTAATAGCTCATATTCTCCTCGATCTTAATGATTACATTGATTCGTGGCTTGGCACCCGATTGGTCCATGATCTCTATTTAAAGAGAATGGAGGGTCATTTGTCAATGATTTATTGTGAGAAACTCTCTTGTAAATATCTCTGTAATATTTTTTCTTTTGCATTAATAAATTTCTCCAAGTGGCCATATTGGTTGAGGCCATGGATGTATTCCCATGGGGGTTTTACCATGTCAAAACATCCATGTATTGATCTTTAATATAGTTGTGAGAGTGGTTATTGAAGGTGTTCATGCTTTGTTGGAATAATTGTGTTCTCTATCATGGTATCAGAGCGGATTTGAAAATCCACTCTCGTTATAGATCAAGGTCATGAAGCTGCATTGCCTGATCTCTGGTTTTTGTCATTTCCATACATGTTTGGGCTAAGAGGACTATTCCATTGTGTCAGAATCACTCATTTCAGTCAATAATGTTTTTCGTCTCACTCGAAAAGGTTTATGTTTTCCCAAGATACAACCATTTTAGTTAGATCCGAAAGTATAAAGCCCAAATACACCCTTTTTAAATTTTTGCAGAGATAATATTTCAGTTTTCTATTTATTATTTCCGGGTTGTTACTCTTTTTTATTTGCTTATGCTATTTTTCCTACGCTCTGTGTGATCTCGGCAAATAAAAAATAGAGCAGAAATGGTTTTCTTATCTGCGTATGCTCTTTGTCGTGAACTCTGTGCAATCTTGGTAAATCAGAAATAAAGGGAAAATTTGCATTTTCCAGGTAAGCTAACCAAGATCTAAGCTTGTTGTTGTCGAGAAACGAAATTTTTTTCTTGTGTGAAAAGAGTTTTTTACGAGCATGCTCTCTAAGGCCGTCTTCAACAACAACAACAATCCTCCTTCTAATCAATATAATTTGTTTTGCACTAACTCACTTGGTTAAACATTGCTTTATTAAGTAAGAGGAAGTAAGAGGTCTTGAGTTCAAGTCTCTTTTTTGTTACTTTTTTTTGAAAAAGTTCATGCATCCATTATAAAGTGTATTTCATTTAAATTATAAAAGTGAATCACTATAAGTAGTTTTAATATTTTATTTTAAGTTATTTATTTTGCCTGCAACTTTCATTCATAAAGTAGCTTCATTGTAAAAGTGATCCTGGTTATTTTGTAAAAGTGTGTCACTTCATGAGCAAGTTATTTGTAAAATTGAGGTTATTAGGAGAGGCATTACCATGTGGACCAACTTCTACCTGCAACGTGGCTATCTGGTTATCGTTTATGTTTTTTTTTCAAAAGGGCATAACTTTCACATATGAAGTCCATTTTCAGTGCCATTTTTTTAAAATAGCTTGTTTTTCAAGATCTTTCCATCTAGACCATCAATTTCATCTTTTTATGCATATTTAATATGGCTCATGCCAGTGATATTTTTCTTATCAGTACCAACTACTTCCAATAGAAATCCCACATGGAGGATTTATTAAGAAGTAAAAGGATTGTACCAGATTACTTTGGGAAAAGAACAAGAACCCATTGATGATGACAAGTATGCCAAATGGATTAATAGGAATGATGGAGCTTGTGGACTAATAAGAATGTCCATCTCTCTTGATTTAATGTTTCACCTTAAAGAAATTAATGCCCCCAATAAAGCTTGGGAAAATCTTGAAGTTGTGTTTGGTAAACACAATATTATTCGAGCTCACCATACAAGAATCAGTTAATGACTTCAAGTCCAAATGATTTTCCTTGCATTGAATATTACTTATCTAAGTTCAAAACACTTAGACTTCTGTGTATAGAGTGTCAACTAGATACGAAGGAAGATCAATGCATATATGTTATTCTTTCTAATCTTGGTAATGCGTATTTTGTTTTTGTATCTACATTTTATTCCATTAGAGAAGCTCTAGGGAGTGCTTATAAAGAACCCTCTCCTGAGTTTTTTTATGATTCTCTAATTCGAGAGCAAGATAAGCTTCTGCAACTTGGATTGATCAACATTTCATGTACATCCAACAAAGCCTTAGTGGCCCAATAGAAATATAAATATACAAATCCCAAGAAGCAACATCCTCGCCACAACAACAAGAAAAACAAGGGTCCCAAACCCTCTCAGCCAATTTCCGCTCCTAATGGTGACAAAGGAGAAAAATCTAAAAAGAAGACAAACAAACATTGCAATTATTGTGGGAAAGATGGTCATGTGGAGTCAAAATGTTTTAAGAAGATGGAAGCTTTGGAAGAAGCGATGAAGAAGCACAACATTAGTAGTGATTCTTCTTCTTATAACTCTTCTTCTCATGGACATGCACTTTCTATTTCTGGTTTATCCTTCAATGCAACTTCTACTTCTTCTGATGAGTGGCTTATTTATTCTAGAACATTGTATCACATGGCTAAGGATAAAGCCATATTTTTTGCTCTAATGAATGTAACACCAAGAAAATATTTGTTTGTGATGATAGATCTCTTAGTGATGTAGGGTCTGGAACAATTCAGGTAGATAATGGTAATTTCAATGATGTATTATGTGTTCCAAGTCTTTTCTGCAACCTTCTATCAATATATTAGATCACGCATTTATGCGAAGGTAAAACCATAGAATTTTCACCTCACCAAATTGTAATTAAAGATTTAAGAGATCCTAAGAATGTTCTTGCAACTAGAATTGTTGATGATATTACTAGGTTATACAAGTTTGAAAACTTTGGGTCATCATCTTTTCCATCAGTGTTTGTTTCTCATAGCGATAACTTGAACAAACTTTGGCATTGTTAGAAAAATAGGATCATGAAGCAATAAAATAAAACAAGTGCAGAAATAAAACACAAAAGATACACAATACAATAGAGACACAAATATATGTGGTTCACCCAATGTGGGCTACGTCCACCAGAGAAATTGTCAGGTCCTTCCTTTATTATTATCCAACAAACAAATGATACAACCTATAACACACCTGTTGTAACTTCCTCTTCTTTCTCTCACAGACTCCTTTCTCAGAATGCAATATTTGTTATCACACACAACCGCAATACAATGCCCTCATACAAAATGGGTTGTAGTTTTTGGGAGAAAACCCTAACATAACTTCTACCGTCAGATCTGCAACCTTATAATGAATGGTCCAGATTGAATATGAAATTACAATGTTTTACAAGGCCATTTTTCCAAAAACATTCCTCGAGGGGCTCTGCCCTCGAACCCTCGACAGAAGGGGGCTAAGCATACCTACATATATATCAAAAGATAATCAAGCTCCACAACCAACAAGCATGAGCAGTTTGACCATTTAAACTATCGCTCATTGCAACAATTATGTACTCAACAGATGTTGACTAGTCTTCGTCTTGTTTCTTGCAGAGATGGTGTTTGTGTCGATTGTGTTCTCGACAAACATAATCATGACAATTTTCACAAATGTATCTCTTAGCACGCCTCGACCCGTTTGCAGCTTGTTCACAATGACTTATGTGGTCCACTTTCTTCTCCTTTTTCTCAGTGCAAGTATTTCTTAACTTTCATTGATGACTTTTCTAGACACACTTGGGTTTACTTCTGAAAACTTAATAGCATAGTTTTTGACAAGTTTTTGGCCTACAAGGCCCTTGTAGAAAAGCGATGAGGATGTCAACTTCAAAGGTTAAGAACAAATAATGGAGGTGAATATGTGAAGAATAATTTTACAAGTTACTACACTGCAAATGGAATCCAAATGCAACACATTGTTCCATATACACCACAAAAAATGGTGTTGTTGAGAGAAAGAATCACACATTAAAAGAAATGGCTAATTATATGATCCAATCTAAGGGATTAAGTCTAAAGTATTGGGTGGAAGCCATTAACTATGCAAATTACATAGTAAATTGCACTCCCACAAAGGCTCTTAAAAATATAACGTCAGAATAAGCATGGAATAAACTTAAACCAGATGTAAGTCACTTCCGTGTATTTGGCAGTGTAGCATGGGATCACATTCCTGATGAGAAAATGAAAGCTTTATAACCTAAAAATGAGAAGTGTATTTTTGTTTGATATTTTGAAGATGCCAAAGGTTACAAACTTCTTCAACCTCATTCAAATAAAATTATTATTCAAAGAGATGTTAAATTTGATGAAAATCTCTTGGTCTGCGAGCCTAATTTGGCGTTTGTGCCTTCTTTGGCCTGCGAACCATCTTCAACGTTTGTGCCATATTTTGTTCCTAGTTTGGATTTTTCTTCTTCAGATGATGACAATGAGGATGAAAATCCACCTCCGCTTGCTCACCTTCCTCCAGATGAGTCCATTGAACATGAATTTGAACCAACACCATCACTTTCTAGATGGGTCTGTTCAACACAGGAAGCAGTTGGTGATCTTGTCGATGATCCTTCATATCAACATTGAACACGTTCATGGTTTCGTGTTGGACATGTTCATAGTTCCAACGAGCCTCATCTCTTTTGGCTCAAGTTTAAAAGACTCATGATCCAAAGACATTTGCAGAAGCTTCAAGTCATCCATATTGGGATACAACAATGAATGAAGAGTATCGTTCTTTAATGGAAAATGATACTTGGGATCTTGTACCTATTCCAAAAGGAAGAAAACATGTCAGATGTAAATGGGTCTACAAAACTAAGTATGCATCAGATGGAAGTGTTGAAAGATACATGGCTCGGTTAGTTTTCAAAGGATTCTCCAAAGTTGAAGGCATTGACTATAATGAAACCTTTGTCCCTATAGCCAAAATGAATTCAATCCACCTTTTTCTAGCCCTTGCAGCCCCACATAAATGGGAGGTCCATCAAATTGATGTCAAAGTTGCCTTCTTGCATGGGGTTTTGCAAGAATAAATCTACATGGAACAACCTCCCGACTATGTCCAAAACGACTCAATCCTTGTTTGTTGCCTTAAGAAATCTCTTTATGGTCTTAAGAAAGCTCCTCAAGCTTGGTATGCCAAAATGGACATATTTCTTTTTGATACTGGATTTTCTAGATGTCATTCTGACCCTAATGTCTATACCAAGAAAGTAGGAATCCATCTCATAATCCTTGTTGTCTATGTTGATGATCTTATCCTCACTGGTAGTGACCCTAAACTTTTAAACCATGTGAAAACCAACCTTAAGAAGAAATTTGAAATGACCATCCATCAAATTTTTTTGGCTCTAGATCATAATAAAGATCGAGAAAAAATTTAACACATGGTGCAATAGATGGCTCTCTCGAGATGGCAGACTAGTTCTTCTTAAATCAGTCCTAGAAGCGATCCCTATATACTGGATAACTCTGACCTGGGTTCCGAAAAGCATCCTCAACAAAACCTGCCAGCTCTCATTTTAATACCTATGGTTGGGGACTAAAGATAACAAGTCTTTAGTCTTGGCTTCCTAGAAAAAATTAGTCACGCCGAAGGATCAAGGGGGGTTGGGGCTTCAAAAATATTCATCTCTTATCCAGAGCATTGGCAATAAAAAATGTATGGAGCCTTATCAAAGGTTCAAGGCTCTAGCCAAGAGTCCTTCAATAAAAATACTTCCCTGGTGAATATTTATTATATTGGATCCAAAACCCTATCAAGAGACTACAAAATGGATCTATGGTTTGGAAAGCAATGTTAAATTCGTTTTCTCTAATTGGTCAAAACATCCTTATAGGCAAGGATCGTTGGATTGGATGCAGAAACAACCATCTTCTTCCATAACAAGCAATCCACTCTCTAAATGACCAAGGAATCTTCAATCTAAATCAAATTTGGTTGGGTCACTGGATTTCTTGGCATGAAGTAGGCATGTGGGAGGATCTAGCACAAATATGGGACAATTACACAACAAATATTTAGAATTCATACATCAAATTAACTAATCAAGAGGATTAGCTTATTTGTTCCCCTAGTCCTTCGGGTAGTTATATCCCCAAGCTAGGATATGGCATTTTAACTCAAAACAACATGGAAATCCCCCTCTCTTGGTAAGGAAAAAAATTGTGGAAACTCAATGTCCAGAAAATGCTAACATGTAGATGCTTCTAAACAACAAAGCTCCCACTTGGGATCATCTGCAGTGAAGGAATTTTGTTGGGCTAGGCCCCTGTAGTCTCTGTAAGGTCAACTATGAATCAAATTATCACCTCATTCTAGATTTCTCCTTCTCAAAAGAAGCTTGGTCAGAATTTCAGAACTCTTTGGGAACCCCCTTTTCCTTGTAAGGAGAATATATTAAAGCAACTTTTAAATCCTAGATGGACAACCTGACAATAAAGGAAATAAAATTCCTCCCCCTAATAGCTGCCTGGGGCATCGAGTTGGATTGGAACCAATCCTTATTTGAAGACTCCTCCCCTTCCCCCACTTGATGTGCAATCCAATGCTTTACCATTCTCTCTTCCTTTCCCCAATCCCCGACTTCTCCCTTTTTCCCCCCTCACCAAGAAAAACTAATCTTAAAAGACCTTCCCTGGGATTTTTTGACGGGACTACTCAAGGACAACCATCCATTGGGGCAGTTATTTTATCATTTGATTATGACTCCTTTTCCTTTGTTGTTAGCTTTGGACCAACCTTAAACAACTTCAGTGAGTTGATGGCTCTTGAGCTCACATTAAATATAGCATTATAAAAGAGCATCAATCAACTTCATATTTATGGGGACTACTTGCTTACTATCAATTGGTTATCTGGAAAATTGTAATGCCCCCCGGTTGTAAATATACATATGTTTTATAGGTTGGTGAGCCAAGCTGTTTTGGTCCAGAGTGCCAGTGTATATTTATGTTTTGGGCCGAAGTGCCTGAGTGATATAAGGCGAGTGAGCCTAGCTTTGTAAATTGTATCACACTTGGATATATTAATACAATACATCACTGTTGTAGACCAAGTTAGAAAAAAGAGTATGGGGGGGTAGGACTCCATGAGAGGGAAAGGGGGATAGGATTTAAGGAAAATGGGCTAAGTCAAAGGGGACTTAAGCCAAGGGGAATATACTAATATATTCCTAAATTCACAAGTCTCATGATACGATGTTACCCTAAGGTCCCAGGTAAAACAAACGAATTACCAAGTGGAAGAAAAGTAGTTCTTTGAGTTCCATGTGTCAAAAGGGGCACATGCATATTTAAAAGAGAAATTTAGTGTAATTCTCCATTCATTCATTCTTCCACTCCATCATTTTGACCTTTGCTTTGAAAGGGTGAAAATAAAAGCCCTCATAACCTTGTATCAATGCAACCCTGTAAATCCTCGATGTTTTGGGTTTAAAGAAGCAGGTTTCCAGGCCCGTGGAACATTCTCCTTAGGTGAGAGAATTGTTGGGAATAGGTTTCCATGTCTTCTGGTCTAGTGGGTGCCCGAAACTCTTGAGAGAATACTTGTGTTCCAAGTGCCACAAAGCTCTGAGACTTCCTTTCCTACCTCTTGTTGAAGCCTTGGAAGGGAAGTGGTACAACTGAAGGACTGTTGAGTAGTGAATCAGTACACTTCCTTGGGTGGGACAGGTTGAGGGGAATGAGAGGTTGGAGTTGGTGCCATTGGCGTTGTCCTAAATTGTGTGATGTTGGACCTTAGTTTGGCATAGGTAGCCTTTACCTTGGTGGAGTCATAGCTCCAGCTCGGGGGTGACCTAGTGTTGAGAATGAATGAACAACAAAGTCTATGGTGTAACGTCCCCGCTATAGTCCCCAGTTTAATTAATGCTTAATGTAGGTATAATGTATGGTTGTGGCCAAGCAATGTAATATACACAATGTATTTCTGAATTTTAATAAATAAAATGTGATGTTAGCTGTTGGGGGACATGGAAAAGATGGGGGCTAATTAATCCACAAGAGAGGAGGGGTCTAGAAAAAGGGTTTTTTATTTATTTATGAGTTTAATTCCCAACATTTTCCTCATTTTAATATTTTGAGTGTACCTTCTATTTTGTTGTTGAGTGTTCCCAAAGCCAATCATTGAATGCATGTAAGAGGGTGGGTGTGAGGAGTCACATCCCATAGTTATTGGGAGCATGGGGATGGAGTACAATTAACCTTGGGGAATGTGAGTCAACTTGCTTGGGGAAAATAGAGGAAATTCGTATGGGCATAATGGCCAGTTTTGGAATAACAACAAGTAAAGAATAGGGAGGAAGAGCATTGGAGTTGGAGCAATAATGGAGGGCGTATTTTGGAGAATTTGTGGAGGTAAAGATTGAATAAGCAAGTTGTTAGGCTTACAGAAGAACTACATTTCCAGGCTTGAAGAGTGAACTCTTGCGAGAGTTTCACTAGAGCAACAAACTTGTTTGTTGTTGTTTCTTGGTAGTTTTCCTAGCAGTTAGCTCCCTTGAGTTTCCCAGTAGTGAGATTCCTAGTTACCTGCACTAGAGAGACCTTGATAAATGAATGGAATTCCCGATGGACTGAGAGTAGTGAAGGGGTACATTCCTTGGGTTGGGCAGGTTGAAAGGAAGAGAGCTAGTGGAAAATCAAAATAGTTTTAGGAGAATTCCAGTGAGTTGCGGTATTTTTTGAGTTGTGAGAGGACAATGAGAGACCACCCTCTTTTGTGGACTGTTAGCCCCATATCGGGGGTGACATGTTGTTGAGATATGGAACAAAAAGTCTATGGTTGGGTGGAACGTCCGTCCCAAGCAATTGGTTTCACAATTGATTTGAAAATATAAGTGATTTATCTATTTTACGTGTTATATTTATGACCTCAATGGTTGTGCATTCACTCTGTGTTTAATAAGGAATTATATGTTGTTGTGTTTTGTTATTTAGTTGCACTCGTGTCAATTTTAGCAAGCTATAGATGCATTTAATTAATGGTATAAGGAATGGTTAAAACTGTGTGTTTTTCTATAGCGATAAGCTACATGATTAGATGGCAAAAATATTTAGTTGATGTGAAATTCCACACATATTGGATCCCAGCTGGGCTAGGGGTACGTTACATTATGGTATCAAAGCTTATGGTTCAAACACCGGACTTTTATGGGTTAGGATCAATGCGAATTTGGAAAAATTCATTGTTATGGGTTTTGGGTCCGTGACGTGTTTGGGGAAAATGATGAATTTTGAAGTGAACCCCTAGATTTTTTAGAGAATTTAGGTCAGAATTGACCACATAACTATCAAGGAGATGATCAAGGGAATTAATCGACAGGTTGCAGAGTTAAAATTTGACTTGGAAGGTCAAAATTTATGTTTTAATGGTAGCTAGAGAAGTTGGGTGAAGTTTGATGGATCAACAAGTGATATCGCTTTTGATTTCAAGATCAATGACCCATATTCATTGTAGTTTGACCAAAAACTTATTAGCTTTTGACAGTTTGGAAGGTAAAGCAGATCAACGGTCTAGATTCGCTTTCGGTGGATTGGAAGGTGAAGTAGATCGACAATTGAGATTCATTGGAAAAGTTGGGTGAAATATGTTGAATCAACAGTCAAAATCATTCTAACTAGCAGATCAACAGCCTAGATTCATCTTGGACTTTGGTTGAAAAGTGACAAGTATTGGAGTTCAGTGCAATTCATGAGTAATTTAATCATCCAAAATAAATTGTTAATGATTGATGATTGAGGGTCGGTATAAATTGGTGAAAGGTTTCATACAAACAAAGGAAAGTGTTGATTTTCGATGGTTGATGATCTAGGGTCGATAGAATTAGTGAGGTGTTCATATCATCCAAGAGAAGTTGTTGATCACCGATGAAAAGGAAAGAGGGGGATAATGTGTGTTTCCACATCAGCGTTCATGTGTCATTCTAGGTCATTATCCACATGTCATGGCACGTTAGCCAAATTTCCACGTCAACATCTACTTGTCATGCCACATCAGCATAGTTTCCATGTCATCCAAGAAATGGTCAATTGTTTATGATCGGGGTTCGACGAAATGTGTAAACAAGTTGGTTGCTAGGGAAATTCATCAATGGATGATCGTCAATGATTGGGGTTCGACGAGACTCGTGGGAAGAATTGGTTTGTCGAGAGAGATGGTTGATGGCCGATTACTTCATGTTATGGTAAAGTTCCCCCTACGGATAGGTGGAACTCCCCTTGGATCAAGACCCCTCTTGATCCAAGATAGAAGAAAATAAATGGTGAACTACTTTCCTCTTAGACCTATTTCGACAATTAGAATGAGGAGGAGGAGATGGACGACTTACCTTTTTACGAAGATTGTCTTTGTTGCTCCATCCTTTGACCTTGATGTCCTAGCTCCCAAACGCAAGAAAATACCTACAAAGAACAAAGAGAAACCTCCTTCTTCCACACTATATTGTCAAGTGAAAATAGATATATCTATGATGAATTTACAACAATAGACATGCATACACTTGAATGCATAAACATGAGAGGAATAGGACAAGTTGTGTATTAATGAAAAGCCAACAAAATGGAAGCACTTACAATATCAAGTTTGATGTTGCAACAACTCCTCCAAGCTCTCCTTTCTGACCCCTTGGATCTCACACAATCATAAGTATGATGCTCTTAATTCTCCTCCTTTTCACTCAAGTATGGCCTTCATTATATAGGCTAAGAAGCATCACAACCATGGGATAGTTTTGAGGAGAGGATGTGGTCAAGAGAGGATTTGTCTCAACCAACAAGATTGAACTTGCCTTGAATAGGACATAGCTCGAACCAATCCCTTAAACAACTAAGAACTCTCAGAAACCACCTCACAAATCAAGGCATGATGGTTACAACAACTTGTGAGTTGTGGTATTTTTTGAGTTGTGAGAGGACAATGAGAGACCACCCTCTTTTGTGGACTAATAGCCCCATCTCGGGGGTGACTTGTTGTTGAGATATGGAACAACAAGTCTATGGTTGGGTGGAACATCCGTCCCAAGCAATTGGTTGCACAACTGATTTGAAAATATAAGTGATTTATCTATTTTATGTGTTATATTTATGACCTCAATGGTTGTGCATTCACTCTGTGTTTAATAAGGAATTATATGTTGTTGTGTTGAGTTATTTAGTTGCACTCGTGTCAATTTTAGCAAGCTATATATGCATTTAATTAATGGTATAAGGAATGGTTAAAACTGTGTGTTTTTCTATAGCTGATAAGCTACATGATTAGATAGCAAAAATATTTAATTTATGTGAAATTCCACACATATTGGATCCCAGCTGGGCTAGGGGTACGTTACATTATGGTATCAAAGATTGTGGTTCAAACACTGGACTTGTATGGGTTAGGATCAATGCGAATTTGGAAAAATTCATTGTTATGGGTTTTGGGTCAGTGACGTGTTTGGGGAAAATGATGAATTTTGAAGTGAACCCCTAGATTTTTGAGAGAATTTAGGTCAGAATTGACCACATAGCTATCAAAGAGATGATCAAGGGAATTAATCATTAGGTTGCAGAGTTAAAATTTGACTTGGAAGGTCAAAATTTATGTTTTAATGGTAGCTAGAGAAGTTGGGTGAAGTTTGATGGATCGACAAGTGATATCGCTTTTGATTTCGAGATCAATGACCCATATTCATTATAGTTTGACCAAAAACTTATTAGTTTTTGACAGTTTGGAAGGTAAAGTAGATCGACGGTCTGGATTCGCTTTCGGTGGATTGGAAGGTGAAGTAGATCGACGATTGAGATTCATCGGAAAAGTTGGGTGAAATATGTTGAATCGACGGTCAAAATCATTCTAACTAACAGATCAACGGCCTAGATTCATCTTGGACTTTGGTTGAAAAATGATAAGTATTGGAGTTCGGTGCAATTCATGAGTAATTTAATCATCCAAAATAAATTGTTAATGATTGATGATCGAGGTTCGGTATAAATTGGAGAAAGGTTTCATACAGCCAAAGGAAATTGTTGATTTCCAATGGTTGATGATCGAGGGTCGATAGAATTAGCGAGGTGTTCAGATCATGAAAGAGAAGTTGTTGATCACCGATGAAAAGGAAAGAGGGGGATAATGTGTGTTGCCACGTCAGCATTCATGTGTCATGCTAGGTCATTATCCACGTGTCATGGCACGTTAGCCAAATTTCCACGTCAACATCTACTTGTCATGCCACATCAGCATAGTTTCCATGTCATCCAAGAAATGGTCAATTGTTTATGATCGGGGTTCGACGAAATGTGTAAACAAGTTGGTTGCTAGGGAAATTCATCAATGGATGATCGTCAATGATTGGGGTTCGATGAGACTCGTGGGAAGAATTGGTTTGTCGAGAGAGATGGTTGATGGTCGATTACTTCATGTTATGGTAAAGTTCCCCCTATGGATAGGTGGAACTCCCCTTGGATCAAGACCCCTCTTGATCCAAGATAGAAGAAAATAAATGGTGAACTACCTTCCTCTTAGACCTATTTCGACAATTAGAATGAGGAGGAAGAGATGGACGACTTACCTTTTTACGACGATTGTCCTCGTTGCTCCATCCTCTGACCTTGATGTCCAAGCTCCCAAACGCAAGAAAATACCTACAAAGAACAAAGAGAAACCTCCTTCTTCCACACTATATTGTTAAGTGAAAATAGATATATCTATGATGAATTTACAACAATAGACATGCATACAATTGAATGCATATACATGAGAGGAATAGGACAAGTTGTGTATTAATGAAAAGCCAACAAAATGGAAGCACTTACAATATCAAGTTTGACATTGCAACAACTCCTCCAAGATCTCCTTTCTGATCCCTTGGATCTGACACAATCATAAGTATGATGCTCTTAATTCTCCTCCTTTTCACTTAAGTATGGCCTTCATTATATAGGCTAAGAAGCATCACAACCATGGGATAGTTTTGAGGAGAGGATGTGGTCAAGAGAGGATTTGGCTCAACCAACAAGATTAAACTTGCCTTGAATAGGACATAGCTCGAACCAATCCCTTAAACAACTGAGAATTCTCGGAAACCACCTCACAAATCAAGGCATGATGGCTACAACAACNAAGGCGATGAAGAAGGGACTATCACTCCCTAGGACACTTTAGGGGAGTGATGATCATCCCTCCTTGTATATGGGCAGGGAGAAATGAAGCTCATTTAAGGCCAAAGTATCAAGGAAAAAGGTATCATTTCGACCTCCAATTGATAGGTTTGCCTTCGAACTTGTCTAGGGAGTATGCCATACTTTTTCTCATGGTGACGAAGTTGCTACATTTAGGCGATTAATAGATGTGACACTTAAGTGTGAAATTTGGTGGTGTGACACTTGTGACACTTATGAAACTTAAGTGTGACACTTAGGTGTGTAACACCGGGGTTTGAGAAAATCGGTGAGCAAGTTTAGTTCCAAAGGAAAATAGTCAATCATCGATCGTCGATGGAGTGTTGGGAAATCAACGATCCTAATTGCTTCGAGTTGGCGATCGACAATGGATATTCATCTGCAGGCATAGGGAAGGTTTAAATTATCAATGACTGAGATTTATTCTGATTTCGAGATCGACGACTAAGATTAAAAGGTTGTTATAGCAGTAAGATTGTCAATTTTCTACGAAATTTTCATCTTTTCTAAGGTCATCAACTTGTAGGGGCATTTTGAGACCCTAGACAACATTTTTAGGTAGTAAAAAACAAGAGAATTGTGTGTACCAAAGGAACACAAATTCTTTGCATCTTAAATGAAAGATTCCAATGAGAGTTTTCCAATGATCTATCCCAAACGCAAAACATAGCTTGTATGAGAAAGTTACAATTTAAATGGTCCAAGGTATATTTTCAGCACCAATTTACTTCTAGAGGGAATAACTCCTTGCTTAAAGGTCCATTTGGGGCATAAAAGCAGTCTATGGAAATCCCATGGACCATAGAAGACAACCATGAAGCCAGATTTGGATCTGGGTACATAAACATGTGCAAGAAGAGAAAGAAGACACATGTAGCATATGGGGCTAAAAATGGGAAAACAATGTAAACTTCCTCTGACCATAACTTTCAGCTTAGAGATTAGATTTGAGAAAATGAATAGTCGTTGGAAAGGTGTCGATGAGGAGAATCCATATATCCACCAATAATTTTAAATTATGCACTATAATTTTATTATAAATAATAAATCAATTTTTCAACAATGAAAACATAACAATGAGTGGAAATTGCAACTTGAGAAGGTTGTAACTTTTTGCTCGGAACTCAGAATGAGGCATGATTACAACCATTGGAGAGTTGTTTCAAGGAGAAATGTGTCAAAATAATTATATTTTAACTTGGTCCATTGTGTTCTTCATGAATTGATATGAAGAATAAATTTTAATCTAATTAATGAAATATTTTATAGAATGCGTGTTCTAATTATTACATGCACATTTATTGTAGAATTAGAGGTATAGGAAAATAATTTTGGTTCTTATATGAGGATTTAAGTTATGAAATATGATCATAGATCTTAAAACCATGAAGAGTAGTTCAAATGGATACATTTCAGCATGGGAAATGTTGAGACAGAGTCTAATGGAAGAAGAGGCATGCAAGAGCCTGTAACTATGAGAATATTACATAGAGAAGTGCAGAGCTATAAGGAACATAATGAAAGGTCTATGAAATATCGAGAAGAGACACTTCAGAGTCTGAGTATGTTGTAGAGGAAAGTAAATAATGAACCTAGCACCAAGCAAGAAATTGGTGCTAAAAATTTGACAACATCTATATCCCATACTAGAAAGGATGACCGCGGGAATGACAAAGAGTCAAGAAGTATGAGAAAATGCGATCATTCTCCAAGGAAATCCACAATAACTTGTGCAATTTCAGGGCCAGGGAGAAACCCAAATGTGTCTCCTAATAGGAGGTAAATAAGACAGCTTGAGGCATACATCTTGCAAGGTGAACTCAAGAAAACCAAAATACCAACTTTCAATGGTGAGCATAGAAAGGGAGAAGAGGCCGAGGCATGGCTGTTGGAAATGAAGAAGTATTTACAACTGCATGATTACCCCTCAAGGGTAGAAACAAGAATTGTAACCTACTACTTGTAAGGAAAGGAAACTATGTGGTGGGATCAACTTAAGCAAGTCAAGCACCTTGATGATAAGAAGGTCTCATGGAGGTAGTTCAAAGGATATTTCTAGGAGAAATATTTGTCAGAACACTACTATGAAAGGAAGTTGAAAGAATTATTTGAACTTAAGTTGGGAAACATGACAATGGATGAACATGAGAAGAGGTTCTTTGAGTTTTTGAAATATGTGAGCTTCATAAAGGATGAGAAGGTCAAAATCCAAAGGTTTCTGAGTGGGTTACCCTCCTTCTACGGTGACAAGATACAATATGATAACCCCGAGACCTTGGAGGAAGCCACGAGGAGAATAAAGCATCATTATGAGCATAGCAAAAGAAGGCCAGTAGTCCAAAGAACTTGAAATGACAAGATGAAAGGAAAGAGGGATCAAAGGAAAAAAGGTTTTAAGCCAGTCTTTTTCAAGAACAAATCATAAGAAAATAAACAAGGATAGTCAACCCAAAATGAGCCCAGGATGGGAGATTAATTAGGGGAAAGGCCAAGGCAACAACCTGTATAATGTTGGGTATGTGAAGGAGATCACTTATATAGGGATTTCCTTCACAAGGGATAAAGAATGAGAATTTTCCAAAACATTCGGAAGGATGAAACAATTGAAGACATGGGAGGAAACGTGCCAAGGATTTATGCAGCCTTGGACAATGAGCAAGCAAAGTATCAATCCCCCATGATTGAAGTGGAAGTTAAGATTGATAACCATCCCATAGTAATTTTAATTGATTCTGGAGATATCCATAGTTACATAAAATCTAACATTGTTGAAATATTTCACTTGCAAAAGACTAAACTTAAGAAATATTGGCTGGTTTAGTTAGCCACGGGGGCTAAGAGGAAAATTAGTGAGTTCGTTAAAGATTGTCTAATAGACATGAATGGATTCGACACAAAGGTGGATGTGAACATCATACCATTGGGTTAATATGATTGTCTAATTAGCATGGATTAGTTGGAAAAACACCATGTTGTCCTGGATTGTTACAATAAGAAAATCACTTGTGTTGATGAAGAAGGGAAGTAAAGCAAGGTTCAAGGCATTCCAAGAGTTGTAGCCGATAGAGAAATTTCATCCATACAACTGAAAAAGAGTTTAAGGAAGGGATGTCAAGTTTTTGCGGCCCATATGGAAGAGGAAACCAAAGATAAAGTGGCAATTATTGAATACCACCCAGTCTTGATGGATTTTGGATATGTTTTCGGGGAGATTCCAGGATTGCCACCAAAGAGAGACATTGATTTCTCTATTGATTTGGTTCCAGGAGCTACCCTAATGTCCGAGACACCTTACAAAATGAGCACACCAGAATTGAAATAGTTGCAGATGCAACTTGAAGAACTGTTAAGGAAAGGGTATATACGTCCAAGTGTTTCACCTTGGGGAGTCCCAGTTCTTTTTGTGAAGAATAAATATGGAACCTTAAGGCCGTGTATTGATTTCAGACAGCTAACTAAGGTCACCATAAATAAAAACTTTCCTTTGCCAAGGATTGATGATTTATTTGATCAACTGAAAAGTGCAAGAATCTTTTCCAAGATTGACTTCAGATCGGGTTATCATAAAGTGAGGATAAAGGAAGAGGATATAAATAAGACAACATTTAGGAAAATATACGAGCATTACGAATTTATGGTAGTGCCATTTGTACTATCAAATGGCCCAACAATTTTCATGTTCCCGATGAATGGAACGTTCAAGGAATACCTAGACAAGTTTGTAATTGTTTTCTTAGATGATATTCTAATATACTCAAAGACAGGGGAGGAACATGAGCAACACTTAAGAATGGCACTACAAGTTTTGAGAGATAATAACTTGTATGCCAAGCTAAGTAATTTCATCTTTTATCCAAAGAAGATTCATTACCCAAGGCATATTATTTCAGCCGATGGGATAGTAGTTGATCCCAAGAAGATAGAGGCCTTTAGAGGAAGAAATGTGATGAGGTAAGATCATTCATGGGTCTTGCAAGTTATTACTGAAGGTTCATAAAATTATTTTCAAATATTGCAAGCGCCATCACCTCTTTGAAAAGGAAGGGAGTAAAATTTGAATGGACTCCTAAATGTGAAGAAATCTTTCAGCAGTTGAAAGACATTTTGAAAATTTCGCCAATCTTAAATATTGCAGATCTAGACGAAGATTTTGTTGTGCGCACAAATGTGTGCAAGGAAGGGCTCGGTGGAGTCCTCACTCAAAAATATAATGTGGTGTGTTATAAATATCGATAATTAAAAGAGCACGAGAGAAATTATGCTACACATGACTTGGAATTAACAATCATTGTTCATGCACTAAAAATGTGGACACATTACCTTACGGGGAGAATATTTGAACTAAAAATAGATCACTGTGGTCTGAAACATTTGTTTGGACAACCCACATTAAATGTTAGACAAACTATATGGTTCAAATTTCTAAGTGAATGTGACTTAGAAATTAAGAAAATCAAAGGAAAGGAGAACCAAGTGATCGATGCAGTCAATAGGAGAGCACATGAAATGCATATTGTAGCCATCATCATGTATATAACTAATCTGAAAGATAAAATTGTTGAAGCAACAAACTCAAATCAACACTATTTGTAGATAAAAAAACATTACAACAAGGAAATTTACAACATAAATTTAAATATTATGAGCTGCAAGATGATGGAATACTCACATATCGAGGAAAAATATATGTGTCAAATTATGATGAGTTGAAAAATACATTGCTAAGGTAAATGCACAATGTGCCATATGTTGGGCACCCAGGATATTAGAAATCAATTGGAGTTGTACACAACCAATATTTTTGGTCCAGAATCAAGATACAAGTGACTAATTATATAGCAAGGCATCTAGAGTGTCTGGAGGTGAAAACTAAACATAGACATCCAAGTGGGCTACTACAACCATTACCCATTCCTAAGTGGAAATGAGATGTGGTTACAATTGATTTTATTACAAAGTTTCCCAAAACATTGAAGCAACATGATTCCATCATGGTGGTGGTGGATAAATTGACTAAGGATGCACATTTTATTCCAGTAAAGACTACACACAAGGCAACAAACAATGCATAGATCTACATGAAAGAAGTTGTCAGGCTACATAGGGTGCCAAAGGCAATAGTTTCATACATATATCCCAAGTTCACATCCAATTTTTGGAAAGGTTTGTACAAAGGATTTGGGACAAATCTAAATCTCAGTACAGTGTATCACCCATAATTAGATGGGAAAACAAAGAGATCCAACAAAATAATTGAAGACATGCTCATAATGTATATGATGGACAACCATCAAAGTGGGAATATTATATCCAAGTAGAGATTGTGATGCAAGAGCATCGTCAACAAAGCCCACGTGGAGGGACAACTCAGCGCATAGCGCACCTTTTTAAATTAATTGGAATCTAAAAGTTGGCGTTTTTCAATAGATCCGTTTTGAATGGATGATTGAAGAAGAGGGAAACGCTCAGAAAATGAAGCATTGCAAGAGGTCTGGGAGTTTAACTTTCAGTCTTGAATGTAACGGAGCTTGAGTAGTTGTTAGTTGTTACTTCGATATAAGAGGTAGTCGAAGGGAACCCTATGAGCCTTCCTGTATATGTGGATGTATGACATGCCCAAATGAGGCTGCCAGAGGAGTATTGTCGTTGAATAGGAGGTAGAATAGTTTGTTTTGAGAGAGATGAGACGTTACAGTCCAACCTGCACATATTGTAATAGGACATTCATCTTAATAGAAAGAAAGCAGTTTTTCCTGCATATGAACTTTCTGTGTGTTTATGTATTTGCATTCATTATTATGCTTTTATATCTCGCTCATGTTTTGAATGTATGAACTGGTGAAGAATTGAATAATTTTCAATTGTTTCTCTTCTTTGGTTTTTCGAGTGCAAGGAGTGCATTGACAGAGGTGAATTAACCTCAGAGAAGCTTAGGTGAGATAGTGTTGATCTTTGTCAGCAAAAGTGCAAGGAGTGCATAGAAACAACTCTGTGTTGAGTTCAGAGAGAGACAAAGTTATAGAACACTCTGTAAGGAGGAGCTCTGCAAGGTGTGAATCGAGCAAAAGGAATGCCAGGAGGGCGAGAAGAAATTATTTTGAAGAAATCCTTCAGATCTGAGTTTGACGAAATCCTAGAAACGCAAGGAGTGCGTGGGAAATCAAAATCCTTTAAGAATCAAGCTCAGAAGGGATAACGCTTTTCATAAGTGTAGAAGAGACCCAATAGATGGACTCATAGGAGGAACAAAGGTCGAGGCCTTTGGATACTTAGAAAATATTCTAAGTCGGAGGAAGTCGGCAGTTCATGAGAAGGAGCGACAGTAGTCGTTGGATCACTGTTCAGAGGACCAACAACCACCTGATCAAAGTAAGGTGCACGAGCCTTAGCGCTTTGCATACGCAAGAGAGTGACCTCACAAAAGTTTCGAAGCCCCGAAGAAATTTGGGACCGTCCGATCATCCGAAGTAGATCTGAATTGTCAGATCGTCTGATCGTCCGAAGTAGATCTCAATCGTCAGATCATTCGATCGTTCGAAGTAGATCTCAATCGTCAGATCGTCCGAAGTAAATCTCAAGCATCGGATCATCCAAAGTAGATCCGAACCGTCAGATCGTCCGAAGTAAATCTCAAGCGTCGAATCGTTCGAAGTAGATCTGAACTGTGAGATCGTCCGAAGTAAATCTCAAGCGTCAGATCATCAGAAGTAGATATGAATTGTCAAATCTGGAGAATAGGTGGCGTGAATCTGTGGATTCCGGGTAAAGACCCGAAGTAAATCTCAACCGTCTGATTCGAGAGAATTAGATCTTAATCATTTGTTTGGAAGAGACAATTCTCAGCCGTTAGTCTTGAAGCACTGTCAAGATCATGAGACCAATGGTCACGCTTGATTGCGGGGCCAGAAAGTGCCCGAGCTTTAAAAAGTCGAGGGTGGGCCACAATCGAAACCAAGGTTTTGGAGAAAGGACGCGTGGAGGCTCGAGGTGAATTGTGGGGCGAAACGTAGTTTGATTTCAAACCACCTTTAGCCAAGCTCGCAATCGCGTGGTCACGTGAGATTATCGCCCAAGGTCATATCGAGGAGGGGCTTATCAAAAAAGGATCTAGCGCCCAAAACTTTGAGATTTCATAGACGCAAAGAGGAAGGTCGTGGGTACCAGAAGACCTGCACCAAAAAGCTAAAAGGACCTATGTTTAGTTAAATAACGAGACCATCGAGGTTTCAGAGAGACAATTTGACTCGAAATCGAAGATCCTTGACCGAGAGGTCACGTAGCTCCTTAGGAGAGAAGGGGGGGGGGGTTTGCATCAACTTGCTTACAATAATTGGTATAATGCCTCATTAAAAATGAGTCCATTTGAAGCATTGCATGGAAGGAAGTGTAACAAACCAATGAGTTGGGACAATCCAGCAGACAAAGTTGTCATTGGGCCAAATTTTTTGAAGAAAATGGAAGAGTTATTGGCAAAGATCAGGAAAAATTTAAAGGTTGCACAGGACAAGGAGAAAGGTTTTGTAGATGAGAATAAAGTTTTCAGATATTTTAAAGTGGGCAAACATGTATTTTTAAAAGTGAATGCAAAGAAACATTCGTTAAGATTAGGAAGTTTCTCAAAGTTGGCAGCAGGATATTGTGGACCTTTTGAAATATTAGAGAATATAGGGCCAGTTGCGTACATGCTAGCATTTTCTGCATCCACGAGAGTGCATACTGCATTTCACGTGTATTTATTAAATAAATATGTGCCTAACCCTAACCACATAATTGATTGGATTGTGATCCAGGTGGAATACGAAGGGGATTTTCGGGTGGAACCAGTACACATCTTGGACCGGAAAGTCAAAATTCTCAATAAAAAAGCCATAGGGTTAGTAAAGGTTCAATGGACTTGATACGGTCCTAAATATGCTACATGGGAGCACGAAGAAAACATGCGGGTGGAATACTCGTAATTTTTTGACAATTTTGAAGAAAACATAATATAAGGATGCAAGACTCCATTCTGGGCAACTAGAGTTTTGAAACCACATCTTAGAGTCCTAGCCAACCTACACTAGGGGCCTTGATAAAAAAAATGGTACAAATCGATGGGCTGAGAGCAATGAAGGGGGTACATTCCTTGGGTCAACGAGTTGAGAGGAACAAGAGATTTTGGTTGGAACTGTTGTTGGAGTTGTGAAATTACATAATTTTATTTTCTAAGTATTGTGATATATATATATATATATATATATCACAATAATTAGAAAATAAAATTATGTAATTTCACAACTCCAACAACAGTTCCAACCAAAATCTCATGGTGTTGTGCATCAAGGACGATGCACAACTACAGGGGAGGGGGAATGTAGTGTCTATGCTATAATCCCCAATTTAATTAATGCTTAATGTAGGTATAATGCATGGCTATGGCCAAGCGATGTAATATACAAAATTTATTTCTGAATTTTAATAAATAAAATGCCATGCCAATTGCTGGGGGACATGGATAAAGATGGGGGATGATTAATCCACAAGAGAGGAGGGGTCTAGAAAAGGGTTTTTTTTATTCGTGAATTCAATTCCCAATATTTTCCTCATTTAAATGTTTTGAGTGAACCTTCTATTTTTGTTGTTGAGTGTTCCCAAATCCAATCATTGAATACATGTAAGAGGGTGGGTGTAAAGAGTCACATCCCATAGTTATTAGGAACATGGGGTTGGAGTACAATCAACCTTGGGGAATGTGAGTCAACTTGCTTGAGGAAAAGTGATCTGAACCCGTGGGTGATTAGTTTCCAGTAATTATTTGATCCCGTCACTCCTCCAAAGGGTCAATTATATATCGTTTTACTTGAGCGGATTGCAATTAAAGGTATAGTTGAAGTCTTTATAGACTTGAATCCAAATTGAATTAAAGCCTCTTTTAGCTTCCATATGTGTTATATATCATGCTTACATTTACTTATCTATGTGCAAAAATTCATGAAAAGTAACATAAGAACAAAACACCTAAGAGATATGACACTTCCCTTGATAACAGAGTTCACCCGATGTGGGCTACATCTCCGAGTCTTACTCCAAAGCTTGATTGCTTTATTCTCATCGTTGTAATGATGTCTCTCCTTTACAAGTTGTAAGGCCAAAGTCCCTTTTCGGTGACGACATCAAGAGATCATAATGTGATCAGGTGTAACATCCCCGACCACCAACAGGCTGGGCCATGCTACCTCATAGAAATAACAATTATCATATGCATATATATATAAACATAAACAGACAACATATTCTGCTAATACACAGATTAATGCGGAAATAACAGTAAGCCTATACATACAACATATACAGACAATACTCATCAATATAGCATGTACAAATACATGACATGTAAATGAACATAGAAGTGGTACTTATATTTTAATTGAAGTACACCAACTACGTGCAGACCTTCCATGAACCTCCCAACCATAGACCACGCTGCTCATCACTCTCAACAGTGACTCACCCCCAATATGGGACTAAACTCCACCCGGGTAAAGGGATTCCTAGGCTAGGCAGGGGCAACAGGAAGTTGCATAGTACAATAGGAATGATTTCCTCCGAGGAGCCACTTACACCCACCACTCACAGACTCTCATTCCCCACATGCCTTCCCACCCCATGAGTATACACCTTCACTGTCACATAGTCCATCGACTGCTCCACCTCCCTTTCCGGGGCTTCAACAACAAGCCAGATCAAGAATTATCATAGCTTTGTAGCTGCTATTGGGATCCATCCAAGAGAACTCACTTCCTCAGCACACACTCTCACCCGGAGAGAGTTTTTCATAGGCCTGACAACTTGTTTCTTCTATCCACGGGCCTGAAAACCTGCTTCTTCACTTCCACTCCTCAACACATGGGCATGGTGATGACAACAACAAAAACTGGATGTCGAGGACAGTAATGACGAAACCATACGCAGGTGACCCGCAGGGTACATGTGCAGCAAGGGTATCAATTCGGGCTTGTTGCAGAGTTTCGGGTGGTTGAGGAATTAACAATGGAGGAAAAAATTACTGACTATGTGCTTGCTTAGTACATGAGTGAATGGGGTAACCGATGGCTAGAATGGTCAGAATCCCGAGAATCATGAGAGTGCCCCCATAAATATGCATGCGTCTTGGATGACACTTGGCTCTCCAGTTACTCTCCACTTGGAACTCGTTCCTCTCCCTAAAGGAACTTAGGATAAATTAATATCCTCTTTACAACCTTTAGAATAATAATTATATATTATTCTCTTGGGTTTAATCTCTTAAGCTTAGCCTTTTCCCCCCAATCTCCTAGCCTCCTCCCTTTCCCAACCTAGTGGCGCTTAGTCCACCATACTCTTTCTTCTTGATCGGTCTACACACAGTGATGTTGTTTATATTAATAATATGAATATTTACATGTACAAAACAAGCTCCTGGCCTTTAACATCTAGGCTCTCCCGCCTAATAAGTACATAAGACTCCTAGCTTATAACAATTGGCTCACCAGCCTACAAAACATGTTACAATTCATAATTACAACCGGGGCTCTGCCTGGGGATATTACAATCCCCTCCCCTTATTTTTGCATTGTCCTCAGTGCAACTTGTTTATACATATACAATTCAAAAATTCTTCAAAAAGGCTCCAAGATTTAGCTATTGGAGGCATGTTATCCACCTGGTTCTCTACTTTCAAGCACCAATTCTGGTGTTTATATTGCAACTGGAATTCAATTTCTCTCTTCCATAGAGATGCTTCAGGAAAGAATTCAACTCATTGTTCGTGATTACATGCTTCAATTAAACCTCATTGAAAGCACCACGACGTTCCACCCAACCTTAGATATCACTGTTGATAAAGTCTCAACAGTGTATCACCCCCGAGTAGGGGCTATGACTCCATAAGGGAGATGGCTTCCCAAGATAACCACGACCCACAATTAATATCAACATGGTCTAGGCCAAGGTACCAAACCTCAACAACACTCCAACCAATGGTCTCTCTTCCCCACATTCCTGTACAACCCAAGGTAGTATGCACCTTCACTGTCCAACAGTTCATTAGCTGCTCAAATTCCCTTCCAAGGCTCCAACACAGGCCATACATGAAGTCTCAGAGCACCATGGCTCCAGGAGTTCCAACTACCCTCAAAGGTCTCTAGGTACCCTTCAGGACTCATACCGGGGAACCTATTCCCACACTTCTCCCTCCAAAGATCCAACCTTCTCCAAGGAAATCCAAGGAGAAGTGCACATACACCCAGATCCATCGGGGATCCACAAGGTAAGATCCGTTGTCTCCAATCAACATCTTCCCCAGAGCTACTCTTTGTAATCAACATTCCAACTTTAATCAATATCATCTCATCTGCATCACACATGTGCAATTATCATGAGAGAACATAAAATAATTCATTTAGGAACTCAAACTTAGTTCAAAGGAAATTCAAATTTTCCTCAAAACATGAAATTCTATTTCATAATTCTTCTCAGATGTTGCCATATTAGGAATGCAACCTTCCTTGTGGTTTTCCACAAGCACCAAAATGCATAGTATTTTTCCTGCAATGCTTCATCTTGCATACAACCAACAAATTGTTAGTATTTCCTGTGCATCATAATTCAATTGTAATATGTACAAAACCTTATGCAGTGATCTTAGAATTGCTTGTACCTAGCAATTCAATCACAATTACCAAACAATTTAATACAGTAGAATGACTCATCATTCTATGCGTATGCCTGTTCATAATTAATATCTGTAAGTTCATTACTTATTTTTCTAAACAAGAAATGTTTCTATAGTCAATGCTTACGTGACTACTTGACTTGCAACTTTCATGTTGCAATGTCTAACAACTTCTGAAATGTCCTTAACTTCATGAGTTAACAACATTTCAGCTGTTAGTAACAATTATTTCCATGCAATAATATATATGCGCGAGTGCAATTCTCAGTGCATATTTGTTCAATGCACCTTGCATTGAAGTACATAATGCTTTTTATCTCAGTCATGTATCTCACTATCCATAAGTTGGAATTCTTGCCAAAGTCTTGACACATTCTCCACACACTTCCTATTGTCTTTCCAATTAATTAGATGCCTTCCTTTTCGACCCGAACACTACACCAACAATATAATTATGTGGTGTTCATTAGTGTTACCAAAAAGGTTGCAGTCCAAGTTTTATTTAAAGGTAGGAATATTTTGGTACCTGTGTGGTTCATAACCTTTCCATATCCATACTTTGCCATATCCAACCATGTCATGGTCTCATACATGACTAGCTTTTCCGACATCCAATCTTATAACAAGTTTTGTAAGGTAGCTAGAGAGGTAGTGGGGGGGGCCTAGAGGGCCCATAGTGATAATAGTGGAGGTCATTCAATGTAAGGTGGACTAGGTCCACTATATTAGTAAATAAGGCCCACTATGGTAGTTAGATATAATAAATGTAAGAGGACTTCTTAGAAGGTTCTACTTCT
>ML795431.1:80385-159407 GCA_009831015.1 Picea engelmannii
CAAGCAATGTAATGAGACATGAAGAGAAGTATTGTATTTGGAGCGGTAGCTCAATAGGAGGATGCCCCCTCGAAGAGGCAAGTGAACAGGAGAGGATCCCTTCCATAATAGGATCCATTGTATGGTGTTGCCCTACCTCAAGATTTTGGTAATAATATTGTGTGGTTTCTTCTATATTGCTTTGTGGATCTATTGTGTATTCAATATTTGTGGTGATTATATCTTCAGATCTGGTATTGGTTCTTAACAAGTTCTTATCTTCTAATTCTTTGGTTATTACCTCATAACCAAATTATCATGACATGCTACTATTTTAGTGTGTGCATTCAAAAAGATGAGAAGCTTTGAATTAATACATGCCTCCAGCCTTTACCACATCCAGTGGTATGCATTCAAATAATATAATCATGTGATTTTATAAAATAACTATGGCTGAGGAAATTCTTACCTAAATTCCCTTCAACAATTATGCAATAAGAGGAATAAAAACTCATACCTGCATGACTGCCATTAATAAATTTGATTCTACCTGAATAACTGATGGTAGTAGAAGCTTTTCATGCCTCTCTTCGTCAGTCTTATGACCAACCCTTCAACTTTCTATTGTTTCCTTTCCTATGCAGCAACATCATCAACAACACTTACAAACATGCAAGAATTCTCTTTTTGCGTATGGTTTTTCAACCAAGCCTAATTCAATTGTTGCTACCGCAATTTCAGTAAGTTCTTTCTCCTTGTATCATATTTCTTGTTGTTCTCAGAGTTTTCACTTCATCCTAGATTCCTAAATCTTCTTGTGCTCTCACTGTAATCATTGTACATGATTAGTTATGACCTGAGCACTTTCTAGCGAAATCACTCTTGGTTGCTTTTGCATTTACAACCAAATACTAAGACGATGTTAACCTTCAACATTCATTTATTTCCTGGATCCAACTAATCCAACTCATACTTGGATGAATTGTAGTTCCAATCAAGCTATTTTATAGACTCTGGATTCTTCAACATCCATTTACTTTTTCGAACTGAACTACTTCAACCTTTTTCTGACTGACTACCTTAGTACTTGAGGTTTCTTGTACCTTCTCTTCTCTTTGACTACTAGTCTCAAACTTGACTTGCATAGCCAATCTCTATTCATATTGTAAGGATTCACATATGCCCCCTTTGCTAGCTGCATAGAATTATTTGACATCCATTTTTTTGAAACATTTCTTCAGCTGCATTGTTAAAATTTCTCTAATAGCTATAACCCTTGGAATTCCTTGGACTGTTCTCATATTCCTTCTTTATCCAGGAAACAAAATGCCTTGTGATGACAGTCTAAGACAGTATGGTGTTGGTCCAACCAATGTATACCGATTTAACAGTAATATGAACCCAAAGGCAAGATGTTCCAATCTACCTTGGTGCTCATCCTAATGATGCCCACTAGACCAGACTTAACCAACTCAATTACTTTTCTCTTGGCTCTTGTAGCCAATTGTACCAACCAATATTTCCCATGCTTTCTTCTTTGAATTGAAATCTTTCCACTACCTTGAAATCTATATGGCTATGACTAGTTCCTGAATAAACTAAAATAATAAATGCATGGTTATTGATCATACCTTCTACTTCAATCATGTGTTATTGAAACTCTGCTTGCTTGTTGTCCAGGTTGCATAGGTCCTTGGTACACTTCTGATGCAAACCCCCTCTTCCTACCGGGTTGCGCGACCTCTCGGTCTAGGATCGATTAATTTGATGGAGTCGAATTGGCTCTTAGGCTCCTGCTGAACCCCATAAACCTTATCCATAGGCTTTTGTTTCCTTCCTCGTGCTCAAATTAGCGAACAAGGATCTTTTCAAAACCCACAAAATCCTTTAAGGGACCCTATTCCAAGTTAGGGGAAATTCCATGATACTCGAGGAATTTCAGGACTTCTCACTCCACCTAGTGCAGGTCTGAACTCACCTAACCTTTCGGGCGCTTCTCTAAGCTTCCCATGCTTCCAAATTCAGCTTTCAGGCCCTAGCCCTTTTTCCTTTGGAGATGATAGCATATGACCGCATATATGACCAGGCACCAAACCAACATGTGCTTACTCCATGATTCAGAGTTTCGGGCTTCGGGTGTTTTCAACTCACCACAATGCCAATCTCCCGAACTCCGAAATCGCGAATTTCACAAATGACGTGAGAGGGGTCAATGGTCCCCTTTCTCTATCTAAATCAACGACCATAAATAGCTTCGAGACTCCATGCTTCAAAAGTTCCAAAGTCTTCAATGCCACAAACCTTCGGAGTGTCAAATATTCTGGGACACGTCCACGACTGTCAACGGTCACAATGAACTTTGATGCTTCGGCCTTCGGGAGTTCTCAACCCACGTGACTCCACTTTCCTCCGAAGTGGCTATCCTACGAAGTGAAGGATATGGTGAAACTTGTCCTCTGCTGATGGATGACGTGGATGAATTTCGACTCTTCGACCTTCGAGAGTTGTTGCTCCACCCAACTCCATCTTCCTCTAGAGTGTTCCTGCTCCAGAGTGCAGGATCTGGTGACACCTGTCCCCGCAAGATCAACAACCCAGATCTGATTCAACTACCGATGACTTCGGAAGTTCTCCACCTTTTTGCACTGGCTTCCTTCGAAATGTAGGATCTTCCACCACGTGTCTCAAAATGACGAACGACTGAGATCTTCTTCGCTACTCTGGGCTTCAGGGATTTTTGAAGTACCACACTTCAAATCCTCTGGAGTTAATAATCTACAGTCACGTGTGCTCCTACGCCAACGACTAAGATTTACTTCTACGCTTCAAGCCTTCAGGAGTTTTGCACATTCCTTGATTGAAATCTCCCATAGTGCTACTGCTCCAGATTTTTAGATCCGTTGACACGTACTTCCAGGCGCTAACGACTAGGATCTACTTCGACCTTCAGAGCTTCGGCGATCTTGCATGCTCCTCCACTGAAAACTCCTGGAGTGTTGTTTCTCTAGAGTTTCATATCTATCGCCACTTGTCCCTCTTGACAATGGGTGATTCCGATCCACTTCGGAACTTCGACGATTTCGCTCTCCTGTGCACTCGAGCTCAAAATGCCTGAATTTCACAAAGTCTGAAGTTCTTCAGGAATTAAACTTCATGCAACTTACCTGGATTTGAAGACTCTCTGTCCTTCATGCTTGGATCCAACAACTGGAATCTGTCTTCCTTCTATGCGGGATCCTCCTTGTCTTGACCTAGATATTTGATGGTCTAGATCAAATATCACAGCTAATCTGATGACTGTAGTAGCTCCTCCCTCCTAAGCTTTGTTACTTCCTTCCGATGAAGGAACTTTGAAAAGATTCAAAGGTTGCGGCCTTTGACTCGTCTGCGACCCCGACTGCTTGGATCTCGACTGTGCTTATGAGAAAATGACATCCCTCATGAGATTTGAAATTGCTCTGACTTCCAAAGGGTCTCATCCCTTCGCTCCCTCAAAGGATTCTTGCGCCCTCCTAGCACTCTGTGTACTCCTTGCACTAGCTCTATGCACACCTGGCAGAACTTACAGGGTTTTCAGTAACTCTAGTTGTGCCTCCTCTGCACAGACTTTTCTTACTTCTTTCGATGCAGTCTGCTCAATCAAGAATCCTCGCGGTTCCTTCTCTAAGCCTTTTTTTGTTCTTAAGACAAGAATTCAGGCGCTAGCCCCCTTTTTATTTGGTCCCCAAATCATGTGACTACAAGATGCGACCAAGCGCTAAGCTGATAGGCTCTTATCCGAAACTTCAATGCTTCAGAACTTCTAGATTTGGCGAATTTCACACCTTCTTCTCACATTTCTTTTGAATGCTGAAATGGAAAACACGTCGAGTGGGGTGGATCTACGGTCCATGTCTCCTCAGGAACTGATGGCTAAAATTTACTACGAAGCTCCAGCTTCGTGAGTTTTCAAAGTACCACTGCATAAATCTGTTGGAGTGATGGACCGACGAATTCACAAACAACACATCAACGGTCCACGCCTTCTAGTTAACCAACGACCACGATCAACTCCGAGACTTTGAGCTTCAGGAGTTTTGGACTGTCCATACTCTCAGTTCTTTCAGAGTGCTGAATTACCGGACTGCTGAATTTGTTGCCATGTACCCTCTCCCGATCAATGGTCGAGACTAACTCCGGGACTCCGGGAGTTCCTGACTCAAGCAACTGAAACACAATTCCTCTGGAGTACCAAGTCTCCAGAACTTGGAATCTGATGCCACGCGTCCTTTGGCACCAATAGTTGAGATTAACTCTGGCCTTGGAACCTTCAGGATTTCTCGACTCAATGCTAACTGTAACACCTTTCCTCTGGAGTACCAAGTCCTCAGACCTTGGAATCTGATTCCACACATCCTTTGGGACCAACAATTGAGATTAACTCGGGCCTTTGGGAATTCTTGACTCAATGCTAACTGTAACACCTTTTTTCCGGAGTACCAAGTCTCTGGACTTCACGATCTGGAGCCACGCATCCACTGTGACCAAGTTATCGTCGGCCCGATCTAGTTAAATTCTTCGCCAAGGTTTTAAACACTTTATGTATCCATCAATGGAACCACCATCCATGATCGAGAGGAGTGCCACGTGGCGAAATACTAGAAGCGGACACGTGGCCCAATGAGACGGGTGACACATGTCACATTCTAACTGGCATTTCAATCTTCCAAAGGTTCTTAAATCACTGACACGTGGTACACATCCCATGTGTCCACGTCATCCCAGGTGACGTCAGCAAGCCACATCACTTCGGGCCTTTAGGCTTCTGGACTTCAAAAGATTTCTCACTAGCACACTTCAATTCTCCCGAATACGCTGATCTACCGAAACGTGTCTCCTTTAATGAATGGTCCAGATAAACTTTGGACTTCAAGACTTTGGGATATTTTTCGTCAGCACACTCCATTTCTCTCAAATGTTGAATTCCCGAACAAGACAATCTGTCGACACGTGTCTCTTTTGATGAATGGTCTGGATGAACTCCAGACTTTGGGAGTTTTCACTCTATAACAATTTGTTTCTCCCGAATGTCGAACTCCTGAATACGCTAATTTGCCAACACATGTCTCCTTTAATGAACGGTCCATATTAACTCTGGAATTTGAGACTTCGAGAGTTTTCACTCTATCAGAATTTGTTTCTCCTTAATACTGAATTCCTAACTGTCGTGAGATCTATGGCTCGCAATCACTTGCGTGCAGATCTGATCGCTTAGATTTGTTCTTCACCGCTACGCCTTACCTCTTGCTCTTGACTCATTCTAACGGCTTTGATATGTTTTCGATTGATCCAACAGTCAAGCACTTTTCCCCCAGATCTACGACATAGATCCACTCCGAGACTTCAAAGCTTCGACGTTTTTTCTCCCTTTTGCGAAAAGTAACTTCAAACAACCAGAGCAGGGAAGTCCTGAAGGACTTCGGTGCATAACCACCATGCTCCTTTTCCTAGATTTGACAGTTGTGAAGGATCCTCCTTCTCCCGAACAGATCCTACGGTTCAATTTTAAACTTTGTGGTGCAATAAAGCAGTTGCGGTGGTATCTTTTCTTTGCAGATTTCCTTGAACCATTATACCTCCCGAGCTTCTGAAAACAGTCCAAGTGTTCACGCGGTTCCTTCTTGGCACTCAGGGATGCTCTGAGGTTCAAATTTTTTCCCTCTCAATGACAATTCACTATGAAACCTTTGCTTCATTAACCACTTACACAACCCATCCAGGATCAATGTTGAAACCATGGATTTGATACCATTTTGTAACATCCCCGACCACCAACAGGTTGGGAAACATCACTCCGTAAACATCTTTTGCTCTGTCACCATTTTGTAATGTCCCCCCGGCCACCAACAGGCCAGGAAACATCACTCTGTAAACATATTTTGCTCTAATACCATTTTATAACATCCCAGACCACCAACAGGCCTTGCCATGCTACCTCATAGAAATAACAATTATCATTTGCACATATATATATAAACATAAACATACAACATATTATGCTAATACATAAATTAATGCAGAAATAACAATAAGCCTATACATACAACATATACAGGCAATACTCATCAATATAGCATGTACAAATACACAACATGTAAATGAACATAGAAGTGGTACTTATCTTTTAATTGAAGTACACCAACTGCGTGCAGACCTTCCACGAACCTCCTAGCCATAGACCACGTTGCTCATTACTCTCAGCAGTGAGTCACCCCCGAGCTGGGACTAAACTCCACTTAGGTAAAGGGATTCCTAGGCTAGGCATGGACAACAATAAGTTGCATAGTACAACATGAAGGATTTTCTCCAAGGAGCCACTTATTGCCACCGCTCACAGACTTTCATTCCCCACATGCCTATCCCACCCGAGGAGTATACACCTTCACTGTCACACAGCCCATCGGTTGCTCCAACTCCCTTTCTGGGGCTTCAACAACAGGCCGGATCAGTAATTCTCATAGCTTTGTCGCTGCTACTAGGCTCCCTCTAGGAGAACTCACTTCCTCAGCACACTCTCTCACTTGAGAGAGTTGCTCACAGACCTGACAACCTGTTTCTTCTAGGAGTGGTGATGGTGCCAAGATCACCCAAACAACCTGTAAACCCAAGTACCCTTGTAGGCTTTGTAAGAGTAGCCATCTTCTTAAGGATTTGCCTGGTATATCCAAGGTTATAGAAGCATGGTATTCACGCCCTCGCCATTTCATGTCATCAACCTTTGAACAACATGTTGATGACCTCCCGTCAACTAGTCAGGATATCGTTGGGAAGAAGAAAAGCAGAATCAAGTTCCCGTGTATGTTATGCGGAGGGAGTCATCAAACTCATCTTTGCCCTCGTATGGACGAAGCCTCAAAATTAATGGAATACATTATTGTTTCCCAGCCTCAAATTCCGGATGCTTACCACAACCTTACTCTCAAGCCACTCTTAGTTGATAGAATGATCAATCTGATCCCTTCGTCGGTCAGTCCGATTGATCAGGTAGTTAATATGGTCATGTCCTTGGTTGAAGCCGTTGAGAAATTGGTTGATTTGATCCCATCCTCGGTCAATCCCACTCTCCTGTTAGAGAATGAAACCCAAGCGGTCGATCCGTTTTGATCCGTCGACCCCATTCTCCCCTTAGAGAATGCAATTCAAGTGGTTGATATGATCTCGTCATCGGTCGATCCTACTCTCCCACTAGAGAGTAAACCCAATATTGCCCATGTTTTTCTCGTTGATACAGAATCTACCGTACTAGGGGGAGTTCCTCCTTCTCTTGTGGAACCCCCTCAAAGTAATGAATCCATCCTTTTTGATTGGGGTGCGCTAACTGTACCTCGTCTTCCATCTCACATTCCTTTCAAGATTACAGTACAGGTTTGTGGTCAAGACGTTCCTCAGACACTAATAGACAAATGTGCGTTTGTTAGTATTTTTTCCTCTGTTGCTAGGCAAGCTTTGGGTTATCCTCAACTTGTGTTGGTTACACAAAATCTGTTAGCTTTTAACAAACGAACCAATCAAACTTTAGGGACCCTTCCTCAGTTTCCCATAACTTTTGGAGGGAAAACGGTCTTTATTGATGTCATGGTAGTTCAAGGTCCCTTGGATTTTGATTTACACCTTGGGAGAGATTATGTCTATGCCATGAAATCTATTGTGTCCACTCTTTTTCGTGTGATATCTTTCCCTCATGATGGAAGAATTGTAACTATTTATAAACTTTCATTTGTTGGTCCTGACTTCATTACCAACTCAATAACCTCCCTAAATGGTTCTTATATGCAGATGGTATCGCCCCCACCACAAGTCAATTATGTGGCATTGTCTCTCATGCCTTCAGCCGCCGATGAAGACGAGCCTCTCACTATACGCTCAGTCTCTTAAGCCTTAGATCCGGTAGTTGACATGGTGATCTCTTTGATAGGGATTTTAGAGCCTAACCTCCCTACCCCTATCGCGACCCTCGACATGTGTTTCTTCCAGAGTGTATTTCTTCCATCAAGTGAAGATATCTTGGAATCCATGACCGAGTTTTGTCCCTTGACATGGCGTCCTTCGACAACATTGTCCTCTTGGAAGCCATGATAAAGAAGAGGAGGTTGAGCATGGTTTTTTGATTTCAAGCTAGTTAAATAATGAAACCAGTTGTGAGGATAGTTTTGCGTCTCTTTGGAAACCTCGTTAAAAAATGAACCAGAGGTCATGAGGATAGTTTTTGCGTCCCTGTGGCAACCTCGTTAAAAAATGAAACAAAGTTTACAAGCATAGTTCTTCTCCTGTGTCAAGCTCGTAAAAAATAAAACTACCTGTCTCGAGGATAGTTCCTATTCCTGTGTCAAGCTCGTTAAAAAATGAAATAGATTTTTCCCCCTCTTTGTTTCAGTCAAGTCCTTCGTCTAGTATTTGAAGCTTCATTTCATTCACCTTTGCAGTTGGATGCAACAAAGCTTGGGGGGAATTTTCTTACAGCCTCTGGACTTCATGCTGAAGTTAAGTTGCTAGCTTCTTAAGCTGCAGACAAAGTACCAACCATCCCTTGATAATGCGTTGGGAAGTCGCAAGCATAGTTTTCTCTGGTTCAAGCTTGTGTAACAATGAAATCACCTACCTCAAGCATAGTTTCCTCTGGTTCAAGCTTGTGTAAAAATGAAACCATGTCCAAGCATAGTTTTGTTTAGTTTTAATCTTGTGTAAAAATAAAATATATCCCAAGCATAGTTTTGTTTTGTTTTAAGCTTGTGTAAAAATGAAAACAATCCTGAGGTTAGTCTTTGTTCTTTCTTGTGCTCGTAAATCAATGAGAATGTAACCAAGTAAAATTTTATCACTTTTTCGGACTCGTAAAGGTTATACGAAAAATGAACCCCCTGGAGTTCCCTTTAAGCTCTTTTCAAACTCTCTAAACATGAAAAGATTGTCGAGTGATCTTGTTCTTTTCACGCTTGTTAAAGTATTATAAAGCACGTATGTTGAGTGGTAGATTATCTCTTTTTTCGGTCTCATCAGATTACTTTAGGAAAAATGACATTTTGGAGTTTCCTTTAAGTGTTTTTCAGAATCCCTAAATATGAAAAACTACCGAGTTTACTTTCTTTGGACCCGTAAAACAAACATCGAAAGGCCCATATGGGACCAAACCACTCCTTCCTAGGGTTCATAAATATACCCCGAGGGACTCATCTGAAGGATGAGCTTACAGTTCAAGCATATGTTATCCTCCTGAAGCTTGTGTAAAAATAAAGAGGCACTTGCCAGAAATGGTGGGGGAAAATTGGGAAAGAAATGTGTCTAAACCTGTATTCTATGGAAGTAAGTTGATTTTGAACATGACACCCTTTCACTCACTTTTTGTCTAGGTTGGAAAACCTGCTTGTCTCTTGATCATACTCCTTTATAAGATTAAAAATTGGTATGTGGTTCTTGTTGTTGAGTCAATGTTTCCAAGACAGTTTTCATGTCGTCAATATGTTCAAAGAGAAGTTCAACCCAGAAAGCCTTCTATTGTGTCATCCATTTCTGCAGTCCTTAAGCATTTTATTGCGTCGACCATCCCTGAGTCAGTCTTGAATCACTTGTTACTCCGATCTACTTCAAATATTGTTACTTGTTTCATGTCATTGATGGGGAATACATTAAGGCCCTCCTATGACGAGTATTTTCCTGTCGACTTCAAATCATTATCCAAGAATTAGACTTAGAAACTAATTGGTACCTTGAAACTTGCATGCCTCAATGGTAGGTTTCCTCACTTTCGAAAATGGGTTTTCATTATCAACCCCTGATCAGGAGATTCCGCAGAGTGTTTGACTTCAACTCATAAATTCATGCCATTGGATTGTACTAGTGTACCTTGGGATTCATTGACATTAATGGTGATTTCCCTCGCACTTGTTAATGATATACACTGATGATCGGTAATCAAGTGGTTTCTACCATGTTTGACTTCAGCACATGTATTCGCATGGTTAGATTCGTACTATAGAGTGGTGGAGATGAAGACCCTGGATATTTTCTGATAGATTCAAGTTGCGTTGGAGTATAGTCAGATTGTGTTGTTTCATAGATCCATAGTGTAAGTCTCGTGGCTATGTTCAATTTTGAGTCTTTAACACATAGATCCACAATGTATTTTTGGTGGCTATGTTCAGATTTGAGTCATATTGGCATGGATCCACAGTGTATGTTTGGTGGCCATGGCCTGTCTCAATTGACATGGATATTTGCATTAGCATTTATTCTCTGAGTCATTTGTATTCTAAGTATTGGAATGCCAACCTCAGTGATGATATATTATTGTACTGTATTTCCTTGTTTGTTGGTAGGTTTTCGAGCGACATGTTCCTTGTTCCCTACACACACTCGACAAAGTATTTCAGATATCACTCTGTTCTAACTTCATACTTTGGGGGGGTTAATGTTACACATTATTTTCATCACCCTTATGAATGTTAATGATGTACACCTATCCTTTGTCTTTAGAAGGATCAATGGCTTGAATCCTTGAAGAAGAATGAAGACACATTTTCCGAGAAAGATGAAAATTATCTTTTCCCTTGTAAAAACCTTATAAAAAGGGATGGTTGCACCTTGATCAATGTTAAGGGTGTGGTAATTTAGGATTGTCGCGGGTTGCACCATAGTGTCCTGCGACGTCGTCGCAGTTTTCTCAGTGTTAAGGGTGTGACGATTTTCGTACGAAGGCAAAAGAGGAATTTCTCGAAGGTTCTAGTATAGAAGCTTCGAGGGTAAGGTGGCCCCCGATCGATTTGGATCTGAGTCGCATCCCTTATCTCATGGGATCATGCTAACCTCCTCACCCTATCCTTTTTAGCTTATAAAAGGAGAGGAGTTCTCATTGGGAAATTTAGCTTGATTGGGTTTTTGAAGTTAGCTTGGAGCTTGATGAGTTTTGATAGACTTATGATTTATGTTGTCAAGATAGATTGTTAGTACCTCAAACTTACAGTCTCAAAATCCTTGGAGCAGAAGTGTGTGGGAAGCAAGGAATTATTGGAAGGGACCCTACAACATCAAGGCATTGGTTGTATTATCCTTTTCACATTCTTTAATATAGTGATATATTTCTTTCCCATAAAATTGGTCTTATTTTATTGAATGACGCCTTGATCACATACATAGGTTTTGTTGAGTATACATTGTTGCTTTCACTTCGTTGGCTTGTGTCTTTTTACAGGTTCAACATCCCATAAGCCTTGGAATGGAGCGAGGATGACACTAGCGAGGACAAACGATGTTTTAAAGGTATGTCATTTATCTCTTGTTAGTTAGTATGCTTGATAATTAATTATGTCTTGTTTTGTTCTAGTTTCAGGGTGAAACTAGGGAGATCTGTTTGTGTCCGCACTTACTGATATGTCCGATAACAATATTGACATTTTTTTATCAGACGTATCGGTAAGTGCAGACACAAGTACATTCCTTGGGTTGGGCAGGTTGAGAGGAAGAGAGCTGGTGGAAAACCGAGATAGTTGTAGGAGAATGCGAGTGAGTTGTGGGAATTTTTGAGTTGTGAGAGGATAGTGATAGATGAACCTCTTTTGTGGATTGTTATCCCCAGATCAAGGGTGAATTTCTATTCAAATATGGAACAACAAATTTATGGTTGGGTGGAATGTTTGTCCGAAACAACTGGTTGCATAACTGAATTAGAAAGATAAGTGATTTATCTGTTTTATGTGTTATATTTATGAGCTTAATGGTTTTGCATTCACTCTATGTTTAATAAGGAATCATATGTTTTTTGTGTTGAGTTATTTAGTTGCATTCATGTTGATTTTAGCATGCTATATAATCATTTAATTAATGGTATCAACAACGGTTAAAACTGTGTGTTTTCATGTAGCTAGTAAGCTACATGATTAGATAGTAGAAAAAAATAATTTAGGTGAAATTCCGCACGTGATGGACCCCAAATGGGTTGGGGTACGTTACATATGGCTAGGAGGAACGTCTTAGGTCTACAACCAGTTGGTGATTTTCAATAAAAGAAAAGTGTTCTTTTATGTGTTTATGTTAATTATGTTGCGGTATAATTGTTTTAATTTTGCTTGAGAATTACATGTTGTTAGGACTACATAGTTGTGTTCATATGTAGGGCATATTAATAATGTTGGTAACAGAGGCCTTGATAGGGGTATGGGTATACTATTAAATGGTATCAAAGCTTAATATAAGAGGATATGAGCCTTCGGGAAGGCCAAAATTAGTTAATTATTGGTATCAGAGAATTAATGGATTGAATTAAAAAGAATTCGAAAATGCGTTATTGATAGAAGTCGGGTTTTTAGTGACATATGCCCAAAATTGAATCTAGGGTGTGTTACAATGTGGTATCAAGGCCACAGGTTTAAAAATGAGCCTCTGTGGGCCAGAGACAACACGTTGTAGCGGAAATTGTAGATCAATTTTTTTCAGAGGATGTCTACAATATGTTTGTTAAAAATTTTCGAAGGAAAAGTTGGGTATTTTCCTACAATTTTGGGAAATTTAAAGTCAGGGGTTTTAGATTCTCAATTTTAACCCCTAGATGAACATTTTTAGGCCCAGAATGGGACGAATTTGGGATTTGCAAAGCAATCATGATGGAATTGGGAAAAATTGGGCAAACCCCCTAATTTATGAGGTGAAATTCAAAGAGGATTTGATGTGGGAATGCTGAATTATTGGTGTAGAGGTTGAATCCACATGCACATTGCAAAAATTGGCCATAGGAATCTAATTAGAAAGATTCCATAGTATTCATGAATAAATTGTGAAAATATGTATTTTTGAAAAATTTGGGAAATTGGGGAATTTCGTCCCGATGACTTCAGTGATGACGTGGAGCCAAGTGTTAGGTGAAATAGATTTCCATGATGGCATGCCACTTTTCTAGAGTGGGAATCCTGGTAGGTGATGTGGGAGCCACGTTGGAAGGGACACCGGACCCGATCCATAGGTTGGATTGTTTTTTAGGGGTTCCTTGGTGGTTTTGAAAACCACCATATGGGGGCTGACCCAATGGGTGCTTGTCGCTTCACGCGCACCAGAAACCAACGGGTTCTATATTTAGTATCCCCCTCATGTTATCAGTCAACAAGTCGTGGGGCCAAAAAGGATTACAGTCATTGATCTCCCTTTAATCTTCACCGTCTAATTAGAGGGACAAGAAAGTTGTGCACCCCGAGTAAAAAGGGTGTGGGATGGGACTTGCCCATACCCACGACGAATGAAGGAGTGACAGGCGGAGGCTCGATAAAAGAGGTGGAAACTTTGTCCCATCCATGGTCAATCTATGTGCCGAGTGGATAGTTAGGTACGGTGGGGCCCAAAAGGTAAAGGTGAAATAAAGTAAAGATAAGGCGAGAAGGAGAAAAGAGAAGGAAAAAAGGGAAAGAGAAAGAGGAAGGTGTCGGATGCTGGTGAGGTAGGGCCAGGGTGGCTAAGCAGGTGACATGACACCACCTCAAGGTGTCACGTGAACCCAAAATTCCACATTAGCATCCACATCAACAAAGATGCTACATAGGCAAAATTGCCCTATGGTTTTTTTTTATAAAAAAACCAAGTCTAGAGCCAAAATCGTATTTTGGCTATAACAGGAGCATGATAATTCAGAATATGATAAAATTTTATGGTTTTTGTCTATAGTGTCAAGGGCTACAAAAATACTAGAGAGGGACACTCACCAATTATACATTGATTTGCCAGAAAATGTAAATTAATGTGTTTTGAAGATCAAGGTCAAGCTCAGTGCTAAGGGCACCGTTACTGCTGATTTTTTTACATAATGTCAGAAAAGTAGACATGAAAACACTCTATGAAGGGATTGGATGGATTCCAAGGAATTTGGATTGGAGATGCCAAAATAGGGCAAAATCCACTATTCCAGACCACTTTTTGGGTTTTTTTGGGGAATTTCAGAGAAGGAAAAAAGACCCCAAATGGCCAATCTAGAAAAATTTATTTACTCATGTACTCATCTAGCTAGATAAATTTAATTAAGTGAATTTTTTTCCTGGAAATGCACAGATTGGGAGATAGCCAGTTTGGCTAAAAATTCGAAGTCTAAAAAAAGGGGTGAAAAATGACAAAGTTGTCATTTCCAAATTGCTGCAGATTTCGATTGGAGCATCAAATTGAGAATCCGGGAGTTTATATGAACTCAATGTTAGCAGTATTATTAATGTCTCATACAAAGTTTCCCTAGTTGCTGATAGATTTACTTTTACAAGTGACATAAGTTGGTGTCTGGGATTATTTGCGACAAGATGAAAGGTGCACAAAAGGGGTATATTGGCAATATTTAGATGACTATACAAATTTATGCTTGGAGTTCAGAATTGAGAAATAAAGTATTCAGTGGAAATATCTTGGATAGGATAATATGGTTATGGAACCAGAATTGTGAATTGAGCAACATCATCCATAGGAAATTAAAAGGAAGATGATTGGTGACCTTAAAGGGAAAAATTGTGCATATGTTGCCAAAATTGTAAATTATTGTTTTTAAGCTAACAAATGTTGTTGTATGCACATTTTTCAGAGATTAAGGTTACATATGAAACATAGGAGATTTAGAATGATGTCTATATATGTGTAATATGCAAAGAAAAATCTACAGATATGAGGAAAAAGACAGGGACAATTCTTCAAAATGAGAATATGATTTCTTTAGGAAAATGCAAGAATCAGACATCTGAGTGCAATGAGAAATATAGAAGACTTCCACTGAAAATTTTATTTAGAAAAATAATTCTATATGATAGATGTGCATGTAAAATGTGGATGACGAGTAAGAAAGACCATCTCGAATTCATGATAATGCATGTACAGTGGGTACACATGGAGGTGCAAAGCATGGAAACATGAAGGGTGATTTAAATAACAGGTAAAAGGGTTTGGATTCAAGGATAAGGATGAGCAGAGAAATTGGAGGGGAGAGTGTTATGTCAGGGGTTACTAACAATATGATCAAAGGTCGAGAATTTAGAATGTTAAGATATGAATCTAGGTGCAGCCATGAGGGCTTGGGAATCCAAGAAGCTAGAAATCTACGTGTGAAGGAATTCACTACAAGAAATCCAATTATGTTAATCAAAGTGCTCAGTAGAAGCATGGTATAAGAGTAAATCATTCAGTGGATGAAATAGTGAAAGTCCATTCACCCTAAAGGATGTTAATGTAAAGATAAAGCAATGCATTGTGTGTAGATGAGTTCTAAAAGGATTGAGATTCCAAGATGCTAGTATATTATTAAAGAGGGACAAAGTGCAAACATGACATTCATTATAAATGGTAAGTATAATTCAGACTTCTAGGAAATGAATTCCATGAATTGAAGTGGATTCTCTAATTGGATGAAGTCCATGAATAGCTTGAGATAAGTGGAAAAAGGTATCATAAGTTGGATGCCAAGCTAGTTGGGGTATATTGCAGCACTCAAAGAATAATGAAAACAATGAAAGGGAATTGTTGATGCATGTGGAGAATGTTGGGTGCATTTTAAAGGTGGCGAGTGCAATTCCTAAAGTAGAATGGGATGACAAGTCAAGATGAACACAAGCAGGGAAGTGGCCTTCAGAAAGGAAATTATTAAGAAGGCACGTGATGAGGTAAATTTTTTTATGCTTGACATTGTATGCAAAAGAGATGGAATCTGAAAATAAACCATCTAAATTTGAAGGGAATTAATTGTGATATCATAACACTAGAAGTACCAATTGAGGTTACAATGGGATGTAAAATAAATTTGACTCCGCCAAATTAGTTTCTATGAAGCTAAAAAGAAGAGGAGGACATATATGCATAACTACAGTATGTTGGAATAGTGATTAAGGAAGTCAAGTTGGGGCCAATTTGCTAAGGAAGGAGAAGAGAATAGTGCAGACACCACAAGTTTTGAAGTGTTTAGGTAGGGTAAATTTGGGTTAGATGGTCCAAAAAAGCAAGTGGATGTTGAAGATACAATGTAAAAAGATATAATGGTTGGAAATGTAAAGTGGTCAAGTGTGACTTGGCTAGAAAGTGAGCAGGTGTTATAGCCCTAAAATACCCTACTCATGCATACATGGAATTGGCCTTCCTACTTGCATAATTTTCCAATTCATTGTTGTGGAACTCTATTTAAATAAACCATTTTTTGGAGCATGTACGCGCTTTGATGCACTAGTGTCTGCGTACATACGCTTACTGCATGCTAGACAGACCACATACATACGCTAGCTGCATACTAAACAACCTGCGTATACCTCCAAAAGTTGCAAAAATTAAAAATTTGCAAGGAATTCGATGGATTTTATGGGCTATAGTCGGTTTCCCAATGAATTCACCTGTTGTAGCTCATCCCCAAACTGAATAAATATCCTTTTGTCATATAAAATGAGGTCTTGGGGTCTCATTCCAGAATCAAGCATTAGAATGGTGAAACTCTACTCAAATCCTTTTCCTTCCTTGCCCAAGTATTTGCACCCTTTCTTGAGTTGTTGCCTCAACATTCCCACTCTAGCCCCTTTTCTTCCACACAATCCCTTCCCTTCCCTTGAAGAGACCAAGCTGATTGTGAGAGAAGGAATTCGAGAGGTGCACTTGCAGCATTGTCAAGAGGATCCCAAACCAGGTTCGGAGAGTGTCAGACTGCAAAGGTTGTAATCTCCAATCTTTGAATACTGAATAAAAGAATATCATTTTCCCTGTCCCAAATGATGGTTTTTATGTCTTTTCTTTGATTTATACATAACAATTTATATCTAACCCTAATTGATGAATAAAAATAGTATGTATGTAGCATTGTTTTCCTAGTTGTGGGCACAGGTCATCTTTGGGAGGAGACTTGCAGCCTTGGGAGCTACGAAGCTTGAGGAGGTCAACACCAAACGTTGGATTAAAGGTACGGTTTCTGATTTACTCTTTCATTGCTTTTTGTTCATCTATTTTGGAATGTTTGGGGTAGTGTAGAAATTAGATTGAATTTTAAGGGAGTCATTGCTCTCTCTATATTTAGAACCCTGGTGTAGTTATAGGGGGGTTTTCCCACTAGCAGAATTGACGACTCCACTGGGGAGTCTCTCTAGGGTTTTAGAAGGAAGTTTTTGGGTTTTTAATTGGTTTCTTGATTGCCTTTTGAGTTCCAGTCAAGTTCATTGAGTCTTTCTAGTGTCTCTGGTCACCTACAAGGTGCCTGCTAGTTTTCCCTACACTGTCAAACTTCCTAGGCTTTTTATTTTTGAAAAGTCTCATAGGTGTACGCTCGCTCCTTTGGCTCAGCCCGCATACATACACACTCTGTACAGTACACAACTTGTGTACATACATAGGCTGTTGATGCAATGACCCACGTCTTTGTGTCTTGAAATTATTTTTTTAACAAAGAGAGGTATGTCTCTTCCTTGATAGACTTTTAGTCTTCTCAGGACTTTCTTGAACCTGTTAGAGTTTTTGTCTTTGGCCATAGCTTGGGTTAAAGTTTCAGTTAACTTGTTTCTTAGTTTTCTTTTGTTTGCCCTAAAGGTTTAGAGTAAACTTTCAAGTTGTAGGCACTCCTTTTGGTTTCTGGTTTGAATCTCCATGTTTATGCAGTTGGCTGAGAGTCTCTGTCAATCTTGGTTTCAATTTTCTCTTTTTTCTTGTTTCTTGATTTGAAAAAAAAAATTACTTTAGTTTTTTCTTGTTAAAGCAGTTCAAAAAATAAAATAAAAAAGAATTTCTTTCTTGCATTTAGTTTGATAAAGTAGCATAGGATTGTTTGTTTGCAGAAGAAAAGAGTCTTTGTTTCGAAAAGTTGAATTTTACAAAGAGTCTTACAATCTTTACTTTAATTTCGAAGTATTTTTTTTGTTTTCAAATGCTCTAAAATTTTCTTCCTTATTCGTCTCTTTGTAACACCATTAGTTGCATGACCACATCCTTTGTGTAAATCAAGATTTAAAAATAACGCTTAACTTAAACATACTAGACTTTCTGTTTGTAGGGTTCACTGACTAGTATAGGTTTTTAGGGCCTTGAATTAGGTGTGAAGAGGAAATTCTTCAAGGCCATTTTAAAACAAACATTGGAGTCTAAGATAGGGAGTGTTTAAAGTCCAATGTCATAAGAGTTAGCTGGGACCCCCCTCTAACACAGGGGATAAACACAAGGTCGTGTGAGGAAAGGCAGAGGAGATAACCCCTCCAAAGCCGGACTAAACGTAGTGGGGATTGTATAATGAGGGTCTTTCTCAGGAACAATACCGATCACATTTGCCTACAGAGCTTCGTGGACCTAGAATCCATTCTAGATCCTCAATTATCTTTCGAACCAATTGTTTTTGGCACCCTTGAAGGGATTCAAACTTTTTATCCTGCTCATTACGATCTGCATGATTGTCGACTGTACCCGTCGGGTGACTAACTGCGAGCTGACAACTTAGTTGCCTATATTTTACGAACTTACACAGGTGACTACGGGGGTATACCATGGTACCTAGGGAAGATGTCGGATCGTGCTTTGCAAATTATACCTGGAGGGTGCTTCTGTGTTCGAGTTGGACTTACACTGGTTGATTTCTCTAGTGTCGATTGGTGTAATTGTCCTTCCCACTAGTTAGTCAATTGTTTGATTTGTCTTGAGGACATTTTTAGTGTGTGCTCTGTGTTCCATGCTAGTCAAACCTTATTGTGTTGGTTGATCATTTCACAAAGTGGAAGATAAACAACTTCATCGGTCACGAAGGCTCCAGGGCATGTCGCCGATTACTTTGGAGCCACCTCTGCCATCGTTAAGGCGAAGACTTGATCAAGAAGGATCGTTCGAAGTGATCGGGCCGTAGGAAACTATACCCGAGCTTTCTTCAAAAGGATATTTTTCGGCACCGGAGGAATCCATCGTTTCTGACCTCGAGACCGAAGGTGTCAGGCCAACAAATCCTTCAATCACCGACTTGTCAGTGTCGATCTTAATTCAGATTGTCCCTCCCGAGGTGACATATTCTGAGCGCCAGTTTGTTCGGCAAGCAACAATGGAAGTGAATGCTGCTACTTTGTTTGGGAGTCCACATACTCCTGTTACGACTACTACTGGAGGGGGCATTGTACCTCCTCCCTAACCTTCGCTAGTTAGGACCTCAGTTTTCCTAACACCCACAATTTCAGGAAGTGATCTGATACCTTTAATGGCTTCAACCTGATACCTTTAATGGCTTCAACCACTATCCCTTTCACTCAGAACGCGACGGGCGCTCACTTCTCATATGGGATGCCCGAATTTGATATGAATTTAGTTCTTACTTACTCTACTTTACAGACCATGGGTCTGGGGGCAGGGATCTCCAACGATCCCTTGCAAGGGTCAAACACAAGCACTTCTACCCCTTTTAATGCTATTCCTTTCAGTGGAGATCACATACCTCCTTTGTCGCCTTCACTCGGTGGCGCTTTTTAGCAACGAATCAGGCCTAATGCTAATTATATCTTGTTTGGTGGAGGTAGTTTGGGACCGTCATCCTACACAACGCCAGTGGGATCTATGTCGTTCTCTCTGTTTGGTGCGTTTAGGAATAACGTTTTTTCTTCATCCGCTTTCCCGGTTGGGGGCAACCCTAGTTTTGGTCAACAGAACCTGGTGCAAGGTACCATTCCTTTACAGGGAGCGACGACTGGAGTATACTCCACACATGGTCTTTGGAATCCTTGGAAGGGCTCATTTTCCTCTCAAGGGATGTCGGTCAGGGGAAACCCCTTCCATACTCAATGGAACCCCGTGCAAGGTTTTGTACCTATGTGAGGAGGATTGGCTGGGGGCATCCCCAACACAATTCCTTGGAAACAAAATAGGGATCAATCCCTGCGCAAGCTATGCGTCTAATTTGGGAGTCAACTGATGATTCCTCAACAAAGGAAATTTCCTTTTGCTGGTCAAGGCCACAGTTTCTACCAAAACCCTGGCTAGTAGTCCAAATTTTCCTGGCAACCCGATGCCATTCAAAATCCAAGACCCTCTTTTCCTATAAATAATTCATAACTGAAACTGCCCTTTCTGGCAACCCTACATTTGCCATACTTGTTGAGATTACTGAATGAACCAATTCTTCACAATCCGCGTTGGCCCCCCATGCCGACCAAGTTTCCTTCAAATATCCCGAAATTTGAAAGCAAGCTTTGTGAAGATCCAGGTGATCATGTGACTACCTTCCACTTGTGGTGCTCGTCAAACTCGTTGAAATACGAATCCGTTCAGTTGCACATTTTTCAACGCACTCTTATAGGGGGTGTTGCGAAGTGGTATTTCGAGCTCAACAACTCGAGGTACTCTTACTTTAATGACCTGAAAATGGTTTTCTTGAACCATTTCCAGTTACTAGTGAGATCTGATGTCGACACCGAGTTTTTGGTCAACTTCGAGAAAACCAAGGCTGTCCACATCTCTGATCATACCCAAGAATGGCGGTGAAGAAAGAGCTTGATTAAGTTCAAGGTCTCTCCTGCTTTCTTGCTTGAGTTGTTCTTGAAGTCTTTGGTTCCTTGCATGTCCAAAGATGTAGAAACGTCCAGAGTCTTTTAAGAGGAGGAGGCTATTATGAGAGACCAACATCTAGAACTGATCTACTCTCAGTCTAGCATGCTATACAAGATATTACCAGATGCGCCACAGTCTACTCTCGATAAGGCCAATAAAAATTCGGGGCCCCGTGTTGATAGCATAGTGGGCTCAACACAAAGCAAGTCCACATACATATTGTCAAATCAGTTACAACAATTGTTGATACAACAAACTGTGGCCAACCAGACTCCTAGTTTGTATGTCCTTGCTACCTAGACGTCGGACGTACACAACGTGCAGTCGACGACTCCCAAGGCCGACCAATAGACCGAGGGAAAGAAGAAACAAAGAAATAAGAAGGGTAAAGGGGATAGAAAGGCTGCCACAAATGATGGTGGGGGAAAAATTGAGATGAAGAAGTCAAAGTATATGTGTAATCTTTGCACGGAAGACCACCTGACTCACCTATTCCCCTGGCTTGTAGAAGCCCAAAATATACTAGTGTTGTGTTTACAAAACCTTTTCCACAAGGGTAAAATATGGCTCAGGCTTTCGCATCCACAATCACGTCAGCGGGCAATCAGGGACCCCTCACGCCTACTACTAACAAGACAACCATGAAAATTTACATGATGAATGTCGATGCTCATTTGTCCATCATGACTCATGACTAAGGAACGCCATAATCTATTGAGAAGGAAGTGGGTGAGACAATGAATCACATCTCTAATGGTGTGTTTAAGAAGGCTTCACATAATCCAAATGCGAGGTCTGCTCAGAACTACTCCATCGTGGAGGATCTAGCACTGACCCCTTGCACGATGTCTGCTCTAAAGATTCTCTAGAGTTTCCCCTCACAGAGAAAAGCTATGTTGTCCACCTTAGGAGCAACAGAGACTAGTTGCTCAGGAACGATCATTTTCGTTCCAACCGACCTAAAACCTCATCTTCCTCACCACGTTACCTTTCATATAGTAGTGGCATACACCACATTTCCTTTCATATAGCAGTGGCATACACCACAAAATCGTTGACATGAAACATTTTCCGTACGGTGGTTGACGAAGGTGCCTCGACTTGCGTGATGTCGTTGGCATGCTGGAAGGCCATTGACTAGCTTGAGTTGTCTCTGTCACCTACGTTGCTTATGGATTTTGACGGTCAATTGTTTAGACCACACAAAATAATTCCTTCTTTCCCTGTGCAGTTCGGGGGTAAAATTGTGTGTGTCGAATTTGAAGTGGTCGATGCGCCTCTCGAATACAATATTTTGTTAGGATGGAGTTGGACTTATGCGATGCATGCAGTGGTTGCCACTATTTTTTGAGTCTTATGCTTTCCGCACGAGGGCCGAATTGTAACCATCGACCAATTGTCCTTGTCTCATCCTAACCCTTCATCGGAGGCTTCCACGGTCCCGATGATTGATAACTTGCAGCCTGACATTGTCAACTTAGGTGCCCGTTTGTTTTCATCGTTGATGGGAACTTTCGATTATCCTCCACCTTCCAATGATGTAAAGTTTATATCAGTTGTTCTCAAACAACCGAGGGTTGCAATCTTTCAAGTGTCATCTTTTAAAACGAGCTACTTTCACAACCCATGGAATTTACCTTCCCCATCGGCTTTCATGGAAGGGATAGGGCATCTTGGCATGGCCATGCGCTTATCCACAGTTGAGGTTGCATACAACATTGTCCAACAAGCCTCAGTCAACCCCGATCCATCTCCCCCATAGGAGTTAGATCCAGTTCTTGAGTCTATTTGTGCTCAATATTCTCTTGCCGCTCAAGATCCTTTAGACTGTAATGTCCCTTTCCAAATAGGATCTCCAGAGAGGAGGCTTAATGGTCTAAACTTCCCCGTTAGACTATAGCCAGGGCCAAAGAGGGGTAAACAGGGTTACTAGAGGTCACTCCAGTCACATGTGTTATATTCAGAAAGTGACATTGAACTAAAAAGGGTTAAAATCACTTTTAAGTCATTATGAGCTAAATATAGAAGTCAACAATGAATTAGGGTTTCAACAGTGATTTAGGGTTTTGGAAGTCAACAATGAATTAGGGTTTCAACATGATTTAGGGTTTTGGAAAGATATAAAGGAAGGGTCAACGACCTAATTCATCATTATGCAGATTATGACTTGTCATTGAGGAGAAGAGGTGCATCTCAGGAGAGATAGTTCAGTGTATTCTAGGAGGAAGACACCAGTTGGTTGATTTCGGTGTTGAAAGACACACCCTAGTCACCAATAAGATCATCTAGGTCTTCCATAATTCTTCATTGATTCCACAATGCTCCCATATTCTGGGTATTATCTTTTAGTTGCTTATTTGTATTTCGTCTAAGATCCTTTTGTCTTTTGATCTAGCCAAGTGTTGTTATTTTATTCAGCCGCAGTTGCTTATTTGTATTCCGGCTAAGATCCTTTGTCTGTTGATCTAGTCAATTATTGTGAGTTTATTCAGCCGCATTCGACCATTTTGTAATCCACAGAGATATCATAATATAAAATTCGCAGTCCTTTGTCACGTTTATTATTTGTATGATCATTTATATGCTGTAAACCTTTGATCCTACACACACATTAGCAGCGTTTCCTAGACTAGCCATGTCAGGAACATTACAGTGGTATCAGAGCTTTAATCCTGCCAGCCTGTGACTAAAGACAATGAGTGCAACAGAAGACCCAGAGGGTCGTCAACACATAGGTGAAAAATATGTCACTTACAACAAGCATCAGGAAAGAAGGCATAGGCCTAATTTCCCCCTTTTCCTCCTAGCTCAGAGGAAGAGGAAGAGGCACATAGAAAATCAGAGAGAAGGGCAAAGCGTGAGGTAGAGAGGATGATAGGAGACATATATGAGTGACTAGAGGGCAGTGGCAAGGCCCCCGTAGATCCAGAGGCAACTTTCATGTAGGTTATCAAGGATATGTTAGCTAGTCAACAGACCATGTCTCATTCCTTAGCACAGGTGGTTGATAGATTCTCTAGAGTGGGAACCCCAGATACACAAGTCCCACATGCAGCATAGGGGAACTAGAGAGCAGGTAGTAGACCCCAGTCACCCTCTCACACATACACCTCTGTGAGTTGGATTCCCAGACCCTTGTTTCCCAGTTTCTAGAGGGCACCCCCAGTAGCAGCACCGCCACCGATAGCACAGAGGCCACCCACTCATGCCGATGACATTGCAGAGTATAGGAGGGAGTACACAACATTGGGTTATGACTTCCATCAGGACATGACCTTAGTCGAGTACTGTGGACTCAAACTCAGGAACCGCCCCAGAGATCCATAGAGGGGAGCACCACAACAGAAGCAGGGGCATAACCTCAATTTCATCTGAAAAGTTGGGAAACTCACCATCCCTTCTTTTGACGGATCATCCAAATACACTGCCAGAGCTTGGGTATAGAAGCTAGACACGTATTACAAGCTCAACCAAATGACCGAGACAGAGGCCATCAGTTTCGCGACCTTACACTTGGAGGGTGAGGCACACGAGTGGTGGTATCATGGACTGGTGACATTGGGTCATAGTCACATCACCTCATATAGGGAGTTTATAGATAGGCTCATGAACAGGTTTGATAGGAAGGATCCTGAGATACACTTTAGGGATCTATCCCAGTTGAGACAAACTGGAACAATAAAGGCATTCATCACAGAGTTTCAATGGGTAGCCATGGAAGTGACAGATATATCAGAGCCTAGGCTGATCATGATATTCATAGAAGGACTCATAGAGCCTTTGAGAGGATGGGTGAAGGCATACAGGCCTCCCACTTTGCAGGATGCCATCTTTCACACTCGAGATATAACAAAATCAGTGCCAAAGACTAAAACTTTATCCAAACCATTTGTGCCCCAGAGGGATCGAGACAGGAAGCCATTCCAGAGAGAATGGAAGGGCAAGGAGAAGTTGGATGATGAGACTAGGCGAGAGCTTATGAGGAAGAAGCTTTTCTTCAACTGTAGAGATCCTTGGGTCCCAGGCCATAGGTGCATGGGCAAGGGAGAGATTAATTATATTGAGGTAGCAGCAGACAACGTGGACAGTGAGGAGGAGGAGCAGGACAGTGGATCCATTAGTTCAGAGGAGGAGTCAACACTAACAAAGGAGAAAACTCCACCTACAAAATTGATTCCTGTGAGAAGGTCATAACAACAAATCTAGGAATTCTCGCCTCCTTCCTGATACTGTAGACCATCGACACCGGCAGGATCCCATCCTCCAATAGTCCCACAACCGCCAGAACAGGCTAACAAGAGGAAACTAGCAAAGGAAGGTGTCATAGCAACCCTTTCTGGTGTTCCCAGGTATGATACCCTCCGTATCAGAGGGATTATTCAGGGGCAACGAGAAATCACCGTGATAGATGGTGGGGCCACCAACAACTTCATCGACGCTTCACTATTATCGAGACGGGCACTTTAGACATAGGAGTTTGAGGGGTTTGATGTTGCGGTAGCAGATGGCCACACAGTGGAGTGTCTAGATAGAGTTTCAAAATTAGAGATGAAGTTAGGCAACTACACAGTGAGAGACACATTTTATGTGGTTGACCTATCGGACACATATGTGGTGTTAGGAGTTCAGTGGATGATTACCTTGGGAAAAATCACTACCAACTACTAAACCTTGGAAATGGGATTCAGAGATCAGGATGGGAAGAAGGTTGTTCAAAGAGGTATGTCGACAGGAGCACCCAGGACAGTTTCAGCTAAGAGGATGGAGAGGATATTTAGACATGGGGAGGTAGCATATGCCGCAAAATGCTTGATCACTACTCAGAAGGATTCGAAAGGTCAAAAACAATACCATACAGAGATCAAGAATTTATTGGGATGACATCAACAGGTCTTTGAGGCAATTCCACCAGGGAGACCACCTAATAGGGGGTTTGAGCACACCATTGAGTTGGAGGAGGGGGCCAAACCTATGATCAACCCCCCTATCGTCATCCTAGGAGGTTCAAGGATGAGATAGATAAGTGCGGATAGGCACAGGATAGAGTGCAACTTTGAGGTTGGAGATTTGGTTTTCTCGAGACTCCAACCATACAAACATTCATCTCTAAAAAAGAGTGGGGTTGAGAAGCTCAAGCCCAGATTTTATGGTCCTTACAGGATCATGCATTGAGTAGGCGAGGTTGCTTACGAGCTCGAGCTTCCAGAGGGGAGAAAGATTAATAACGTGTTCCATGTGTCTTGCCTAAGAAAGGAAGTGGGACAATTCATTAGCATATCAGAGGAGATTCCCCCGTTGGATGAGGAGGGTCAATTGGAGTTAGTTCTAGAGGAGGTTTTGGAGTTTCGGGAGCGGAAACTGAGGAGCAGGGTCATCAGAGAGTGTTTGATTAGATGGAGAGGGATTCCAGTAGAGGACACTACTTGGGAGAGCGAGTAGGTGTTGCAACACCCTGGACTGGTATTACTTGATGACACGCAATTTCGGGAAGGGAGGACTGTAATGTCCCTTTCCAAATAGGAGCTCTAGAGAGGAGGCTTAATGGTCTAAACCGCCCCGTTAGACTATAGCCAGGGCCAAAGAGGGGTAAACAGGGTTACTAGAGGTCACTCCAGTCACAGGTGTTATATTCAGAAAGTGACATTGAACTAAAAAGGGTTAAAAGCACTTTTAAGTCATTATGAGCTAAAAATAGAAGTCAACAATGAATTAGGGTTTTAGCAGTGATTTAGGGTTTTGGAAGTAAATAGTGAATTAGGGTTTCAACATGATTTAGGGTTTTGGAATGTTATAAAGGAAGGGTCAGTGACCTAATTCATCATTATGCAGATTATGGCTTGTCATTGAGGAGAAAAGGCGCATCTCATGAGAGATAGTTCAGTGTATTCTAGGAGGAAGACACCATTTGGCTGATTTCGGTGTTGAAAGACACACCCTAGTCATTGGGGAGATCATCCAGGTCTTCCATCATTCTTGATTCCGCAGTGCTCCCACATTCCAGGTATTATATTTTAGTTTCTTATTTGTATTCCATCTAAGATCCTTTTGTCTTTTGATCTAGCCGAGTGTTGTTATTTTATTCAGCCACAATTGCTTATTTGTATTCCGGCTAAGATCATTTGTCTGTTGATCTAGTCAAGTATTGTCAATTTATTCAGCCGCATTCGGTCATTTTGTAATCCACAGAGATATCATAATACAAACTTTGCAGTCCTTTGTCACATTTATTATTTGTATGATCATTTATATGTTGTAAACCTTTGATCCTACACACACATTAGCAGCGTTTCCTAGACTAGCCAAGTCAGGAACATTACATAGACTTGGTCTTGCCCTCTGACGAGGCAATTCTAGAGGCAATGACTGGTCTAGACAACCCTAAGGATGATTTGCATCATGGATATTATTTTCTTCTCGAGCTTAGGAGAATAGAGACACGAGAGTTCATTTTGACTGTGAATGGAGATAACCCTTGTCCTATCAATCCTCTAGCTATGCCTAGATTTTACATCGAGGGTAACATGGCAAGCCTTGCTGCAATGATTCCTATCGATATCTCCAGAAACCTTGGCATCGTGTAGAATGTTTTCCTCGAAGAAGACTACTCCCCCAAAGAGATTCAGATTTACACTGAGTTGTTCAAGCAGTCATGTGACATTTTTTCCTGGTCTTACGAGGAGATGCCAAACATTGACCCACAAATTGTTGAACACAAAATCACAACTTATCCCGATGTCAAACCGGTTCGACAGAAGCTTCATCCGATTAATCCTCAAAAAGGAGCGGTGATCAAGGCAGAAGTAGAGAAACTGCTCAAAGTTGGTTTCATATACCCCATACAATTGACTTAATGGGTGTCAAACCTGGTTCTTGTCAACAAGAAACAAGGCACGATTCGTGTTTGTATGGATTTCCGTGATTTGAACAAGGCTTGCCCGAAAGACAATTTTCCAACCCCGTTTATTGATCAGAATGTCGATGAGTGTGCGGGTTGTGAAGTCTTTTCTTTCATGGATGGTTTTTTGGGATATAATCAAATTCAAATCAAACCCGAGGACCAACATAAAATGACTTGTATTTTTCCTTCGGGTACCTTCACGTATTGGAAAATGACTTTTGTCCTTAGTAATGTTGGAGCTACCTTTCAGCAGGCCATCTTGTTCACCTTTCACGACCTCAAACACATAGTTGAGGCATACCTTGATGATTTAGCATCACGTTCTCGCAAGAGATCTGATCATCCTACCCATTTGCGACTAATCTTTGAGCGATGTTGCTACTATCGGATTTTCTTGAATCCCAACAAGTGCATTTTTTGCGTGACATCAAGTCGTTTATTAGGTTTCATCATCTCGATAACAAGGATCATGGTCGATCCTCTCAAGGTTGAGGCGATAGTTCAATTGCTTCCCCCTTGCAAAATACCTTAGCTTCGGAGGTTACAGAGGAAAGCTAATTTTCTTCGGCATTTTGTCGCCAATTATACCAAGATCAATAAAGGGTTCATGCGTCTTCTGAAAAAAAGGGTCCCATTCTGTTGGGATGAAGCAACTCAACACTCTTTTGATGCATTGAAACGTTCCCTGATGTCTGCCCCTCTGCTCCAGTCTCATGATTATAAAAAATATTTCTTGTTGTATTTGGTTGTTGCGGAGTCGACCATCGGCATGGTATTAGTCCAAGAGGATGACATGCTCGAAGAGCACATTATATATTATCTTAGCTGAGGCCTAGTTGGACTGGAACTCAACTATTATCACATTCAGAAACTTGTTTTGGCGACTGTTCACGTTGTCCAACGGTTCCATCACTATATATTGCTTTGCAAGACCACCGTCATTATTGTTGTCAACCCTTTCCAATATGTGTTAACACGACAAGTCATTGGCAGAAATATCAGTAGATGGATAGTTATCCTACAGGAGTTTGACTTAGATTTTGTCTCTACGAAATCTAAAAAGTCATTGGTCTTTGCCAAACTAATTTCGGAGCTACTGGTCGAATCTAGTGATATTATGCTTGAAGAGTCGCCTATCAATGGAGATATTTTTCTAATTGCGTCTTCGGACCCCTAGTATGGAGATATACATGTGTATCTTAAAACTTTGAAGTGCCCTGCTTCTGCTTCTCGCGATGAGCGTCGACGAATTCAACACCAAGCGCACAACTATCTTATTCTCAATGACGCTTTGTATAGTCAAGGTGTAGATTGCATTCTTTGACGATGTCTCACCCATGAAGAAGCATAGCTCGTTTTGAACGACTGTCACACTGGAGCATGTGGCGGTCATTTGTCTGGGTTGGAAACAACCCAAAATATTCTACGCGCATGATACTTCTAGCCCTCGTTAATAAAGGATTGTGTTGAGGCAGTCAAAAAGTGACACACGTGCTAGATATTTTGTCGGAAGATGAGGGCACACCCCGCTCCTATGTTTCTAGTCATTGTTGTCGATCCTTTCACCAAGTGGGGAATTGATTTTACTACGTGTCACCCGGCTTCAGCCATGTGGCATTGTTACATCATCGTAGTAGTAGACTACGTCACAAAGTGGGTCGAAGCTATGCCGATGTTTAGCAATGATGGAGAAACCGTTGCCCTTTTCATTTTCAATCAGATAGTAGAAAGATTCAGTATCCCGAGGGAGATTGTCATTGACCATGGCACTCACTTTTAGAATAAAATGATGACTGAGTTAACATCAAATCTTGGGTTCAAACAAGAACATTCGTCACCCTATTACTCGCAAGCGAATGGTTAGGTCGAAGCTATGAATAAGTCTCTCAAGACTATTCTTCAGCGGATGATCAATTCAACCAAGTCAAACTGGCATTTGATGTTGTATTCGACGTTATGGGCCTATCGAACGTCCGTGAAGACTGACACTGGTTTTTCACCCTTTCAAATCATATATGGGTTGGAATCAGTCTTACCCATTGAGTGTCAGATCCCTTCTTTAAAGTTGGCAGTGGAACTACTGCCCGACACTTCACCGCTTGAGGAACATCTTCGATATCTCGAGCAACTCAATGAGCAGTATTGTGATGCATCCTTCGCAAACGAGGCTCATAAGAAACAAGTCAAGTGTCAGTATGATCACTCTGTTTTCCCTTAGATTTTCTCTAAAGGTGATCTTGTCCTGGTCTATGATCAAGACAAAGACCCCTTGAGGGCAGGCAAGTTCAAACCCATGTGGTTTGAACCTTTCATTGTGAAAGAAGCCTTGAAGAAGGGTGCTTACTGTCTGGTTGATTTTGAGGGAAACGTTTTAGTGGAGCCTAGAAATGGGATCTACCTTAAAAAGTACTACTCTTTGGTTGGTCACCTGGGTGGCTTCTTATATATATGTATAGTCTCTTATACATTTTTTGTTTTTTTTGTCCCCTCTCAAAGACAACAAAGCATGCTCCAAAAAGAGGGGACGAGAAATATACATTCTTTTTTCGACAACAGAGATAGTTGCCCTAGGACAAAGCACATCCTTTTGTTTGTTCGTCAAGAATTGGGATCTAGTATGAGATTAGGAAGTTGTTCTCGCTACATAGAGTTGTGTCCTCCTCTGTTTGGTTACTCTTCCAAACATATGGAGAGTTTGTGGTGCCTCCTGCATCACAGACTTATGTCAATGTTATGATTCCCGAGTCATATAATCTTTCGTGCTTTTTTCCAAGGGAAGTTTTACCAAACCTGAGTCGACCTTTCTATAGTTTGTCTCTTGACTTTCATGAGTCAGCCATCCCGAGAGTCCAGTCAATTCCATATTCAAAATCGATGAAGTTCTATGCCTGATCATCGAGATCCTCTAGTCTTTTGCCAATGGTCTATCGAAGACCTCAGAGTAGTGAGTATCGCACTCCCATTGTACTTCTACTTGAGTTTTGAAGATCTTGAAGTTGTTCCTCAATCTATGAAGTTCTCATCTCCAACCACAGGTGTCACTGGCTTCTTGAAGATACATATTGTACTTGTACATCTTTGACTGATTTTGAGATGTAGATCCGTTGTGTATTGCTTGCGGATACACTTTATATAGACATTTATATATGACATGGATCTGCAGTTTATTTGATTAGAAGCCATGATTTAGTTCATCCCGAGCATGGGTATTCCCGCCTCAGAGAGATAATTGTTGTTTTGCAGATGACACCTCCCGAACTCTGGTCTCGGGCTCACTCTACTTTGTGCATTCTCATTGGTAAAGATATTGTAATGTATTTCGGCCATCAATTTCTCTTCCGACCTCATACATTAGGGGGCATCTATTATAGCCCTAAAATTCCCTACTCATGCATACCTGGCATTGGCCTTCCTACTTGCATAATTTTTCAATTCACTGTTGAGGAACTCTATTTAAAACAACCATTTTTTGGAGCATGTACATGCTATGTTGCACTACTGCCCGCGTACATACGCTTGATGCATTATAGAAAACCCACGTACATACGCTAGCTGCATACTAAAAATCCCGCGTATACCTCTAAAAATTGCAAGAATTAAAAAGTTGCAAGGAATTCGATGGATTTTACGGGCTATAGTCAGTTTCCCAACCAATTCACCTATTGTAGCCCATCCCCAAACTGCATAACTATCTTTTTTCATATAAAAGGAGGTCTTGGGGTCTCATTCCAGAATCAAACATTAGAATAATGAAACTTTGCTCAAATCCTTTTCCTTCCTTGCCCAAGTATTTGCACCCTTTCTTGAGTTCTTGCCTCAACATTCCCACTCTAGCCCCTTTTCTCCCACACAATCCCTTCTCTTCCCTTGAAGAGACCAAGATGATTGTGAGAGAAGGTATTCGGGAGGTGCACTTGGAGCATTTTCAAGAGAAGCCCGTACCAGGTTCATGGAGCGTCGACCTGCAAAGGTTGTAATCTCCAATCTTTGAATACTGAATAAAATAATCTCGTTTTCCCTGTCCCAAATTATGGTTTTGATGTATTTTCTTTGATTTATACATAACAATTTATATCTAACCTTAATTGATGAATAGAAATAATATGTATGTAGAATTGTTTTCCTAGTTGTGGACGCAGGTTAGCTTTGGGAGGAGACTTGCAGCCTTGGGAGCTACGAAGCTTGAGGAGGTCAACACCAAACATTGGATTAAAGGTACAGTTTCTGACTTACTCTTTCATTGCTTTATGTTCATCTATTTTGGAATGTTTGAGGTAGTGTAGAAATTAGATTGAATTTTAAGGTAGTCATTGCTCTATCTATACTTAGAAGCCTGGTATAGTTATAGGGGGATTTTCTCGCTAGCGGGAGGGAAGCAAGAAATCATGCTTAATGATTACAGTGAGAGAACAAACGGCTACAAGAAATCTCATGAGTTTTGAGGACATCTAGGAGTAACAAAGGGAGCTAAAAATGATAAAGATATTGTTGCATTTGTTGAAGCAACAAATGTGACCATGACCAAGAGTACAACCACGGAGAGCAAAAGATGTTGGAAAGATAACATAGAGGAAACATTTCAATGTGTTGAAATTCCAATCACTAAGGTTGATTTCAAGACTGGTTTGGTCAAAGAAAATGAAGAATGGATATTTAGGCTATAATATGAATATTCAACTATAATAATGCATGTTACTACACTATGAATATTGGAATAATCAGCCAAAATAATTTTTGAATAGAAATTTTCTACATTATAGGAAGTAATTGTAAGGTGGCATCACTGATGGGACATATTGGATGGAATTTCAAAAAGGTCGAGTTGTATTTGGTTAGAAGGTTCTCAACAAGAAGAAACTAGGCAGAGATGGGCAAAATTAAGGCACAAAGCAGCTAGAATATACACGAATTCAAGGATAAGTACCTTCTACAATGCATAGAATGCATGTGCACTAGTAGGCATGTTGAGGAAGAATGCTTGGTGAACATAGACATGCATTAGTGCATGAGGGAATGTCTAGATATGCTTATGGCATGCTTGTAGACTTGAGTAGTTTTTAATATTTATGAAATAGGTATGCTATGGTATTTGAATGTGACTAATCATGGATGTTGTGCCTAGGAAAAATGGAGTTTAGTGCACAACTGAAAGAGTTGATGATGATGTTGTTGTTGATAATTATCCATATGAATACAAATGAGGATGGTTAAATGTTGAATAGAAGGATAATAAAGGAAGCATGTGACCTTCTACGGATACCAACTAATCATGTAGCAACAAATAAATTAATGACAACTATGCAGGTATGAAATTGATGTGCTTATGCTTCATAAGTGATGAAGGGAATTTAGGTAAGAATTGACTCAATCAAAAGTTCATATTTGAAGTGATATTATCATGTGTTTCGAATGCATTCATTGAAATTATATACCATGCGGTATGGAAAAGGTTGAGGCCTGAGATATTTATAAAATTGTGTAGCTATTTAATGCATTTATATGGATAATATCATGTTGGCATTTTGTTGGTTATGAATTAATAACCAAATCAAATCAAGGGATATAATATTGTTATAGGAATGAATGTCAACAAAGTTAGGCATGTGTGAGGCTATAACATGGTTAGATATGGGAAGGCTATAGTGCCACACATGTATTGAATGGTCTTCTTGCTTTTAATCGATGTTTGAATTGCAACCTTTTTGTCAACATTGGAGAAACATCAAAGGAATTGTATTCCTGGTGTTGTGTTTGGGTTGAAAAGGAAGGCATCCAAATGGTTGAGCAAGAAATAGGAAGGATATGGATAATTTGTCGAAGCATGGGCCAGACCTTCCAATTCGCCATGGAAAAATGCATGAAATAGATATATGGTATTTAGAAGTCAATACAAGGATGCATTGTGTAGATATGGCCATGGGTTTTGGTGTATTTATTTATTTATTGGTAATGTTAATTTCATTATGAAAATCTTGATGAGTTGATAACGCATGTGTAAGGAATGATAGGTTAATTATAGTTAATGGGTGGATTAATGGAAGCAATTGAATTGTTAAGTGCATACAATTCTAAAATCACTTTGTAAGATGTTGTAAATATTACAATAAAAGTATATTGTGCTTAAGATACTAACAATCTATTTGGCTGAATGCAAGTTGAGTATATTGCAGGAAAATGGTTTTGAGTATGTAAATAATGTAATCCATGAGGAAGACTGATGCCTATTGTTGCAAGAGCCAAGCAATTATGAGAGGGAACCTCATACTTGGGAGATTTGAATTTCGTTACGAAACAAATTTGGATTAACAAAGTGAAATGGTTGTGATGTTATCTCATGATGATCATATGTGTGTGATACATATGAGATGATGGCCATTATAGTTGGAAATATCATAAAGAAAGGCTATTTTTAGGACATTGGAACCCTATGATTCCCACAAAGTCCAGATCGTTAGTGGAGGTCTAGCAATGAGTTAGTGCTCTCCTTGCGTGTGAAAGATTTGGCAAGATGGATCACTGAGGGAGTGGGTAGCAGCGAAGGGATGCTTGATCCTGGAAGGGTGAGTGAAACAAGGAAGAGGTAAATCAAGAATGCATATGGAATCATGGCTAGAATCATGAGGGTGTGTCGGAAGGAACAACGAGTTGAATTCTTTCCCAAGGCAGCTCTGTGGAATAGAGAAAAAGCCTTTACCATTAAAGAATGAATAAAGGAATTGGGTACTTGGAAAGAAGAGAACCAGAAGGAAACATGACTCAACGACAAAGGGATGGAGTGAGTGAGGTTCAGTGGACCTGTTATAGTCCCGAGGATGCAACATGGGAGCATTAAAATGCTATGCGAGAAGAGTACCCACATCTTTTAGGAGCTTTATTGTCACACACCCAACCCCATACATACCTTTTAGGAGATGGGGTATTAAATTTTTTCTTCTTCTAATAATCTTGAATCATCTCTATGAAATCTCCACCGTCTTTTTCTCATCAAGAGCTTTCCAACGACAGTAAGTTTGCACAGAACTGAGCTCTAGGACAAGAGTTATGACCCTCCGAAGATTCTTGGGTTTACATAGTCAACATCTCTCTTACTGCCATGTGGCATCCTCGTGACATTTCAGTGTCCACGCAAACTTACATGGTGACACCCTCATTCTGACGAGGCACTAGCCTAAACTGCCACAATGGAATTTCATTCCACACAGGCCTACAACCATTCGTCGCTCAGACCTTCTTCCGACGCGATCTTTGCTTCCCTCCGACGAGTATGGTATCGAGGAATATTCCTTCTCGATACCATCCATTCAGAGTTTGAGCGATTCACGCAATCTCATTACCCCAAGCCCAAGGTACCGATGAATTTTCCCTTTCCTATGAACCAATTAAAATTCTTCATTGATATTTCTTAGAATACCGCTCTTTGGTATCCGATTACTTAAACCTTATTAGGAATAATTAATATTCACAAATTAATTATCCTTGTAAATGTAATTTTCGCTTAGCCAAATAATTTACTTAATAATTTTGGCCCGATAGTTAATGTAGATTCATTTTTCCTCCATTTTCCTTGGTAATGGCTTAGTGTTAGTTTAATTACCCAGATTACAACACATTATAATGCAATTAATTTAATTATACCATAAGATAATCAAATTAATTGTAAAATACCCAACTGCATCGTAATGCACCTAGGTTGAATTATATTATATTTTATTATTTCATTAACAAAGAACGTGGGGATTTCAGACTCCTAATTTTGCATACAATTCATGTACTCCTTTTTATCTTTACCAACAGTCAAACTTGGAAAGGTAAAAGAGTTTTAATATTTTTATATAATTAATTTATGCCACCCATGCCATTGCTCCGAAGGCTTCGAACTAAGAACACTACCTCCCCACTCATCACTCTGAAGCCATTCAGACATCATTCAACTACCCCTTTTTATTTACTCCGAAAAGGTTTTGGAATTCGTGCCGAATTATTATTATAATATTATATTGTTCATGACTCCCTTGGTCTTCACACTCCATAAGTTTACTCCTTTTTCACTATTATGAAGGCCGATCACAATATAGCCAGGTTAAATATTATACTATATTTAAATTTTAAGACATGTATCTCATCCCAAGCTGAAGTCGTCATAGTAAATTCACATGTGCCCTTCTCGTTACTCCGATAATCAATCAGGAAAGGGAAGGGGTAATATTAAAATGCATCCAAACTTTATAATGTCCATGCCATCGCTCTGATGGCTTCGGAGTTCATTCGCATGCACTCTCCCTTCTTCTCCAAAGGTGGGACTCCGAAGACCAATCACCCACGAGCTTAGTTTAATATTTAATAACATATTTCTTAAAACCCATTGGTCTTTGCACTCTAAACAATTGCCCCATTCTCTCTATTATGAAAGAAAGGATTATTCGATAGTAATGTTTGTAAATATTAAACAAATATTTTCAAGGTAGGAGAATTTTTATAACTCGAGGTATTTGAACACTAATAATTAAAAATACCCTAATATTCATGTTACTTGAGGAGCACTAAGCTACATGGGAAACATATGAATTCCGTAAATGGGGAAAAATATGAGCATAGTTAAAACCTTTTTGCACCGAGAAAAGGGATTTCATATTTCCATTTTTCATGCACCAGGCATGAATTTCATAAATTTAATATGTGATATTTATAATTTTTATTATTTAACTAGAAAATATTTGAATGGTAAAATTAAGAATTCTACCATACTTCACCATTATTCATCTTTGCCCAGAAAGCATAGGAATGGACATTTACACTAATAATTTTATGTCATTTATATTAACATTCCCCTGCACATATTCAATGTCTGGTAGGTTTAATTTGAAGTTTTGTTTAATTAAACCTGTAATTAAAAGGAAATGAAATATATTTCTTATTTTCCAGGATTTTCAAAATAATAAAATAAAATCCTAATCCAAGGAAATATTTCTATTCTGGAAATTAAAAACTTAATTATATATATTCCTCTTCATGGGTAAATGAGTAAATTTGCTTTCCTTATTAGTGTGTTTTACCATTCTTACCAAAATTTAAGGGGATTGGTCCTAAGACAAATATTTACCTCCACGATAAATTTTACATTTCTACCAGAATTTACTGCTTACCACAATTTAGGGGATTCCTCCCAAATTTGTAGGAAATTTAACACAAGTTTAGCATAACTGTTTATTAATGCCCAAATAGATTTTTTTAGATCTTTTGTATTTTAATTCAATTAGGAAATTTCATGTTTATTTCCTAATTATTTTTCCTTAATACACATTTATAATGACTTTTAATGTTTTTCCATATTTGGGATTATTTCCAAAAGTCCACACAGATCTGATATCCTCTAAGTTTTTTGGTGTAATATTTGAGGACAAACTAGAGTAAAACAATAGTATGCAGAAATCTCTCTCTCTCTCTCTCTCTCTCTCTCTCTCTCTCTCTCTCTCGATGCTTAATAAATACTTCAATTGTTCACTCTTCAATTGTTCACTCATCATGGCCTATGCATGAATTAAACTGTGAAACTCAGTTAGCCACAACATTCACCCCCAGAAGTTGGCACAGGCAGTCACAAGGTGAAATTGCTCCCAACGTAAAATTTAGCTGTAATATTTTCACATTCATACCTAAATTCACAAGGCACTTTTAACAAAGAATTGAACTCATATTACTCAACACCGCAGATATTTGCAAAATATACTTATCTAAAACTAAAACATGTTGTGACTGCTGAAAGGGGTGCCCTTTTCCACCCAATCATAGGCACAACAACTCTTGGAAGGATTTACCATTGGCCACCCCCTAGCTAGATCATGATGCTCTGAGAGAGATTATTCCTTTTGTTCAGCAACAACCATGGACGAAGATCGTTCTCCTCTTCCCATAGGAACTTGGAAGATCAATTTTCTCTCCATCAAGCAAGGGGGTCTGCAATGAGTGCTTCCTCAATCACTCATCTTCTCTGTAACCCCGTTTATCAGCTTGGATTGAAAACACTGCCCAACAATTATTGTACCCATAAACAAAATTATTTTTCAATTCTCTTCAGAACCAGAGAGTTGCACATGCTCTCCCCTTTTATAGAATGGTCACTCGACCCATTGTTCTTGCATCCTCTCTTCTGCCCACGATTTTCCTTTCTTTTCTTGCCTTTCCGAGCAAGATTTCGTGGGTCAAATTCCCAATTTCGTGGGTCATGTCAGGAATTTTTCCAAATGGGTACTCTACCCATCTCCTCATTGACTCTTGAGGAAGACTTCCCAACTACCATCTTGACTGGTAATTACATTCTCTGGGTTAGAGGACTATTCTGGGTTTGAACAATTTAAATCCAACAGAGTACTGGTCTGGTAGGGGTCATCTCAACCATTACTGGTTCCCCTCACCATTTCTCTCATGCATCATGATCTACCTTGGAAACCCCTTCAACAATTATGCAACATCTTCCATTTTATTTAGTAACATAAACATATACATTATGCCTTGTAACAAAGGTTCATTAATTCCAATATCCACACACAATCAATTTTCTCATAGTCTTTTAGCAGACTATAATTATATTTACAAGCTAGGGGAAACAAGGGTATTGCATTTCTAAATAATTTTTATTGTGCATGTGTATATAATGCACTGAGGACAGTGCATAAATAAGGGGGAGGGGAAGGTAATACCCCTAGGTTGTAAATTTACATGTGTTTTATAGGTTGGTGAGCTAGGGAGATTTGGGCTAGAGTGCTTGTGTATATTTATGTTTTGGGTTGGAGTTCTTGTGTGATATAAGGCCAATGATCCTAGCTTTATAAATTGTATCGCACTCATATTAGTTAATAAAATACATTGTTGTTGCAAACCAAGTCAGACGAAAGAGTACGGGTGGATAAGACTCCACAAGAGGGAAAGGGGGCTAGAATTTAAGGAAAAGGGGCTAAGTCAAAGGGGTCTTAAGCCAAGGGGAATATAATAATATATTCCTAAAGTCATAAGTCTTATGATATGATGTTATCCTAAGTTTCTAAGTGAGGGGAATAAATTACCAAGTGGAGGAAAAGTAGTTCCTTGAGTGCCATGTGTCGAAAATAGCACATGCATATTTGAAAGGGAAATTTATTGTAATTCTCCATTCATTCATTCTTCCATTTCATCATTCTGACCTTTGCGTAGAGAGGGTGAGTAGAAAATCCCCCGTAACCTTGTATCATTGTAACCATGTAAATCCTCGGTGGTTTGGGTTTGAATAAGCAGGTTTCCAGGCTAATGGAGCATTCTCCTTGGGTGAGAGAATTGTTGCGAATAGGTTTTCATATGTGTTGTCCTAATGGGTGCCCGGAAATCTTGAGAGAATCCTTGTGTTCCAAATGCCACAATGCTTTGAGACTTCCCAGTCGACCTATTGCAAAAGCCTTGGAAGGGAAATGGTATAGTTGAAGGATTGTTGAGCAGTGAAGGGGTACAATTCCTTAGGTTGGATAGACTGAGGGGAATGCAAGGTTGCAAGGTGGAACTACTGCTAGAGTTGATTCTATTGGCCTTGTCCTAAAGTGTGTGTTGTTGGACCTTAGTTTGTCTTAGGTAGCCTTTTCCCTGGTTGAGTCATAGCCCCAAATCGGGGGTGACCTTTCATTGAGAATGAATGAACAACAAAGTCTATGGTTGGGAGTAATGTTTGAGGTCTACAATGAGTTGGTGGTTTTAAATAAAATATAAGTATTCTCTTATGTGTTTATATTAATTATGTTGTGGTATAATTTTTTTAATTATGCTTGAGAATTACATGATGATAGGACTGCATAGATGTGTTCATGTGTTGGGCATATTAATAATGTTGGTAATAGAGGCATGGAAAATGGTTTGGGTATGCTATTAAATGGTATCAGAGCTTGATATAAGAGGATATGAGCCTTTAGGAAGGCATGAATTACTGGTATCAAAGAATTAATGGATTGAATTAAAGAAAATTTGAAAATTCATTATTGACAAAAGACAAGTTTTTGGTGACATATGCCAAGAACTGAGCTTGGGAGTGTGTTACTAAAACTCTCTCTTCAAAACTACACTCCATGTCCATTATTTTGAGAGTTTCTCTATGCAAAGTATTATTCTCTGACATTGACTTCCCCCATGTATGCGGGCAACGAAACAAAGATACAGACTGTTTCTCAAAAGCTGGAGTGGATCTCGCTCAGGGATCCTGGAAAATCTGGGAAAAAGGCTCGGATATTTCCCGTGATTATTTTTACGTGCCATGGCTCTAAATATGGATAGCGGTTTAATATTTGGACAATCCATTTCGAATATTTTGAAGCTCCCCTAAACAAAATCTTTTAATACAACTCTCTTTTTTGACCTATTACAGCTCTAGATGTAATACACAATTTTTTTCAAGCTTTCTTGCAAGCTTAAAGTGGAACTGTTCTCTATATGTTTTACTTTTTACCCTTTTGAAACTTTTAGCATCACTCTTTATAAAAGAGTATTCTTGAAGGGATTAAGCCTCACGAGTGGAACTGGCATCTACAGTTGTAATTTTGTTTCCCTCTCAATAATAAAATTACAGGCCTTTTTTCTTTGGAAAAAAAATACTACAATCTACCAATAACATGCCATACCTTAAAATTCAATACAAGGTTTATGTCACCTTCCAAGCGCTATTATAATTACTAAACAATTAAGGTGCATGATGTATCAATATTTGAAATTAAACATGTCGTCTTCCTCAATCATCTCATTCTTCAATTCTATTATGCTTTAGTGTTCTTTTACACTAGTATTGGTCGGTATTGAAAGGTTGGAGATTGGTATGATGGATTTTAAGGTTTAAAATGGAGATTGTTGTTTCTGTAATCTAGGTAAATTTTCTTACTTACACTCTGCATAAAGTATTCATAAAATAAAATAAAAAAATTGACTTCTCCACAAGTCTATAACTTATTAAATCTCTATCGTCATAACTTGTATGTTCTACAATTGACATAGCCTTTATCAAGGTTCTGTGATGAATTCAAAGTTTATGATCGAAATTGGAATCAACTCTAAAAAGTAAGTTGGATGAAGGGTTGTGGATTGTGATGGCATTAGGCTTAATGGTTACAAAATCTCAGCGTTTTCACCACCACCATCTCCCCTTATGAAGGTTTTTGTATCCTCTTAGTGGTTTGGTAGTGGCACATTAACATCTAGAAATGTGTGATACAAGGGTTTTATGAGGAGTATACAAATAATAAGGTTTATGTGAGAAAAATTGGTGAAGGACTAGTTATTAGTAGTTAAATCAACGACATCACATTTAAGGTTCATGTAAATGAAGGGGGATATTGAGGACAAATAATGTTCACCTTGAAACAAAACAATTAATGTCATATAGTTTGGGATATATACTCTCTAATTTTAAAAGTACCTTCAAATCAAATAGTATATATCCCAACCTATACGACATTAATTACTTCGCTGCAAAGTGCATATTGTTTACTGATATTAAAAGGTCATAATAAAACCTCAAACCATGACCATTGTTATCATTATTGTTACGTCATAATGCATTGATTATACGAGAAAGTGGTTCTATAAATTCATTTCCCAGAGTAATAAAAACATAAAATTTGTCCTCCCTTCGTTATGACATTTATCCTTTGTCGTCCATTTGCATCTTTGTTGTTTCCCACCTGCATGTGATCGAACCCAGTACTAATTTTGGATTTATGTGATGAATTGATCCACTTTCAAAAAAATTCTCGACCTTGGAATTCTCACTCTCCCTATATTATCTCATGTAGTTCATGCTCACCATTTTGTTATCGACTTAATCATTGTTGCCAAGTTCTTGCAAGGCCATGATCATCTACTGCGTCTAAGGGACAACATGGGCTCTAGTTGATGGAAGGGCCAAGGGTGTCACATTCACGTGTCGTTTCTATGCCTACATTAGTGGGAGCACTCAACAAATCCATCAGCGGTCTGCCGCCACGTTTCCTATTGCAAATATTTTTCATCATTTGCAAATTATAGAAGTAATAGAAGGGGGGATCACTTCCATTTCTCGTATGTGGAAATTGTGATGGTAAACGAGGGCTACCCTGCTAATTTATTCCTATTCAATAGTTGATTTTACAAACTTAAAGAATGGGGAGCACAACCATGCTCCAAATAATTTAGTTAATTGTTGACAAACATTTCCCCACGAGTAATAGATGAGGCAATTCCATGTCAAAGGCTCATTGTTGACAATGGTATGTTATTTGAGAAGCACATTAAGAGGACAATTGGGAAAAACATATTTTCTTGCACCAAAACATTTTCCATTATCTCTTGATAACATCTTTGATCACTCTCACACATCAACAAATTGCAATAATACTATTTCTCAAAGGAATTATAGCATCCATTAAAGCAACACATGATGCATTGGTAATACATGCCAATAAAACTCCATAATCATTGACAATCATATTGTCAGTATTTTGATTCCATACGAATTCAACAAAGACTTCTAGTTTTCACTCTTGCCCAACGAAACCTTGAGAATAAACAACAATGAGCATGATGTCTTGAGGCCACCTAACAGATCCATGGAATTTTCACAATATGCCACTTGAAATTATTGAGATTATGTCACCCTCTTCTTTTGAAATTTTGGTATGAGCAACTCGAAAAGTACTTGTTGGATCTTTGCTCGAAGAGCTTCGTGATGGTGACTAAAACTCACTGCATCTGCGCTCAAAGGGCATCGTGATGGTGGATAAAAATATCTAGATCATTGAAGCATTTCTTGCTCAATGTATAATCCAATGAAGACATGGTAGTTATAAATGATTTATCTACAACATTTTTTTCCTAATAATTCAATTTTCTCTTTCTTTGAAGCAGCCACGTGTAGATCCAACAAATTTCTTTGTGAGGTAATTATTCATAAGGACTTGAACCTGTAACCTTATTTTCCTTGGAATCCTCATTCCCTCTATGATTATTTACAAGGTATTTGTCGATGTGTCTGGACTTTTCAAAAAACACAATGGGGATACCAGAGAATGGATCCAGCAGGAGGCTAGCACTCATGTCATAATATCATTCATTGTCTGACCAATTACTATTGGATTGCCTTTATAGATTGTAATCCACATTATGCCTCTAATTTTCCTAATATTTGATTATTGATGGACCATTTTTTTCATCATTCTGCTTTTGGTGAGAAAAATCTCATTCACCTTTTTTTAAAACAAGAACAAGTATACACATAGGAGAGGATTGTCCAACAAAATGCTATGAGATGTGTCCAAAATTTGAAACTGGCAATCTATGATAACAAAACAATCTTTCATAGAGGATTTTTGTGAGCTACTACAAGTATATATTCAAACAAATACTCCTAAAATCAAGCAAACTTTAAAGAACACTAGACATTACTAAATAAAACCATGTTGGTTGCAAGCTTCCTCCTGGTTTTCTTCGTTGGTCATGGAAATCCAATCCACATCCCCTTATTGTTGTTAAATTGTCTCCTCTTCTTTACCCTCCTCCACAGCAGACCCAATAAATATCCTAACAATCGAATGATTTGTTGAATTTATTCTTAATAGACCAACAACAAGATGCCATAGGGTTACACACTTAGTTGTAAGTTCACCAACTTGTCACTTCTGGCTATGTACCATTATGAAAGTAGTTTTAGAATCTTTGGTCTCTTCCTCTGAGTGCGCTCTACTAGTTAATGAAAATATTGTGTTTCTATTGTCAGTGATGTAATCCTCTTGTCTTCTCAAGACAATGTGGATTTCAGTTGTTTCACACAAAGGACATCTCCCAGCATGCTCATATTCCCAACATAACATACGTGCAAGCCCTTTTTCATCACTCACTACACTCAGGCCAACAATTGTATTATCACTTTCCAACATTCCAACGGGAGCAAAGACAAAGACCAAGGAGCTAACCTTTGGCATAAATTGGAACCTCTGTCGCATAGTAATGCAACACAACCTAGAAAAAATAACTAGAAAGTTGTGCAGGCAACTCCATATACCTGAGTTTTCAAGCCACCAAGAAGAACCCCACTAATTAGATATCAATTAAGAGCCACCTATTCCTCACAGACTAGGGTCAACACAACAAAAATTCAACAAACGATACAAGATCCCACAAAGAGAAACCAAAAGAGTGAAATTTTGATGCCAAGCCCCAATTTGAACCTGTATGAAGTAAATTCATGAGCTACAAACCAACAATATACCATAAATCCTGATGCAACATACACACTAAGAGCCATTATACGACTTGCAAGAAGAATAAATATACAAAGCACTTGATGAGATCATTCCCACATTAGCCTTCAAGTGTGTGAGGGGATTATAGATTGAATGCACCTTGGCTATCGTCTTTAATAACCAACCACCTAAAGTGTGACATCATTCCAAATTTTTAACATCCAATGGCTCTTCATAATGATGATTGATATAAAATTTAGGGGATAGGGAAAGAGGTCGTCCCTCTTTTTATCCTTGATTTTCCACATTCCATAAGAGTGACCTTGTTGGCTAGATTATTGGCTCAATGGTTGAGCATCACAAGAATGTGGTAGAATTCAACACTCTTGAACCGGGAAAATTATTTCTTGATTGGTTTTATTATTCTTATTAGAATTCCATTTCTCAGAGGGGAGGCTCTGAGCATTAGTTTGATGATTAGAGATGAGTCCTCAATGACAATTAAGTTCTTGATATGTTTGTCATCGATGATCCTCAACCATTGAAATAGAGCAAATGCCTTTGCTTGATTGTTTGAAGCTTTACCCAGTCTCCATGAGAAGGTGTTTTCCATGTTTCCCTTGGGACCAAGTGTTGGATTACTGAAAGNCTTTTGTATTTTAATTCAATTAGGAAATTTCATGTTTATTTCCTAATTATTTTTCCTTAATACACATTTATAATGACTTTTAATGTTTTTCCATATTTGGGATTATTTCCAAAAGTCCACACAGATCTGATATCCTCTAAGTTTTTTGGTGTAATATTTGAGGACAAACTAGAGTAAAACAATAGTATGCAGAAATCTCTCTCTCTCTCTCTCTCTCTCTCTCTCTCTCTCTCTCTCTCGATGCTTAATAAATACTTCAATTGTTCACTCTTCAATTGTTCACTCATCATGGCCTATGCATGAATTAAACTGTGAAACTCAGTTAGCCACAACATTCACCCCCAGAAGTTGGCACAGGCAGTCACAAGGTGAAATTGCTCCCAACGTAAAATTTAGCTGTAATATTTTCACATTCATACCTAAATTCACAAGGCACTTTTAACAAAGAATTGAACTCATATTACTCAACACCGCAGATATTTGCAAAATATACTTATCTAAAACTAAAACATGTTGTGACTGCTGAAAGGGGTGCCCTTTTCCACCCAATCATAGGCACAACAACTCTTGGAAGGATTTACCATTGGCCACCCCCTAGCTAGATCATGATGCTCTGAGAGAGATTATTCCTTTTGTTCAGCAACAACCATGGACGAAGATCGTTCTCCTCTTCCCATAGGAACTTGGAAGATCAATTTTCTCTCCATCAAGCAAGGGGGTCTGCAATGAGTGCTTCCTCAATCACTCATCTTCTCTGTAACCCCGTTTATCAGCTTGGATTGAAAACACTGCCCAACAATTATTGTACCCATAAACAAAATTATTTTTCAATTCTCTTCAGAACCAGAGAGTTGCACATGCTCTCCCCTTTTATAGAATGGTCACTCGACCCATTGTTCTTGCATCCTCTCTTCTGCCCACGATTTTCCTTTCTTTTCTTGCCTTTCCGAGCAAGATTTCGTGGGTCAAATTCCCAATTTCGTGGGTCATGTCAGGAATTTTTCCAAATGGGTACTCTACCCATCTCCTCATTGACTCTTGAGGAAGACTTCCCAACTACCATCTTGACTGGTAATTACATTCTCTGGGTTAGAGGACTATTCTGGGTTTGAACAATTTAAATCCAACAGAGTACTGGTCTGGTAGGGGTCATCTCAACCATTACTGGTTCCCCTCACCATTTCTCTCATGCATCATGATCTACCTTGGAAACCCCTTCAACAATTATGCAACATCTTCCATTTTATTTAGTAACATAAACATATACATTATGCCTTGTAACAAAGGTTCATTAATTCCAATATCCACACACAATCAATTTTCTCATAGTCTTTTAGCAGACTATAATTATATTTACAAGCTAGGGGAAACAAGGGTATTGCATTTCTAAATAATTTTTATTGTGCATGTGTATATAATGCACTGAGGACAGTGCATAAATAAGGGGGAGGGGAAGGTAATACCCCTAGGTTGTAAATTTACATGTGTTTTATAGGTTGGTGAGCTAGGGAGATTTGGGCTAGAGTGCTTGTGTATATTTATGTTTTGGGTTGGAGTTCTTGTGTGATATAAGGCCAATGATCCTAGCTTTATAAATTGTATCGCACTCATATTAGTTAATAAAATACATTGTTGTTGCAAACCAAGTCAGACGAAAGAGTACGGGTGGATAAGACTCCACAAGAGGGAAAGGGGGCTAGAATTTAAGGAAAAGGGGCTAAGTCAAAGGGGTCTTAAGCCAAGGGGAATATAATAATATATTCCTAAAGTCATAAGTCTTATGATATGATGTTATCCTAAGTTTCTAAGTGAGGGGAATAAATTACCAAGTGGAGGAAAAGTAGTTCCTTGAGTGCCATGTGTCGAAAATAGCACATGCATATTTGAAAGGGAAATTTATTGTAATTCTCCATTCATTCATTCTTCCATTTCATCATTCTGACCTTTGCGTAGAGAGGGTGAGTAGAAAATCCCCCGTAACCTTGTATCATTGTAACCATGTAAATCCTCGGTGGTTTGGGTTTGAATAAGCAGGTTTCCAGGCTAATGGAGCATTCTCCTTGGGTGAGAGAATTGTTGCGAATAGGTTTTCATATGTGTTGTCCTAATGGGTGCCCGGAAATCTTGAGAGAATCCTTGTGTTCCAAATGCCACAATGCTTTGAGACTTCCCAGTCGACCTATTGCAAAAGCCTTGGAAGGGAAATGGTATAGTTGAAGGATTGTTGAGCAGTGAAGGGGTACAATTCCTTAGGTTGGATAGACTGAGGGGAATGCAAGGTTGCAAGGTGGAACTACTGCTAGAGTTGATTCTATTGGCCTTGTCCTAAAGTGTGTGTTGTTGGACCTTAGTTTGTCTTAGGTAGCCTTTTCCCTGGTTGAGTCATAGCCCCAAATCGGGGGTGACCTTTCATTGAGAATGAATGAACAACAAAGTCTATGGTTGGGAGTAATGTTTGAGGTCTACAATGAGTTGGTGGTTTTAAATAAAATATAAGTATTCTCTTATGTGTTTATATTAATTATGTTGTGGTATAATTTTTTTAATTATGCTTGAGAATTACATGATGATAGGACTGCATAGATGTGTTCATGTGTTGGGCATATTAATAATGTTGGTAATAGAGGCATGGAAAATGGTTTGGGTATGCTATTAAATGGTATCAGAGCTTGATATAAGAGGATATGAGCCTTTAGGAAGGCATGAATTACTGGTATCAAAGAATTAATGGATTGAATTAAAGAAAATTTGAAAATTCATTATTGACAAAAGACAAGTTTTTGGTGACATATGCCAAGAACTGAGCTTGGGAGTGTGTTACTAAAACTCTCTCTTCAAAACTACACTCCATGTCCATTATTTTGAGAGTTTCTCTATGCAAAGTATTATTCTCTGACATTGACTTCCCCCATGTATGCGGGCAACGAAACAAAGATACAGACTGTTTCTCAAAAGCTGGAGTGGATCTCGCTCAGGGATCCTGGAAAATCTGGGAAAAAGGCTCGGATATTTCCCGTGATTATTTTTACGTGCCATGGCTCTAAATATGGATAGCGGTTTAATATTTGGACAATCCATTTCGAATATTTTGAAGCTCCCCTAAACAAAATCTTTTAATACAACTCTCTTTTTTGACCTATTACAGCTCTAGATGTAATACACAATTTTTTTCAAGCTTTCTTGCAAGCTTAAAGTGGAACTGTTCTCTATATGTTTTACTTTTTACCCTTTTGAAACTTTTAGCATCACTCTTTATAAAAGAGTATTCTTGAAGGGATTAAGCCTCACGAGTGGAACTGGCATCTACAGTTGTAATTTTGTTTCCCTCTCAATAATAAAATTACAGGCCTTTTTTCTTTGGAAAAAAAATACTACAATCTACCAATAACATGCCATACCTTAAAATTCAATACAAGGTTTATGTCACCTTCCAAGCGCTATTATAATTACTAAACAATTAAGGTGCATGATGTATCAATATTTGAAATTAAACATGTCGTCTTCCTCAATCATCTCATTCTTCAATTCTATTATGCTTTAGTGTTCTTTTACACTAGTATTGGTCGGTATTGAAAGGTTGGAGATTGGTATGATGGATTTTAAGGTTTAAAATGGAGATTGTTGTTTCTGTAATCTAGGTAAATTTTCTTACTTACACTCTGCATAAAGTATTCATAAAATAAAATAAAAAAATTGACTTCTCCACAAGTCTATAACTTATTAAATCTCTATCGTCATAACTTGTATGTTCTACAATTGACATAGCCTTTATCAAGGTTCTGTGATGAATTCAAAGTTTATGATCGAAATTGGAATCAACTCTAAAAAGTAAGTTGGATGAAGGGTTGTGGATTGTGATGGCATTAGGCTTAATGGTTACAAAATCTCAGCGTTTTCACCACCACCATCTCCCCTTATGAAGGTTTTTGTATCCTCTTAGTGGTTTGGTAGTGGCACATTAACATCTAGAAATGTGTGATACAAGGGTTTTATGAGGAGTATACAAATAATAAGGTTTATGTGAGAAAAATTGGTGAAGGACTAGTTATTAGTAGTTAAATCAACGACATCACATTTAAGGTTCATGTAAATGAAGGGGGATATTGAGGACAAATAATGTTCACCTTGAAACAAAACAATTAATGTCATATAGTTTGGGATATATACTCTCTAATTTTAAAAGTACCTTCAAATCAAATAGTATATATCCCAACCTATACGACATTAATTACTTCGCTGCAAAGTGCATATTGTTTACTGATATTAAAAGGTCATAATAAAACCTCAAACCATGACCATTGTTATCATTATTGTTACGTCATAATGCATTGATTATACGAGAAAGTGGTTCTATAAATTCATTTCCCAGAGTAATAAAAACATAAAATTTGTCCTCCCTTCGTTATGACATTTATCCTTTGTCGTCCATTTGCATCTTTGTTGTTTCCCACCTGCATGTGATCGAACCCAGTACTAATTTTGGATTTATGTGATGAATTGATCCACTTTCAAAAAAATTCTCGACCTTGGAATTCTCACTCTCCCTATATTATCTCATGTAGTTCATGCTCACCATTTTGTTATCGACTTAATCATTGTTGCCAAGTTCTTGCAAGGCCATGATCATCTACTGCGTCTAAGGGACAACATGGGCTCTAGTTGATGGAAGGGCCAAGGGTGTCACATTCACGTGTCGTTTCTATGCCTACATTAGTGGGAGCACTCAACAAATCCATCAGCGGTCTGCCGCCACGTTTCCTATTGCAAATATTTTTCATCATTTGCAAATTATAGAAGTAATAGAAGGGGGGATCACTTCCATTTCTCGTATGTGGAAATTGTGATGGTAAACGAGGGCTACCCTGCTAATTTATTCCTATTCAATAGTTGATTTTACAAACTTAAAGAATGGGGAGCACAACCATGCTCCAAATAATTTAGTTAATTGTTGACAAACATTTCCCCACGAGTAATAGATGAGGCAATTCCATGTCAAAGGCTCATTGTTGACAATGGTATGTTATTTGAGAAGCACATTAAGAGGACAATTGGGAAAAACATATTTTCTTGCACCAAAACATTTTCCATTATCTCTTGATAACATCTTTGATCACTCTCACACATCAACAAATTGCAATAATACTATTTCTCAAAGGAATTATAGCATCCATTAAAGCAACACATGATGCATTGGTAATACATGCCAATAAAACTCCATAATCATTGACAATCATATTGTCAGTATTTTGATTCCATACGAATTCAACAAAGACTTCTAGTTTTCACTCTTGCCCAACGAAACCTTGAGAATAAACAACAATGAGCATGATGTCTTGAGGCCACCTAACAGATCCATGGAATTTTCACAATATGCCACTTGAAATTATTGAGATTATGTCACCCTCTTCTTTTGAAATTTTGGTATGAGCAACTCGAAAAGTACTTGTTGGATCTTTGCTCGAAGAGCTTCGTGATGGTGACTAAAACTCACTGCATCTGCGCTCAAAGGGCATCGTGATGGTGGATAAAAATATCTAGATCATTGAAGCATTTCTTGCTCAATGTATAATCCAATGAAGACATGGTAGTTATAAATGATTTATCTACAACATTTTTTTCCTAATAATTCAATTTTCTCTTTCTTTGAAGCAGCCACGTGTAGATCCAACAAATTTCTTTGTGAGGTAATTATTCATAAGGACTTGAACCTGTAACCTTATTTTCCTTGGAATCCTCATTCCCTCTATGATTATTTACAAGGTATTTGTCGATGTGTCTGGACTTTTCAAAAAACACAATGGGGATACCAGAGAATGGATCCAGCAGGAGGCTAGCACTCATGTCATAATATCATTCATTGTCTGACCAATTACTATTGGATTGCCTTTATAGATTGTAATCCACATTATGCCTCTAATTTTCCTAATATTTGATTATTGATGGACCATTTTTTTCATCATTCTGCTTTTGGTGAGAAAAATCTCATTCACCTTTTTTTAAAACAAGAACAAGTATACACATAGGAGAGGATTGTCCAACAAAATGCTATGAGATGTGTCCAAAATTTGAAACTGGCAATCTATGATAACAAAACAATCTTTCATAGAGGATTTTTGTGAGCTACTACAAGTATATATTCAAACAAATACTCCTAAAATCAAGCAAACTTTAAAGAACACTAGACATTACTAAATAAAACCATGTTGGTTGCAAGCTTCCTCCTGGTTTTCTTCGTTGGTCATGGAAATCCAATCCACATCCCCTTATTGTTGTTAAATTGTCTCCTCTTCTTTACCCTCCTCCACAGCAGACCCAATAAATATCCTAACAATCGAATGATTTGTTGAATTTATTCTTAATAGACCAACAACAAGATGCCATAGGGTTACACACTTAGTTGTAAGTTCACCAACTTGTCACTTCTGGCTATGTACCATTATGAAAGTAGTTTTAGAATCTTTGGTCTCTTCCTCTGAGTGCGCTCTACTAGTTAATGAAAATATTGTGTTTCTATTGTCAGTGATGTAATCCTCTTGTCTTCTCAAGACAATGTGGATTTCAGTTGTTTCACACAAAGGACATCTCCCAGCATGCTCATATTCCCAACATAACATACGTGCAAGCCCTTTTTCATCACTCACTACACTCAGGCCAACAATTGTATTATCACTTTCCAACATTCCAACGGGAGCAAAGACAAAGACCAAGGAGCTAACCTTTGGCATAAATTGGAACCTCTGTCGCATAGTAATGCAACACAACCTAGAAAAAATAACTAGAAAGTTGTGCAGGCAACTCCATATACCTGAGTTTTCAAGCCACCAAGAAGAACCCCACTAATTAGATATCAATTAAGAGCCACCTATTCCTCACAGACTAGGGTCAACACAACAAAAATTCAACAAACGATACAAGATCCCACAAAGAGAAACCAAAAGAGTGAAATTTTGATGCCAAGCCCCAATTTGAACCTGTATGAAGTAAATTCATGAGCTACAAACCAACAATATACCATAAATCCTGATGCAACATACACACTAAGAGCCATTATACGACTTGCAAGAAGAATAAATATACAAAGCACTTGATGAGATCATTCCCACATTAGCCTTCAAGTGTGTGAGGGGATTATAGATTGAATGCACCTTGGCTATCGTCTTTAATAACCAACCACCTAAAGTGTGACATCATTCCAAATTTTTAACATCCAATGGCTCTTCATAATGATGATTGATATAAAATTTAGGGGATAGGGAAAGAGGTCGTCCCTCTTTTTATCCTTGATTTTCCACATTCCATAAGAGTGACCTTGTTGGCTAGATTATTGGCTCAATGGTTGAGCATCACAAGAATGTGGTAGAATTCAACACTCTTGAACCGGGAAAATTATTTCTTGATTGGTTTTATTATTCTTATTAGAATTCCATTTCTCAGAGGGGAGGCTCTGAGCATTAGTTTGATGATTAGAGATGAGTCCTCAATGACAATTAAGTTCTTGATATGTTTGTCATCGATGATCCTCAACCATTGAAATAGAGCAAATGCCTTTGCTTGATTGTTTGAAGCTTTACCCAGTCTCCATGAGAAGGTGTTTTCCATGTTTCCCTTGGGACCAAGTGTTGGATTACTGAAAGGGGGGGTGAATAAGTAATAGAGATTTGTAATCCTTTTAACCATAGTGTGCAAGTGTTATTTATCTTTATGATCAATATAGCATTATCATCCAATAAGTGCAAAGTAAATAAACCATGAACAAATGAACAATCGTACACATACACAGTACACCAGTATTTTTTACCTGGAAACCCAATGCCGAAGAAAACCATGGAATGCTTTTTCTTATTTGTCTTTAAGAATTACATTCATTAGAAGCACCAACTTCCTTTGTTTTCTAGTTGCAACTGGAAGGAGGCTCCGACCCCCTATTTTTAGGCTACAACCTGAGGGAAGCTCCAACTCCCCAATTCTCTGGCTATAAACAGAAGGAGGCTACAACCAGAAGGAGGCTACAACCCCCTATGTTCTCCAACTACAACCAGAAGGTGGCTACAACCATCTATCCTTACCCCGTCCAACTGCCCTGAAATATAAGTGCCAAATGTAGAAACTGAATATGTCACTGTCACAACCTGTTCTGTCAAATCTGTCACCGAGAAACCTATCACTGTATACTCATCAACCAATCTGACCTGATCACATATACCTCAAACATTATACCACAAGCTTGTACCTCAAACCATGTGCTAGAACCTCATTGTTATACAACCTCTATTTGTACCAATAACTTCAACAACATACCTCAACCAAAAACCCTCAAACATGAACCAATAATAAACTTCAGTAGATCTACCTCAGATCAACTCTACAACAAGCCCTAAACTTCCAAGAGGGCATCCAACATATTTACAAGGCAAACCCTCAACCAGATTCATAAATTCAACACTACACATATGAAAATCATACCTTTTTTTCTTCTTCTAGTGTTCTGTTGCCGCGATTTTGTTGTCTTGATTTTCCTGCCGCGATTATGCTGCTGCAATTTTTCTGCCGCACTTTTTATGCCACGGTATTTCTACCTCGATTTTTCTACCACACTTTTCTTGCCGCAATTTTTCTGTCGCACTTTTTCTGCTGCACTTTTCCTGCCGCGATTTTTCTGCCGCACTTTTTCTGCGCACTCTCCTGCCGCACTTTTCCTGTCGTGATTTTTCTGCCACACTTTTTGCGCCGCACTTTTCCTGCCGCACTTTTCTCTATCAATAATACATGCCCAAATAACCTTTCACAATATATATATTCAATAGGTGTTAATGGGAGAGCCTTTCTCTCTTATTTATACTTCCATGTAGTTTCCTCAAGGGTTTACCTTCTAACCAACTTAACCTACTTTCCTTATTGTTAGTATTTATGTGTTTATGTCCAACAATATATTTCCCAGTATATTGTGCGTACAAATATAATTATTTTTCCATTTCCAATAACCCACATTAATTTCGATTGAATCGATGGAGCCACCACCTTGTAGAGTCTCCATATCAAAGATAATTTTGCACCGAACAATGGGGTGTCCAAACATATTTTTCCATTCTTATGAAAACAATTCTTTATCAGAACAATTTTCCACCATTCATGTGGTCTAGAGACGAGTCTCCAAAGGATCTTTGCCCCCATTGCTAAGTTAATAAGATATGGATCTTTAATATCTAGGTCACCTTTAAATTTTGTCGCTTGAACTATATTCTAATTAATTAGATGAAACTTTCGCAGGTGTAATCCGGATAATCTATAGTTGGTGTCATTTTCGTCATCGACATTTCGAACCTGAATCTGGATTCATCATTAGGACTAGATGAAAATTCTTGATATTTGCTTTTCCCCCCTGCCACGAGAATTTCCAAACCTATCTAGCCACATGTTGCATTACATTTACAGGAGCTAGCATTGTAGAACATTGATAGAGTGGGAGGGTTGACAGGACCGATTTGATGAGAATAATTATTCATGTCGGGTTTAACCATTGAGACCCCCTTTTATGCATATTTCTTTTCAATTTTCTTATCGCTCATTGTTAAGAAACAAAGGTCGGATTGTTGAGAGATATTGGAATCCCCAAATAATTGAATGATGTCCATGTATCCATATAGAGGAATACCGTAATTCTTAAAATGGCCTGGAGCTAAGGAGCAGATATGTTCCAGCTGTAAATCTAAATTTCCACATTATTAACTTTCCCTCCAGAGGCGTCAAGGAAGAAATCCAAAATCACCTTGAATATTTTTTCAATGATAATTTTTGCATCTCCCAGAAACAATGTATCATCTACAAATTGAGAATGGTTAATTCCTTTTACTCCTCTAGCAAAGTTGATCCCATGCACCTAGCTACATAATTTCTCAAACTCTAATTTGATGTTGAAAGCTTCGAACATAATTATATATAACAGAGGAGAGAGGGGGAAACCTTGGTGAAGGATTCTCTTTCTCTTGAAAAAAGTGGTTGGCCTTCTATTTACCAAATGGGAAATCCACTAAGAGTCAATAAATTCTTAATCCAATAAACAAAGGACTCATCAGAACCAAATTTGTAGAGAACACCAAAAAGAAAAGAACGACAAACCCTGTCAAAATCATTTGCCATCTCCATTTTAATAATCATTCATTTTTCTTTATTAACCCTATCAGAGTGAATAGGCTCTTGTACCAAAATAATATTGTCCACAATTTGTCTCTTCTACATGAACACAACTTTATTTTTGGAAGTGATTTTTGAGAGGTTTTGCTTGATCCTATTGGCCATAATTTTTGTCAGCATTTTGTACACATAGTTGCACAAAGAAATGGGTCAGTATCTTGCGAACGAGGTCGTGTTTGTCTCTTTAGGGATAATGGATAAGAAGGAGGATTTGGTGCATCCCCCTACCTTCTTTCTATTTTGAAAGTGGATTAGCATTCACCTTAGATCATGCTTAATGATATACCAACATGCTTGAAACAAGCGTATGGAGAATCTGGTTGGCCATGGAGCTTTATCTGGTTCTAGCCACATATTTCATGTATTATTTAGAACCTTTGACTTCTCTTGATAGTTATGCATTCTCTTCAATAGGGACCAAATATGGAATATGATCTAACAACTTAGAATAGATCTATGGTTAGCTTCATCCTCATTTGTGTACAAATATTCAAAATTTGCTTGGGATGCCTCTTTAACTGCTGCAAAATCACTCAATATTGACCCAAGGTTGATTTCTTTGACAATGTTTTTTTTTCCTTCTTGCTTCGGTCTGCCTATGAAAGAATGAAGTGTTATTGTCTCTGTATTTTAGCCATAGAATCTTGGATTTGAGCATCCATTCTTCTTTCTCCTTTTGGAAAGTTTGATGAAGTTTTTTGTATAATTGTCTTTCCTCAAACAAATTTTGTTTAGATATTTAGCCTATCTATATTTCACATTGAATAACTCCTAATTTATTATGAAGAATTTGTCATTCTTGATCGAAAGGGATGTAAGAACTTTTAACCCAATTCCAGAGTCCTTACTTGACTACTCAAATTTTAGACTCCTTGATGAAAGATGGGGAGATAGAGACAAATTTATTCTAGGCAGATGAAATAACAACAAAAATACCAATATTTTGAAGCCACAGAGGTGGAAATGGATGGGACCAAAATTATGAGACTACCCAAAAGAGAGAACAATAGGATTATGGTCTAAAATACTTGATGGAACAATCTTAGAGGAGATGGGTGAATCTCTCAGAACAAGTCATTGTGGACAAGAAAATGGTCTAATTTGGTTGTTATTTGTTGTGGTACAATTATTCTATTGTTCCAAGTGTACTTCCCTTTAGCATGCTTGACATCTTTCAAATCCCAATCTCATACAAGGTCTTCCATTCTTTCACGCATTGGATCTCAGACAATAACGCCTCCTTTTTTTTTCTTTATTTCCAGCCACTATATTATTCCTGGTGACTTCATAATATTTATAAGCCTGCAAAGATTCCCAACATCCAATCTTTTCCAAGTAATGAACTGTCATATAAATATTAAAGAGATTAATGACAGACCTATAGATTGATAAGCAAAATGAATCAAGATCCAATGTTGGTAACATTGGAAGAAGTCACACACAATTTGGGAAGGGTCTCATGAGGTGCATATTCATCCAAATTATCCTCTGACACCGATTACTACTCCAATGTAAAATTTCCATTCTTTCCTACCAATAGCTAATACTTCAATTTCCTTCAACTATGTCTCTTAGACGAGGACCATTGTTGGTTTTTTAGTCCTTATTAGGTCTCTAAGAGATTCTTTATATTAACTACCCAAGACTCTACAATTCCAAGAGGTAAGAATCATTATTTGGCAAGGGGTGCCTTGAGACCAACTCCATAATTGTCTAGAGGTACTTATTGCTCCAAGCTCTTTTGAAATTTATTTTTAGTCTCTGCCCAAAGCGAGCTTTCTATTGTTATTTGGATGCCCATTATTTTTTCCTTATTTGTTGTTTCCTCTCTTTTATCATTGGCTGGCTTCTTTCATATTTTCTTTAGTGGTGTTTCCTCTCCAAAATGTTCATCCTCAATTTTCTACTAATATTTTTTCCTGGTTAAAACACCGCTTGATTGTGGAAATTATTTATGCATAGCATGATCGACTTCCTCATCTATCCAATATTGTATCTTCTTTCAAGTCTTGAAAATTTTCCACTGGATTTTTAGAGCAAAGGGAAGGCTAAAACATTTGAGGGGTGAGAAATGAGGTTGCCTCTCACTCTAACAAAGAAACCTACACTTCCATTAGGTTCCCTTCTTCTTGCCGAAACAAAACTTCAAATATGTTAGATCATACAACCCGTTTTATATCTAGAGTACCAGATCTTACAATGGCTACACTTTGAGAAGCCTTTGGAGATGATGCATGCAACTTATAAAATGTTGTAACGAGTTGTGCTTATTAGGACAAGCAGCTTGGAAGATGGGGGAGTTTTTTGTGGAGCATCTCCCTGGTTATGTGCATTTTCTAAACAATTTTCCATTGCTCAACTTTATCATGTGTTGTTGAAGTTTGACCTTGATTCTTCTTGTAGTCTTTAGAAAAATGACCATAGTCACGATAGGTCTTACATTTGAACAACATTTTTTTATAATCCAGTTATTGAACATGCTTCCAGTTGCCCCATGAAAGGAGAATGGATTTTTGGAGGCCCTTTTCCAGATCCACCTCCACACAGATCCGAGTACATGCAAACATCCACGCCTTAGGTTCATATTTTCCAATGAATTTGCCAAGAGTGTTTCCAATACTTATGAGAGCATCCTCTTCCCAACAATGAAGAGACAAATGGGGAAAGCAAACTCATACTGAAACAATAGAAGGAACATCCAACTCTGGAGTCTAGTGATTGAGATACATCCCTAGAGTACCAAAGAATTATGACCCATTATGAAAGATTTTTTTTTAAATGAAAATGAATTTTTATTTATAAAAAAGGGGGTTGTGCCGAAGCAAACAACTTATTATATAATGCTAAATTTCAACAAGATTGAGCATTTATCTGAGGTTACAAAAGGAGTCATACATCACATCAAAGGTTGATGGAGGTTGTAATAGAACTAACTACATTCTAGAATTTATTGCATAGCAAGATACGAAAACAAAACTTTATAGATTGGATTACAAGTTTAGCTTCTTGCCACCACTGAATGTGCTCCAAAAGAAAAACATTTCTTCTTTACTACTATATTTCAAGCTTATTTTATTTTCGATGACTTTAGTGCCTCTCCCTCCATTCTCGACCCTTGATATGGAGGTTTATGTTGTTCAAGGGTCTCCCCTTCTTTTGCCTGGTCCACCCAACTCGCCTTTTGGGCTAGATCTGAGGGATTAGAATAATACTTTTCCAATGAATCTTGTGGTGCCACATCATGATTTTTGGATGCTTCCTAGTCCAAATATGAGGGGATAACAACTTCCTCTTTCATATGATCATGTGGATTGACATCTTGATTTTTGGAAGTGGTGTCCTTGTTTTCTTTTGATTTTGACATGGGATCATACATGGTTGGATTTAGGGCATCTGTCTCATCCTTGCTAATAATTTGGTGTTCTTTCTTGGCACCAACCCACCAAGAGGTTTTATGCTCGAGTTTCTTGGCTTGCCTTGGAATTTTCGGGTAATGAGTTGCCTTATGTCTTGTTTCAAAACAAACTCTGCAATGAAAAGATACATTTTCATAATGTAACTTTTGAGACTAGGAGGAGTTTTCACCTCTTAGGATTATTTCAGTCAGAAACCCTTTGCTGAAATCCATTTCTACACATATTCGAGCATAAGTGGTAACACTATAATTTTATGTTTCCTCACTTCTGTAGTAGAATTTCCCAATATCATTTTCGATGGCTCGAAGAGGGGGTAAACCCCAAAGGTGCAGAGGAAAATTTTGAAGTCTTACCCAAACCGGAGCCGAGGATAAGGTATCTACCACTGGATCAAAGGAAGGAGTTTAGGGTTTCATACATAAACCGAATTTTCCCCATAACTAGAAACTTGATTTTATAACCAAATCCCTATCATCAACATTATCAAACATCACAACAAAAAACCCTTTTGCACATGGGCAAATAAACACATATTCTTTAAGCTTGGGTTGCCATAGATTTGAAAATTGTTTGTGCAAGTCGACTAGACGTGAACACAAATTGATGAACCGACATATCAGAGCAATTGAATTATAAATAACTGCCTTAGTTAAAACATCTTTCACCAAAGAAATAATGATAGTTGGAGCTTCCTGAACCATCAAATTGTTAGAAGAAGATTGCATAATGTCTATGAAAGAGGGCTTACCAAGATTTCCAGAGGAGGGAGGCGGGGAGAAGATGCCCATAGGATGCACATGATCTACAGTGAAAATGGAAAGAGAGTCATCGAGGAATGAAGGCATGGTTGTCACAAAGGGAGATGTTGCAATTGAACTTAAAATGCCAAGAGGGTTGTCGTTGGTTGCAAAACCTGTCACTACAAAGAGAGAATGGTCGACCATGTCAAGCATGGTCTTCGAGAGGCCAAGGAAGCTACCTCCAGAGAGCACAAGTCAAGGGCTGGGAGAGCACATGGCTAAGGTTAAACCCTAGCCGACGTCGCCACGAGAAGTCGAACACACGCAGAGCTCGAACGCGCGATCCATTGCCATGAAGAATGCATTATGACTCATTGTGAAATATCAAATCACAATCTTATTTTAATTCAAAGAGAAAGGTATAGTAGAACTTTCCAGTTCTTTTGGACCCAAAGATCCATCGATCTGGGAGAAGGTCATATACCTATAAACTACCCAAGGAGACCCCTTTCAGAGAGAGCTAAAGCCATATGTATGGGAGTAGTTAAGGGGAGATTGACTTTAAGAAGTTGATCAAGTTCTTTGAAAAAGTAAGAAGGATGTGATTTGAGTCGATTTTCCAAGCCAGGAAATGAGGGAACAGAAGGCTGCTACTTCAAAATCAAAATCAGGAGGAGGAGAACAAATGTTGGGTAGGTGTTATATTCTTTGCATGTGTGTGTGTGGGGGGTATCAGATTTGATGACTGTGTTTTGGTAGCTGCGAAATACCTAAAATTTTGTATATATTGTATTGTGAATGGTGAAATTAATACAATGAAGAGTTGAGAGGTGCGGCACCAAGGAAGGTTGGTTTTTTCCCAGTTAACGGTTTCCAACGTAAATCTTTATTTACTGTGTATGATCCATTGATTAATTTTTGTTTTGCTTAAGAATCTATATGCATTGCTTTACTTCACATGTTTAAAACTTACAACAACCTCCTCCTAACATTGAGGCTATGGGAAGGTGACCCAAACATATATGAGAGGTAGAACAACAAGGGTTTGAGAAGGCACCCTTTTTTTTAATCATGTACATTATGTCAAAAAAAACCTCATTCACCTATTATGAATGGATCAATGAATGAATTACCTATGATGTCTAGATAGAATAGGACTCCATTTGAAATGGTGTAGGGACTGAGGAATAACAAAGGAACGAATGGAGAAGCTTTCACTTGCGATATGAATTAAAGATATCAATAATGAAATTGAAGAAATCTCATATGAATAATGAAACCCAAATCTATTCATAAATATGAATAACTAAATTGAATATGTCTATATGAAGCAAAGATATAAATAATGAAATTAAAAAAAAAATATATTAATAAATAACAAACTTTGACATGATTCAATTGGGTTTAGCTCTAGTGGTTGAAAGGAATGATTGTTATCCTCACTACTCAGGTTCAATTCCCACAAATGACATGTTGAGCTCATAGAAAATATATTATTAGAATGGCTTCGAGATAGAACAAATCTATCAATAAATTAGATTTTGAAAACCCATTATTAATGCTCTAATCAAAGTTCCTAAACACAACCATCATTAAAAGTTAGATTTTGAAAACCAACATGCCTCCATTGTTAATAATTGTTAATAATGCTTTAGTATATTTAATTGCAAATTTAATCCACTGAATATAATATACTTTATTTTGTACACTTCCATTTAATACTTCTTGTTTTACAAGGAAGAGTTTTGGTTAAAAAATAAAAGTACACATTCTTCTTGGTTTACACATTGAGCACTAGGTTGAGGTTGGGCAACATCATTAGCCTAACTTGTTTTTATTTCCATCATTGACAAAATTACATGTTTGAAAAAAAAAAAATGGTTATGGGTTTCATTTATACTTTAGTTTATACATACATCTACGTTTTCCAACAAATTTTAATGATGTTAGGAATGAATAAAGACCATTTTTAATTATTGTAAAATATGGTCCATATTCTTGAGGAAGAATCCATGGATTAGTTATAGTTATAAACCCTATATATCAAATTTAAAAAAAAAATACTACATGTTGCTACACCTCTTGTGGTAGAGGTAATTGCTAATTATAATTATAAGTATAATATGAAATGGGAATTGTGGTCTTTAGGAGGTTAGACTAAAGTTTCAAACCCTAATCATTCTTGTTCTCTTTGAATGCAAAGTTATTCGATTTCTTTGTAGATAATTTTTTTTTGACATGGGTGAATTTATTTTCTTTTACATCTTTAGGCTAGTCATGATTTATAGAATATTGTTTTTTGTCTAAATGTTTTTCATATTGTTTTTTTTTTATCTTTTTAAAGTAGTGAGAAGGTAAATCGACATTTTTGGCCTAAAATATAGTAAGAATCATTTTAAATAGTTGGGTGTTGTTGACATTATAAAATCAAATTGCAATAGGAGTATTCAAGGATGGTGAATCCATTTTTACATTAAAAACAATGTTTTAAATAATCCAAAAATATAATTTCAATAATAGAAAATTAAAAAAGATTAAAATCATAAAACATTTAGCTTTATTATTTTCTTGATTTATCATAATGGAATTAAAATTTTTAAATTGAACTAACTTATTATTAACTCTAAGTAATAATTAGAAATAATATTTTAGTTTTTTTTTCGGTGGAGGAGTTATGTTTGGACATTTTGAATGGGGACATCAACCCATTAGCCATGGGCCCACATATATGGAGAATACACCATCATAACAAGACGTGGATGGATCCTTAATGGATGGGAAAGATTCCTTCCCCTTTAAAACTCTTCTATTGTATTTGATTTGATTTTACATATAAAAAAACCAATTCACTTTATTAGCAATTGGTGGCTCGAGAATGATAAGTATTTATTATTATAATATCTTTGAAAAAGGTTAAGCGTTTTATGATTTCAACCTTTTTCAAATGGAATTAGTGTCTTCTAATTCCTTTATTGCAACTTGATTATGCAATTTTAACATAAGATATTTGCAATTCCATCAATTGAAAATGGTTCTTGCCAAGTTAAAACAAAAAATATTGATTTCCCTTCTTATTATTTTGAGTCAATGGAGAAAGTTTATTTCTGAAATATTTAGACTACAAGTAGTGTCTTCATGGTCATGCTTGAAACTCTTCTATGCTTATATTTTAATTTTTTTTTTTATCAAAATTATGTTTAATCTAGGGAAATTTATACTCGTTGGTCAATTTTTAACTATCCAAATTATATCTTTTAACCAAGGAAGATTTCGGCTACTTAAGTTTATATTTAATAATATTTTGCATTATGGGTTTCATGTGATTTCTCTTACAGATGATTCACCAACGTTGTCTCTACTCTTTACTTCTCAACAACTTTAATGCTTTTGGCTACATATGTCTATGTTTATTCATATTTTTCATTGTGGATTTTTTGTGATTTCTGTTGCAAATCATTTAATTGTTGTGTGTCAACAACTTCTCCATACAATGAAATCCAATAAGTAACTTCAAAATTGTGCTATGGAGCAGTTAGTGGATCTTTTTTTATAAGGAATTAGTGTTTTCAACACTCTTTAAGTATTTATCTATTTTACTTACCACGATATCCATTGCTATGCTCTAATTGTAGGTATAGAATTATTCTACGAACTCCTATAAATATCCTAGTAGCACGTTGATTGGGTCTAGCTCGAGTGGTTGTGGATGGAGTGATATTGTAATGCCCTAGCCTTGAATGGCTTCTAGCATCTTTGTCGCATGACCACCCTAGTGATCATTGACCGACACAGATGGACATGAAGGAACACTGGTGGCTATAAGAGTTGGTTTTGGGTTCCCTTGTATGAAAACAAGGTGCACCATAAACATGTTGGGCACCCTTGTTCAAATTGGGCACACCACAAACCTTGGCAGCTTGCATTAGTTGGATGCACCAAGAGAAGATTGGAAGGGAACTTGGTGAGGGAAGGCAAAGTGGGGCTTATGGAAGACCACTCCATATGTTTTGCAAGTATCACGTATGACAAAATATTGGCATAAATAACTCAACTATGTTTTATAGACTTGGGTGCTTGGGCTACATGCAAACCCAAGGAGTTGGTAATTCCACACTTGGGGGTTGCAACAAATCATAGAAGTGCCTTCAAGCACAAGCATCCACATAGTGCAATCATGGGACACACTCATTGGGCACAAATCCATTAGATGCAATTGTTAGGCGCACCCTTTCCAGATGCGCCTGGGCACCTTTGGTGCACTTGTCAGACACATGGCACTTTCGGTGAAACACCATTGGATGTTGGATGTGTTATAGTAGATTTTTCCACACTCCATGAATCTTGATTTGATGGCCTTCCATTTCACTCTGTAGACTTCATTTCCCTTTTTTGTTCACTCCAGAGCTAAAAATACACATTTTGTACATGTACGCGAGCTAACAGTTATACAGATCGCGTATATGCGGGTTGCTCCACTACATCCTGCGTACACCGGGTTTGGTGCTCAAAAATTAAAAAATGTGTCGGGTTTCCATGCCATCTCACGAGATCCATGATCCTTGACCTTCCATATACTAGAAATGCTCTGACTTGATCCTTCATTTCCATTTGGAGGATATAAAGTGAGCCATATCCAAGCCTTGAGACATTAACACATTGAGAGCAAAGACACTCTAGAGAAATTTCACCTCAATTGAGTATGCATCCCTTTGTCCTTGAAAGTATGAACCTTTTGTGTTCAGTCCCCAATATCTTCCTATGTTGTGATGGATAACTTCATTGACTCCTACTTGTGAGCTTGCCTTTGTGGAGGATTGAAGTGGTGGAGGCCCAACTGGAGGGACTTAGTTTGTCAGCTATGTACTTTTGTTGATTACATTAATAGAAATACTATTTTCTTGTCCAATTGATATCTCGTAAATATTTGTATTGCTTTCCATGGGAGAATTTGTTATGTATGTTAATGTATTATGCCAATTTATATGCTAACATTATATATCATTACCACATGCTTGTGCATCTTGGTTATTGAGGATAAGTTGCAGGTATAAAGCTTTGGGTCACGTTCTCAACGATGGTCTTCTTCAGACGTCTGGACAAGGTAGCCTTTTAGCCTTCTCTTGTTAGCATTTCATTTATATAACATACTTGAGATTAGAGTTGATTTCCAGGTGACGTTCTATCTGTTGTGGTTTTCCCCTAGCCATAGAGATATTTTCCTCGTAACAGAATTGGTGACCGCACTGGGCAGATAACATTTTTTGGGGTATTGGGTGTTTTTCTCCTTTATTTTCTCTATGTTTGTCATAGTTTCTCTGTCGTATGTTTCTTGACCACCTATATTTTTCCTTGTATTTGAGTTTGTTGGCCTAACCCTTGCCTTGGAAATGTCTTCTTTGACATACACGGGTTTTCCCTTGACAAACACATACATACGCGGGTTGTCTTCCTTTAGGGCACGTACATATACGAGTTGTTCTCAGAATACTCGCGTACACTATTTTCTGAGTCTTTTTGGCTGAGTTTAGTGATTGTTGGGTGAGTTTTGCTAGTTGTTGAGACTTCTTGGGTCCCTATTCTGATTGTTAAGTGCCTACATAGTGATGGGAAGCCACTTTATTGGTGAATTCTTTGGGTAAACTCCTTTATTTCCATTTTTCTCATTTGTTATCCTTGCATACTGGTATGGGTAGTTGCTTCTTGGTATCATGTTTGGCTTGTATCCTTTTGCTTGTAGTAGGGTCTGCATGTGAGGTTGTTATTCAGTCCTTGAACTTTCTTTTCATTATATCAAAAATAAAAATAAAAAAAATATTTCTTGCATTTTACTTATGGCATTTGCACTTTTGGCTACTTTGCATTAGTTTTGGCATATTAGGAAAGATTGCACTTCATTGAAATTGTAGAGATTGCATATTAGAAACAACATTAAGAAGCATACCATCTCATTGAAAATTAACACTAGTACTTAGCAGTGTTTTTATATTTGCTTCTTTTTATATATGTTAAATCATAATACCACCAGTTTCACGTTCACACCTCTTGAGTAAGCAAAAGCCATTAAAATTAACGCAGAATAATTGAAATTGATTAGAAACGATTTTATTTTTTAGGGTACACAAACAAGTATAGGACCAAGGGCCTTCAAATAGGATTTTGTGAGTAAACTTCTCTAAGGCTATAAAACTAAATGTATGTGTCTCACCAAGGAGTGGTGAAACCCATTATATAATTAGTGTCTTCAGAAGGCTTCGCTCACAGCGGAGTTAAGCACGAGGTCACGCGAAGTTGGTTGCAAAGATAGCCCTCTAATACCTTCCTAGCATCAGAGATATTTCTGGGGTTCTATTCGTATTTGGGGGTCTTGCTAGTGCCTTTACCTCCATGAGAAGCGATGCTTCCAAGATTTCGGGCTTTTCTACCCTGCCCATATGGTGGGTCGGACTTATGACTCCTTTCCTGAGCATTGTTTATATCGTGGTGACTTTAGTTGCTTGACATAGGTAGCCACATAGGTTGCTTGCAGGGGTTATTCTGCAGGTACCCTGGGTCAGATAGGGAATGGACAACACATAGACTTTATGGAGGATTTCCTCTCCAGAGGGATCTGACTGACTGCACTGTGAAGCCTACAAGGGTCCTTATAATTGATTATGACACCTCCACTCTATTGTTGAAAAGTCTCAGGTCCCTCTTAGGCGAGGCATACCTACTTTAGTTCGGGAGGTCCCTTTCAACCATCATATCTTGTTTGTGTGCATTGGCCTTTAACTTTATTTAGGAGTGTGCTCTTTGATTATTAGTCAGCCTTAGGATTTTGTAGTGTATCTCGAGTTTTGAGTCATCATGGAGCAATACCAACCTCCTTGCCAGTCTCTTTGTCTTTTGAATCTACCACTGTGTCTTGATCCTTTACCGAAGTTTCCTCCTAAAAGGCCTAGAGTTAATAATTGTGGTACATATATCTCCACCTCCCAGGATTGTGATCATACTACCATGAGTGCTGAGTCAGACATGAATGTCTCGGGAATCCCTTCAAATCCTATATCCTCTGTGATTAGTGGGGTCCCCTCGAATACCTTGTAGTCAGCGGTTTGGATGTTAGAGGCTTCCTCATCCAATGCTACCCAACCCATGGTCTCTGCTCATCCTATGGGAACGAATCCTTTTCTATTTCTAGGTGGTTTGTCAAATCATAGTACTCAGGCAATACCTTCGGAAATTAATCCTTTTTCACATGGTATGCCAGACTTGACTTCGCACTTGTCATCCTATGTTTCGTCGTCTCATGTGAATCCTATTTTCGGGTTTGGGGGCATGATGCCTCCTTATTCTCCTTTTTCATTTGGTGGGGGTCATATCCCTCAATCCAATCCTACAATAGGAGGTTGGAATCCTCCTTCCTCTGGACCCAATCATAGCTTTACTTTTCCAGGAGCAAGTGCTCAAATGGGCGGTCCTTCTACTTCTTATATTTTCTCCATCATTCCTTCTTCCATAGTGTCGATTCCTACGAACACTTTTATTATGGAGAACCCCCCTCTGTCCTTTAGTGTTCCATTCAGAGGGGGGCAGTTTTATAGTATGGGCAACCCCCTACATAGAGTTCCTTCATCTGGGGACAACGTTTATCCTCATATGAGTAACCCTTATAATGTCGCTTTCTATTCACAAGTGGCCTTCGCGATGCCCTCACAACCTTTTATGAATTAGTTGGGAGGAGGATATTATCCTACCGATCTGGGCCATGGTATATACCTGAACCTTGGTTGGCCTGTGATCTCTCAAAACCAGTCTTTCCTGAGTGCATGGGCCCCGACACCGCAACCCCGACTCCCTTTTCTCGCCATGTTAAATCTGCAAGAATTGTCAAAATTAATGAATGACCTTGCGCGTCACGATCCATCATTGCCCCTGTCGAGTGAAATATATGTTATCTATTTAGACATTAAATTGTCAACCTAGGGCTCGTAAGCTTCGAGGTGCTAGCATTGTATGTGCATGTCTAGAGCTCTAATGTAGCCTAGTCTAGCCTAATCTATTCTAATGTCAGAAAAATCAAATAATAAAGAGGTTAAATTGACTAGGCCAACTCGACTGATAATTCAAATCGAATCAATTCAATATTAATTTCTACAGAGATATGCAAAGTATAAACAAGACAATCTACCGAAACCTTTGCCATTAAGGAATTATGAGATACATGTTCTTATAATCAATATAGTCTATAAACATTGTTCAAAAGAGATTTGAAATCAACACTTATCCTATCACACTGATACTGGAAATTTCTACACAGAGTTAATAATTTATGCAGAGCTAAAGGAAGTAATTGAAAACCATAGCTTAATGAAGCATAGATGATTGTTATCTACACTGTCTAGATGACCAATATGAAAGGTAACCTACAGTTTATAAAATGAGAAAAGAAAGATTGTATATAATTGAATAGTTAGATGACTATGAGCATATATACGTCAGTAAAACACAACCTGCATAAGAGATGTTATATGTCAGAGAATGGACAATTAAATATTTAGGTATAGACAACTACAAGTAACTTGTAATTTATACATAAAACACAACTTCAACAAGCAACCTGCACACAAGAGTTATATGCACAAATATGAATATACATCAAATAAACCTGCACAAAAGAGTTGTATGCATAAATATAAGTACACAACAAATAAAAAGGACACACAGACCACTGGTGGGCCCCCCAGGTAGTCGTGGTACTACTCCAGTTCAATAGACAATCACGATCAACGCATTAGCTTATATTAACACTAGAATTGATTTTACAGAGGCGAATTCAAAATAGTGATTATCATTACTCGTTTCATTCTGAGAGACCACCATTATTTATAGAGTTTAGATATAGCCGAAAGGTCGACCACTGAAAGGGTTGACACTCTCCTTCAACGGAAAATCATTAAAAACAAATAACAGACAACATCTTCTAACAACTCATGCGCTCAAAATAGAGGTTGAATGCAACTGTTCAAATCAATATGTAATGAGTTCCATAGTTGGAGGGTTCGAACAGGAATAAAACCCATGTTTTTCATTTGCCAGGAAGAGCCCGCCGATATACCAACCCACAACTCATTGCGCTCTGAGTTTCGTATTGAGGGCCGGATGAAGGTTCAGATGGAGTTCCAGATCTGTCTGATATAAATTTGGCTACTGGATGAAGGGCCACAAAATGATCTCATTCCGTCCATAATTTCAGGAAACAACCCACGTGGGACCTAACTAGGCATATTAGACACAAAACCCATGTGCTGGATTTTTCGGATTCAACTTCATTCTCCAACAAATTGAGCTCGAAGTTCACTTCCTAGAAAAAGGGTTAGATCGAGGGCTGGATCAAGGGTCGGATGGAGGGTTGGATCGAGGTTTGGATCGAGGGTTGGATCAAGGGTCGGATCGAGGGCTAGATGGCGTTTTCGACCTGTTTCAATTAAAAGACAAATGTTAATGTATTTTTCTCATTTGATTAAGATAAATCATCATAAAATCATCAAAATGAATACAACACATACCTTATGTTGATCCATAACAAATTGATAGAAGAAACCTGATAATACTTTCAAAAAGGGATAATAGAGGTATGAATTATACGATCCGCATGTTCAAAAAGAGATTTAGAGAAGGCAAAAATTAGGCAAAACATGGAGTCAAAATTCCTCCCACGCCTGAGGTTTTGCAGGTCCCTCTGCAAAGAAAATAGATTGCCAAAACATCGCCATACTCATGAGGTAGTGACATGATCTTGGGATAAAAGATGGATTAAGCTTCAGGTGCTTCTTCCTCATGTCTTGGAGACTTCTGCTTAGCCCTCTTCCAATGCTTTATGGTGGTTCGGCATGGTGGCAAGGCAAAACAGAGGAAATGCAGAGTAAAAACAGAGGGGATGCAGAGTATCCTATTTCCCTAAATCGAAAATGCGAGCAAGTGTTTTTGAAATCGTGGGTTACTTGGGATTAATGAGAGAAAAGGAACACCATCATTAATGATTATGCATGTCACCTTTAAAATCTCTATGGCGATGCTTGAAATGATTTGATCAATGTCCAAGTCAAAGACTTGGACATTATGACCAAAATATTTATCATGCATAAATAATTTGTATGTGTTAAATTATATTTAAACCATATGATCCCAATTTATATGTTAAACCATGTTGGATCCAGTTGATATTTACCTGAAGTGTTGTAAATCACCCTTACAGGTTACAATATTTGTTATAGTACCTCATCCAACACTCCATCTGGTTTGAAAATTACACAAAAGTCAGCAATAAGCATGTAATTGCCAAAGCCATTGGATTGTAAGGCTCATGTCTCCCAAGGTGGATGAGAGGATGGAATGAAGTATTCATCTTGGTTTCCTTTGTCATGTAATTGCAGCAAAGAATAAAATGTCGTAATCAGTTCTCCTTTTCATAAAAAACTGAAACTATGATGGAATAAACAATCTCATCGTCATAAGATTATTCTAATAATATATAGTTAATTAGCTAATATGCAGGTATTAACAATTGATGACATGACAACTTGTAATATTGTGTAGAAATCAATTTCATAATGTGTCTCTTTATGACATAAATTATATGCCCCTTTCACATAGACTTGCTAAACAAATGAACAACATTTAGCCCTTCCCCCACATCTAAGCATTGTAACACTTCTCAATCAAACATATAGGAAACCAATCAATCCTTCCAATATCCTAAGATTTATGGTTTCCGAGTGTATAGGTAAATTTCACATGTTAGCCTAGCAAAACGGTTAAGAGCAAGGCCCCACCTGTAAGACAAAACATCTTACATATAGTTAGGAAGAATTATACAAGAGGGTCTTAAGATCATCTTCAGGTTAACCCCCAATGGAAAGTGAATGGAGTTCATTTACTTTTACTTAACCATGCATACTCCCTTTCAGTCATACCCACAAGTAGTGCCATACATCAAGACAAGTTTTAAAATCAAAGACTTATTATTTATTATTTTCACCAGGTAGAATGTCTCGCAGTGAGCAAGCATGTTCAGTACTCTGACGGGTTTACCTAGTCATACCATAGGCCGGTACCCGCTGCCAATAGACCTGTTCAGTATCCCAGCGGGTTAGCCTCTCACACCCTTTTTATAGCAGAGACTATTTCTTACCCTCACCTTTCAGATTTGTATATGAATGTTGATTTTTGCAAGAAGATGGGGAGGTAGCTCTGAAAACCTTTTGATGGACTGGGATGGTATATGGGTTGGAGGATGGTGTTCTTATATATATATATATATATATTACGTTTACAGATTGTCCTGATGTAAGGGATACTTAAGTGAGTGTAATCAATCCGAAGATATGACACAATTGAGCATTTTAATGTGTAGTGGATGGAACCATTCGAAAATAACAAAAAGATATGTAGTTCCTACTCATCTTCTTCCATTGAAATTAAATTGATGTGTCCATGGCTTAACTGTCAAGTAGACCTTCTTTCTACTCTTTTATAAAAATACTCCACTCACCCACTCAGAGATTTGGATGGATTGTAATAGTAGCCTCTAGGTTTGATGAGATCAATAAGATCAAGTCACTTGCACATGTATCTCATAGTTCTTTTATTAAAAAGAAAATGTAAAATGAGGCTGCATTAGACTTCAAGCTAAACTAACAACATGCAACTTTTATTTATTATCCTACTCTACCTAAAAAGAAAGGAAAATATTTATTCAAGTGTAAGAACTTTTCCAATGTAACCATGTGCGAAGCAAGATAAGAAACATACCCATATCCACATATGAAAAATATACCGTAATGATTACCTGGTTATGAAGAACCAACCAACCTACTTGTTTTGGCATGAGAAGGTGTTGAATAAGAGAATAGTATTGTGGCCTGATGACCTCTTGAAACCAAATTTCAATGTAATCTTGATGTTCATCAGCAGAAATTTCTATGCTCTCCTTCATCATGACAGGCAGATCCTCTTCTTCTGAATGATTGATTTATGAAGTACATAAAGGATCTGTTGAGATGGATGTTGAGAAATCCTCAATATCACGTCTTAGTGATCGCTCTCCACCGGATGTAGTCCATAACTTTTCATCTTCCTTTGCAGTTTGGCAAGGAAAATCATTTTGTAGCTCATAGGACCTTAATTCTTCTAATATTTCCGGAGAGGTAGATAAACTTTTGGTTGTTGCCAAAATATGTTCTTCTTGAAAAGAAGAAATCTCAGCTGCTTCTGGGATTTGAGAAAGTTACCTCAAGTTAATGGTTTCTTCTGAGTTCATCTTGTTGTTTGATAAAACCTGGTTCACACAAAGATCAGTGTTCGAGGTTCTTACAACACCCAAAATTTTATATGTGGTTTTTTTTATGATTCTAATCAAGACTACCTACCACAAAAACATATTTGCACAAATCAAACACACGAAATTTGTATGAAATAAAACACGTTTGCAGTAAAGAAATCAAACTCACACTCACTCCTACATTAAATTGCGGAAAGTAAACACACCCAAACTTACAGAAAGAAAGAAAAACACACTTGCATAAAATTAAATTGCAGGAAAGTAAACTACCTAAACTTGTAGGAAAATAAACACACTAAGAAAAGTAAATAAACTTGCAAAAAAAGTAAACACTCTTGCGGAAAGGGAACAACAAGGCTTTGGAGCAACCCATTAAAATGGATGTGCAGGTTCTTACCTCTCATCTTAAATTTTCTCCCCCCCCCCCTTGTTGTGTGTAATTAAAGGCAACCTACCTACCTAAGTTCTAATCCTTTTAGCACCTCCCCGAAAATGATGCCAAAAATGTCGAGTGAAATATATGCCATCTATTTCGACATTAAATTATCAACCCAGGGCTCATAAGCTTCAAGGTGCTAGCACTGCATGTGCAGGTCTAGAGCTCTAATCTATCCTAGTCTAGCCTAATCTAATCTAATGCCGGAAAAATCAAATAATATAGAGGTTAAATTAACTAGGCCAACTCAACTGATAATTCAAATGGAATCAATTCAATGTTAATTTCTACAGAGATGTGCAAAGTATAAACAAGATAGTCTACTGAAACCTTTTCCATTGAGGAATTATGAGATACATGTTCTTATAATCAATATAGTCTATAAACATTTTTCAAAAGAGATTCGAAATCGGCGCTTATCCTATCACATTAATAATAAAAATATTCTACATAGAGTTAATAATTTATGCAGACCTACAAGAAGTAATTGAAAACCATAGCTTAATGAAGCATAGATGATTGTTATGTACACTATCTAGATGACCAATCTGCAAGGTAACCTACAGTTTATAAAATGAGAAAATAAAGCTTGTATATAATTGAACAATTAGATGACTATGAGCATATATACGTTAGTAAAACACAACCTTCATAAGAGATGTTATATGTTAGAGAATGGACAATTAAATATTTAGTTATAGACAACTACAAGTAACTTGTAAGTTATATAGAAAACACAACTTCAGCAAGCAACCTGCACACAAGAGTTATATGCACAAATATGAAGATACAACAAATAAAACTACACAAAAGAGTTGTAAGCATAAATATAAGTACACATCAAATAAACAAGACACCCAGACCACTAGTGGTCCCCCCAAGTAGTCATGGTACTACTCCAGTTCAAAAGACAATCACAATCAGCGCATTAGCTTATATTAACAACATAATCGATTTTACAGAGGCGAATTCAAAATAATGATTATCAATACTCGTTTTGTTCTGAGAGACCACCATTATTTATATAGTTTAGATATAGCCAAGAGGTTGACCACTGAAAGGGTCGACACTCTCCTTCAACGGAAAATCATTAAAAACAAATAACAGACAACATCTTCTAACAACTCATGCGCTCAAAATAGAGGCTGAATGTAATTCTTCGAATCAAGATGTAATGAGTTCCATAGTTGGAGGGTTCCAACAAGAATAAAACCCAGGGTTTTCATTTGCCAGGAAGAGCCCGTCGATATACCAACCCACAACTCATTGCGCTCAGAGTTCTGTATTGAGGGCTGGATGAAGGTCCAGATCTATCTGATATAAATTTGGCTACTGGATGAAGGGCCATAAACCTCTCTCAATCCGTCCATAATTTCAGGAAACGACCTGCATTGGACCTAATTAGGAATATTAGGCACAAAACCCATGTGCCAGATTTTTTTGATTCAACTTCATTCTCCCACAAATTGATCTCGAAGTTCAGTACCTAGAAAAGGGCCAGATCGAGGGCTGGATCGAGGGTCAGATCGAGGGTTGGATGGCGTTTTCGACCTGTTTCAATTAAAAGACAAATGTTAATGGATTTTTCTCATTCGATTAAGGATAAATCTAAAATCATCAAAATGAATACGACACAAACCTTATGTTGATCCATAACAAATTGATAGAAGAAACCTGATATTACTTTCAAAAAGGGCTAATAGAGGTACGAATTATACGCTCCACATGTTCAAAAAGAGATTTAGAGAAGGAAAAAATTAGGCAAAACATGGAGTCAATAGCCCCCTGTTCCCATCGAGCTTCCTTCTGACATTCCAAAGTTTGAAGGCAAGAATGGTTAGGACCCAGGTGATCATGTGACTACCTTTCACCTATGGTGCCCTTATAACTCCCTTAATGATGATTCTATTCGTTTGAGGCTATTTTAGCGCACCCTCATCGGGGTCGCCGCGAAGTGGTACATCAAGAAACCTAGGGGAACCTACAAAACTTTCAGTCAGATGGTCTTGGTTTTTCTCAATCACTTCCAATTACCCGTTCATTAGGATGTCAGCCCAGAACTCTTATCTACTCTTTGGTAAGATAAAGCCACCCATATATCCGATCATATCCAAGAGTGGTGTAGAGATAAGAGGTTGATTAAAGTATACATTCCACCATAGTTTCTGTTGGAATGGTTCCTCAAGTCTTTGTAGCCTTACATTTCAAAGGATGTCTCTACATCCTGAGTGACAGCTGAGCAAGAAGCCATCTTCAAAACCCAATAGTTGGACCTTATATATGCTCAATCTGGGATGCTTTACGAAATTATCCCTAGCACACCATGGTCAAATTACTATCTTAGACAAAATCTCGGGCCTCATGTCGACGACATCGTAGGCTCCACAAATGCTATGACTACAGACATGGTGATGAACTCATTGAAAGAATTACCTATTAACCAGTTTGTAGCAGGACAAGGTATGACTTCGTCCTCCACCACCCCGTCAGTGGATGTGCATTGTGTACAGTCGTCATCAAACCCAAATGGTAACCATCATCCCAAAGGGAACAAGAGGAAAGGACGTGGTAATAATCATAAGGGTGGGAATAATAATAACAAATCCAAGGATGACAATAATAATTATAAATCAAATAATAATTCTTGTGAGGGAAAGAAAGAAAAGAGGAAGATGAAGTTTCCCTGTAAACTTTGTAAAGATGATCACCTTACCCTCTTGTGCCCAAAAATTGAGGAATCCTCGAGGCTCATTGTGCGGGAGCCTGCTATGTTGAGTAACGCGTTTCCACATAATCAAAATATGGCCTTGGGGACCTCTAACACTGGAAATGCATTGAGCGAGAGTCAAAATCCTTCGGCGCATGATGGTGGCCATATATGCATCAATATGCTTAAGTCTCAGATTGATGTAGCCACTCGATCTCACAACTATGATTCTTCACAAATTGTTTTAGGCCTAGAGCCTCCTCCTCCCCCGGAAAATCCTTTGCAGATTGATAAGCCGGAACCTCCACCTCATATTTTGAAAGGAGTCCTTAAGCGCTCTACCCACAATCCTAATGTTAGAGTCACCCAAAATTACTCGATTATCGAAGATTTGGGCCAAACCCCATACGCGATGTTGGCTTTGGAGGTGCTCCAGACGTTTCCTTCATAGAGGAACGCCTTGTTATCTGCATTAGGAGATCTAGACCTATGTGGCTCAAAGTTTATCAAGTTTGATGTCACGAACATTAATCCTCGCTTACCTTACCACGTGGCCTTTGAAATCCATGTGGAGTACACGAATGTTACCATCAAGTGTATTGTAATTGATAAAGGTGATTTGACATTTGTGATGTCTCTAGCCTATTGGAAATCCATTGGATCTCCGCCCCTGTCTCAATCCATGACCATGTTGGCTGCATTTGATGGGTGTTCTTCTAGACCCCATAGTATCCTTCCCACTTTTCCGGTCTGGTTAGGCGGAAAGACTATTGAGGTCGAGGTCGAGGTGGTTGATGCACCTCTTGACTACAATATTTTCCTAGGGCGTAATTATACTTATGTTATGACATCCATTGTGTCATCGGTTTTCTGTGTTCTATGCTTTCCTCACGAAGGAAATATTGTGATGATCGACCGATTGTCCTTTGTGCATCTTGGTCCTTCTGCATCGGTGGGGCCTACGGTCCCCATTATTGATAATTCTCAACAGGCAACTGAGAATGTTCGTGTTGAGATGTATTCCTCCTTTATGAGTACTTTTGATTTCACGACACCAATTTCATATACTAATGTCGTATACGATGACTCTTCATCATCGATGAGGTCCGTTCCTTTCTGTACTTCGTATTTCAATGACCCTTGGACTCTACCTTCCCCGACTATGTCATATGAAGTTCGTTCACACATTGAGATGGTGATGCCATTGTCCACAATAGAAGTTTTGTATTAGGCTATTCAAGAAGCTACTACTAACCCAGATCCTTCCTCCTCGCAGACAGACGAGGTGGATCTTGTCTTAGAGCTCGTATGGGTCATTCAATCATCTTGTTTGCATGATTGACTTGATGATATTTTACCCTCATATGAGGCCATAATAGAGGCCATGTCTGGTCCTGATAGGCCTTGGGACGATATGCATCATCGATCTTATTTTTCCCAGAGCTTGTTAGGATTGAACAGGATGAGTTTAGGTCCACCCTGAGTGAGATGGTCAGTCACGTCGTGGTTCCGTTAGATACACATGGTGTTTATGTCGAAGGAAACATGGAACACATTTATCCTACCGTCGCGATTGACATCTCTCGAAGTGCTGGTAAAATTGAAAACGTATATATTAGTGCAGATTGTTCGCATGAGGAAATTCAGATTTACACCAATCTCTTCAAATAATTCTGAGATGTATTTGCTTGGTCGTACAAAGAGATACCAGGGATCGACACCAGCATTATCGAACATGAAATTAAAAATTATCTGAATGCTAAACTTGTTCGGCAACATCTTAGAGTTGTAAATCCTACGAAGGCCCCCACTATTAAGGAAGAGGTGGAGAAGTTGTTCAATGTGTATCTCATCTACCCGGTTCCCTTGACCGAATGGGTTTCCAACACCATTCCCATAGATAACAAGCAAGAACCGTCTGCATATGTATGGATTTTAGGGACCTGAACAAAGCTTGTTCTAAAGATAACTTCCCCACTCCTTTATTGGCCAGATTATTGACAAGTGTGCAGAAAGCGAAGTCTTTTCCTTTATGGATAGATTTTCAGGTTATAATCAAATTCAGATCAAACCCGAGGATCAACACAAGACGATGTTTATTTGTCCTTGGGGTACCTTTGCATACCGGAAAATGCCCTTCAGTCTTAAAAACATCGGAGCGACCTTCCAACGTGCCATGACCTTTGCATTTCACGATCTTAAGCATATCATCGAAGCTTACCTAGATGATCTCGTTGCTCACTCTCGCAAGAGGGTAGATCACTCAACTCACCTTCGACTAGTATTTGAGAGATGTCATTATTATTGCATTCAGTTGAACCCTCACAAGTGCATATTTTGCGTTAGGTCTTATATTCTTTTAGGATTCATAGTTTATGAGCATGGGATTAGGGTGGATCCTATGAAGGTTGAGGCAATACTTCAGTTGCCTCTCCCGTGCAACATTCGACAACTTCAGGGTTTAAATGGGAAGGCTAACTTCCTGTGTCGTTTCATATCTAATTATTCCAATATAACTAAAGGTTTCATGAGTCTTTTGAAGAAGTACACTCCATTCATATGGGATGAGTGAGCCCAGGAATCCTTCGATGCTCTTAAGAAATCCTTGGTATCGACGCCTTTGCTGAGCCCCTAGACTATAGTAGAGACTTTTTGCTTTATATCCCCGCGTCTGAAGGGACGGTTGGTATGGTCCTTGTTTAGAAGGATGAATGACAAGCTCCATGAGCATGTTGTCTACTACCTTAGTCGAAATCTAGTTGGTCCTGAACTCAAATACTCTCACGTAGAGAAGCTAGCCTTGGTCATTGTACATGTGGTTCAAATATTACGACATTATATCTTACTATGCAAAACTACCATGGTTGTGGATATCAATTAATTTCAATACGTCCTTACTAGACGTATCATAGTGGGGAAATACAATAAGTGGATTGTTATTTTGCAAGAATTTGATCTCGATTTTGCTTCCGCGAAGTCCAAGAAATCACTAGTTTTTGTCGAGCTAATGTCAGACTTCCCTATACTGGATGAGGATATTTTTCATGATGATTCATTCATGGATGAACATATATTCCTTATCTCCTCTTCATACGCCTGGTATGGAGATATTTTAATCTACCTTAAAACCCTGAAGCTCCCTTAGCATCTGTCGAGAGACGACCGACGACGTATATGTCATCAGTCTAATAACTACATTTTTATCTGCGACAGTGGATAATATTTTGCATCATTGTATGAATCACGAGGAGTATGAGGTTGTTCTGAATGAATTTCACAATGGGGCATTTGGTGGTCATTCATCCGGGCTTGTGACATCCCAAAAGATGTTGCAAGTCGGTTATTTTCTTTTGTCATTTTTTAAAGATTGCATTGAAGTGGTCAAGAAGTGTCACCCTTGTCAAGTGTTCACTTGGAAAATGTACTTGCACCCCGTCCCTCCTCACCTAGTCATTGTTGTCGGTCCCTTCACCATCATATTATCATGGTCGTGGATTATTTTACTAAATGGGATGAGGCCATGCCTACCGTTAAATCTGATGGTAAGAATGCAACATTTTTCATATTCAATCAAATTATAGCTCAGTTCGAAATCCCAAAAGAGATTTTCACTGATCATGGTAGTCAGTTCCAGAATGAGATGATGACAGAGTTAGCATCGAAACTGTGGTTTACACATGGTCATTCTTCCCCTTGTTATCCCCAGACAAATGGACAAGTAGAGGTTGTGAATAAATATCTAAAGACCGTTTTGAAAAAAAATGTCAGTGAGAGTAAATATAAATGGCATGTGATGCTTTACCCTGCACTTTGGGCATACTAAACTATGATAAATACTTCCACCTATTTCTTACAGTTTCAATTAGAACACTGGATGGAGTCCATTCTTCCTATTGAATGTGAAATCACTTCCATTAAGTTGACAATCGAGCTCCTACCTGACATGACCGATCTCGAAGCACGCCTCGTACACCTAGAGCACCTCGATGAGGAGCGTCGAGACACCTCTACGGCTATCGAAGTGAATAAACGACGTGTTAAGGTCCCATACGATAATTATGTTTGTCCCCGACTGTACGTTGAGGGTGACTTGGTTCTCCTTTATGACCAATCCAAAAAACCACTGGGAGAAGGAAATTTCAACCCCTTGTGGCATGGTCCTTATATAGTGCGACGTGTCCTAGAGTAAGGAGCCTATGAATTAGAATATTATGAGGGGAATGTGTTGAACAAGCCCAAAAATGGGCTCTACCTTAAAAGGTATTACGCTTGAGCCCTCAAACTTGGGCATGACCTTTGTATAATAGTATATCTTAGTGTAGATAAATATTTTTTATTTTATATTTTGCGTCATCGACTTGTTGGAAGATGTCAACAAAGTCTTTGGTATACTTAGGATTTGTGGACTATGTCAGACATCATATGCGGAACCTGGCTTCTGTTGCTTGGTTTATCTATTCACTTGAGGGACAATTGGTGTCTTCAGGAGGCGTTTGTTTGGAGCCATCAACGAATAATGTGGATAAGAATAGCGTTGTCGTAGAGATATTACGCAATGCCATTTCACATGGTGTTCGATCTTTATAGGTTCAAATGGACTCCTAGTTAGATGTGTGTCAGTTGAATGATAGTTACCGTGTGAGAGATCCTACTTTACTCCGACGATTCCTACAGGTACAACTTTTGCAACGATACTTTGATTTTCTTACTTATAATCACATCCCTAGAAGTTCTAATCAAGTATTTGATGCATATGCTAATCACATTTTAAATTGGAATTTGTCACATAACTAAGTGTTATCACACTAAGTCACCTTGGGTCTCTTAGTTTGTTTTTGTTAAAAAAGAAAAATTAAAAAAACCTTAGATTCTTATTTTCTCTTTAAAATGAATTTCTCATTCATTAAATGTAAATTATGATAGGACCCCTTAGGATGACTAAAC